>OY776087.1:30056814-30663724 GCA_963675205.1 Catocala nupta
GTTTATGTTAAACGAATATTGTTTAGCTGAATTTTAGGAAGATTTGTGATAATTTAATTCTTTAGAAATAGGAGAAATAAAAATAGTAAGTATATCTTTATTTTCGTAAACATTTGGTCCTTCTTAATCTAGTGGTTGGGGTCTCCTTTTAAGTATATAAAACACTTTTAACAGAAGGACTGTTTAGAATAAGTTATGTAACCGTTTTAAGGTACAGTAGCCATAATTTCAAACCCTTATTATTTCATTTATATGTCACAGCTGTATCTATTATATTTCATTATTCCAAAGTTGTAAAAAGATTATTTCTTTTTTTTGTTTATCTTTGTCTTATTTATATGACACTTCTGTGTTTGGTCGAGCTGTAACTTTTTGAGCTACCAGATGTTTTTAATAACTTTATGTTTAAGAAATCTTCTTAATGAAAACATGCTTTCAATTGTCACCTCGATGATGGTACTTCAATGATAAACTTTTAGATTTGTTTGGCATGTGTGTCGTGTTGTTCTTTTTCAAACGAGGTTTAAAGAGAGTTCTTCTTTCACGGTAGGCAGCGGCTTTGCTACGTCCTGACATTGCTGAAGTCCATGAGCAGCGGTTACCACTTTCCATCAGGTGGGCCACATGCTCGTCTGCCACCAATGGCAAAAGAAAAAAGTGGATATTGAGTGCTACATGCTGAACGTACCTAAAAACTAATATTCTCTAGGTAACTAAATAAAATTTTTGGCAAGTATCAAGAAAATTTGAAAAGCTGGCTTTCAGTTTATAATTTACAGTAAGTAAACCTACTAAAAAGTTAAAAAATTTTAGATGTAAGTGAATTGACTACGTTTAGCGTAGTAGCTTAAGTTTTTGCCTCATCATTTTTGTGGGTTCAAATCCCACACGGGATGAATACTTGTGTGACCCATAATTTCTTAGCGTTTGTTGTTTAAATGTTTGTAAAATCCACCGCGATACTGAAAAGTTTGGTATGGCAAGAGCTGTCTATAAGCTGACTCCTTAAGTAATTGTATTAATTTAATTCGTAAATTTTTCATATCCATGGTTGCCACTTAAGAATCTTATATTCCTGACAGGTGTATTGACTGTCTAACTATCGTCACGTCAACTTGCTGGTCCAAACCTATATAAAAGAACATGTACCATTTCGAATTACCAAGTACACAAACATAAATTAAAACAACCCAATAAAAACAAAATAAATCCGGATACAGATGAACAATTGGAAGCGGCGACGAGGAAACGGGAAAAAATATATTTACACTGGGCAACGGACGCCGCCCAATTTAATCAGTATCAATTTTATACCAAAACACAGTATAAGCCCCCAGTGGACACGCGGTATTTATGCGAATTTTCTTCACAAATGTACCCTAACACAGTCCCGGAGTGCATTTGAAATTCAGATTTTTTTCTCCCTCCAAATCCGTGCCATTATTCAAATTATTTCGACTATGGCCAATGAGGAAACGGTTTGATCGCGCGATCAACACAGTCGTGCTTGTTTGACGCGGAAAATGGATTCTCATCGTGTTTGATGGCATTATAATGTACTGTGCCGATAGGTGCTTTTTCTTTTTTAATGGACAAGGTTGTGACGGAATATTTCAAGCGGCCTGTGACAACTCCATTGGATACTTTGACACAACGAATTCTCGAATATTCTATCAATACAGTTGATCCTGTCAATCAAATTTATTAGACAAAGATAATTCAAGTTTAGATTTTTTTAATAGAATAACGCTTTTTTAGAAACTGTCAGAAGCATCGACCAACTTGAATCACTCAATATGTGATTACTGTTCTAAGAATATGATAATATAAAACATTTTATTATAATATGTTTTAATGCCATGTATTTTGCTGCTTAACTGATAGTAAGTTTGTTACCAGAAAAACAGAGAAAACTTAGGCTCTCTAAGTTTTTCATAAAGCATTTTGTTATATAGTAGTTTATGTACTAAAATAAATAATATCGGAATAGGTATCAAAACAAAGAAGATTATATACGCTCTCAATGCCTATCCAGATAAGTTCTATTAACTGTCACAAGAGCTAAAAGCGCGCGGCTGCGTCGTAAGCTATTATTGACCTAATTAGCAACTCTTTCAATCAAGAGTGCGCAACTGATGCATTGACTCTACCCTCTAGTATCTGAAAAGTGTTTTGTTTATATCGACACACACAAATTTACGACTGGCATATTAATATGTGCTTTTTAAATATAAGCCAATTTCGTAAGTCTTCTAAAGTTCGATGACCAATTTCCTTTTGCCATATTGCAAATTTTAAACAAACATAAACCTAAAGCTACGAATTCTACAATAAAACCTTTTTAAATAAACAGCAGAATGATCCATATTTGTGCCATAAATAAGAGGCGAGTGCGGTAGATTCTCATATGTACACCCGGCAAATTAAGTCGGCCGACATAAAAAACATAAATGTTTATTAAAGTGCTGAAACCTGGTATCAGGACTGTAATTTGGGATTTAATGCTATACCAGTGACCGGGGACTGCGCGAATAAAAATGGAAAAGAGAGACGAAATAAGATGTGGAGGTTCCGTTCTAGGCTTGTGTTAATTGTGTTGGCAAAAACTGGCGATGTACACACGTCAGACAGACCGAGGGTAATTTCCACCCATAGCCCTAATTTTGAAACCAATGGTTTTTAAATATATCAACTGTAACGAGGTTAAGGATCAGTTTAAGGTCTTTACGATTGCCATATAAGTAGAGAGAAAATGTCTGTCCTTTTATTTTATGATTGGCAGATCATAAATCGGCTACCGGGCATTTTTCCACATAACTTTTATTTGCAGGCAACAAAGAGTCTGCAATTATGCTGATTGTACTAAGTTAGACACAAGGAGTTTCTAGCTGATGATAACGCTATAACTGACACGACGTGGCTGGCGAAGTATTATTATAAAATAAAGAAAAATCTAAACCAAATAATCTCACGATGTAATCTAATGGTATGTGGAAATTACAGGTTTCCCAAAAGGTCTGTGTTATCAAGAGAACCATTCTACTGAACTGCTTGTGCTGACAGCACAGCAATACATTTTAACGATCAGCGACGCGTGAGTCTTGATTTTAGCGTCGCCGCGTTGTAAGCATCGATAGGTTTAATGAAACCGCTTGCTTAACATCAAACAAGAGCTATGGTTAGACTATCGATATGATAATATTATGTATGTCCGACCCTTCACAAGTATACAGATAAAATTCACTTCTGTTTTCGAGACAGTATTTTACCTACTGCGTAACTGCCTGTTCTAATTGTCATTGACGGTATTCTTCAAGATCACTACTGTTTAACTGGCTATACAGGCGTAAAATGTAATGCCTGTATAGCTAGTTAAACAGTATATATCTTCTTTCACTGCTTTATACTGCTTAAGACATAATAGAACGTAGATGGTAAAAGTCTAAATAGTGAACTATATTTACTAGTCCAGGTAGGCAAACTATTGTTACAAAAGTTGACTCCATTTTTAAAGCATTTTAGGACTGTCAGTTTTTGCTGTCATATGAATGTCCAATATTTGTCAACAGTAGTTAAAAACCATATCATATATCACATCACGAATAAAGGGAAATATTTTAATAGCGTGTCGTTTTTCACATCTCACTGCGGAACACTAAAAGTAATCAGAATTCCGCACAACGATTTTAAATCAGTCTGAAATACGATGCCCGACGTATTTTAAATTTCCATTTGTTAAAAAAAACCTTCAAGTAATTTGGGTAAATTCCATTTTATTTTATCGGACACAGAAAACCTTATTGATAAATAATTATTGACTTTCTGTGCGAAGCGACGTATTCATTAAAACTTCAAATGATTCCTACGTTTTTATTTTCAGTGCTGAATTACTGCTGGCACTTATGGCATAGTAGTTTTAAGTAGTGACTTCACTACTGACAAAGCGCAGGGTATAGTGAGTTTAATTCCCCACAGGGAAGTCCGTTGGGTCTGTACAATGAAAATAGTTTTAAAAACTATTTGGAGCCGACTATTTAAGAGGCTCTAAAATCCAATAATTTGGTTTTTAAATAGTTTGTCAGTGTAGCAGCATTACACAAAAACTGCCATTTTTTTGTTTGATGCATCTGATTTGACACCTTTCAGTAGAACCGGAGACAAATGACATGGTATGACCTTCCTAAACGAAGTCGCGAGATTCCACGCGGAGTTACTCTCTGGCAAAGGCTAGATCAAGCTAGTAGGGACTAGTATGTAAGAAAGACTAGAGCTAAAAACCACACTAGGCATTATACCTAAACCTATATAACATAAAGAAACGTTGGTAATATTACCAAAAAACCTCCGAAATGCTGTCCTAATGTCCTCTTATTACCTCACGGAGGTCACGTGCGTCCCTCCCTCCTCTACCCTCTCCCCCTTTCCATGTGATGCGTGACTTTATTCAACACGTGCCTTGACAGGATGTGTCAGAGACGCTTGGGACAGAATTGGAACACGGCAATAGTTTGATATATGTAGTGATATTTAATGAGAAAATGTTCGTACATGTTTTTGGACGGTTCTGAAACAATGAAAGTAGTTATTTAATATTTAATAATTATGTAATTCATTATTTTTATACATTATTAGTGATTAATTATTTGTAATTTTGTACAATTTCGCCAACTGTATGTATGTTTGTACTTTGCATGCTGTGGCCTACTGTAAGTGAGGGACACACAATCTATTGACCTAACACTTTTATAGCTTTTTCTAGCTTTAAGCTGTGTGTATCTTTGTAGATGGTCCAATAAAATAAATAAATAAATGCTACATTTACATTTATTATTAAAAGTTAAAAATTACTAATGATTAAATAAATTAAGCAGCCTTTGGACTGCAATGTGTAAATCTCGAGATTGATCCCAAGGCACGCAACGCTAACTTTTCGAAATTATGTGCGTATGTGCGTTAAATATCGCTCACTTTACCGGTGAAGGAAAACATTGTGAAAACAACTGCATGTCTGAAAGTTCTTTACAATAGTCTCAAAGATATGTGAAATCTGTTAACCCACACTGGGCCGTAATGATGGACTATGGCCTTACCCTTCTCGCACTGAATATTGGCCTGTGGCATCATACAGGTACTGATATTATAATAAAAAAATTTAAAGACGAAATAATGTAGTCGCTTTTCAGTGGGAAAGCCTTTCGTGGCCGATTACTCTACAAAAAAGTTCATCCTTTTATAGGAAATGGCATCATATAATAATAATATCAGCCCTGTTTGATCCACTGTTGGTCACAGACCTCTTCTCGGCATCAGTAGATCATACCACCATGCTGGTGTAGTTAAAATAACTCTAAGGCTGTTTCAATATTTATAATATACTAGCGAACCCGACAGACGTAGTCCTATATACACGGAAAAAAACACATCTAAAAAATTCTTGAATCCACTTTTTTTTGTGTGTTTAACACAAAAAAATTCATCAAAATCGGTCCAGCCATTTAGGGAAGTTTAATTACAAACACACACACAAAAGATTTTTAGATATAAGGATTTTCTTTTTAGAATTTATAATATTTTGACTGCGTGGATGACGGTTGTCGCTACTGCCTCGCTGATTTTTATCCGTTCGCATCTCACACGCAATTATGAATGCCGTGTTCCAAGTCTGGATGTTCTTACTTTCCGTTAATTGTACTTTTGTATTGTATTTTTATAAATGGGGCGCGATTGCCCTTTAACAAATTACATACATACAGGCAGACATCTAATTACACCGACATTTAGATAACTATTGGTTAACGTCCAACGTAATGGGGCCTACTAAGCGATTGTTAGGCTGGTTTCACAGTGCCGCTTTCGCCAGAGCGGTTAGTAAGCTTGGAGGGTCTTGGATCGTTACATAGTAAAACAATTTCCGCGGATAGCCCGCGCTGACTGCAACTCGGCCGCGCGTTTCAATCATCATCAGCATTCTAGTGGCCTTGTAAGGATGTACTTGTATACGCCGTCGTCGTTGCCTTTTTCCCATATATAATATAACAATTAAGTAATATAATATAATAATTAAGAGAAGTCTCATCGTGACTGTTTGAGGTGGCAAACCGTACACACAAACACTAAACTCGTTTTATTGTTTCGATCTGGTCATCCGCGCGCGTACGGGCCGCGCTTACCACCCGCGCAGACGGTAAGCGTCACTGTAAAACCAGCCTGCCACGCTCCGAGTTCTACTAAATATTTCTTGATAGAAAAATCCAATATCACATTGCCAAACCCGGGAATCAAACCCAAATACCAATAGTAGTCCCGACCGAGACCGACCGAGACCGAGTCAAAGCCATACTACTTAACAATTCAATTTTATTATATCTCCCATATAAAACTCAACAACCACACCGAATAAGCTAACAAAGGCAAATAAAAGCTCTAACAAGCATTATCACTGTCGCTACATAAAACGGCGACATTACAATACTTTCATAATCTCACTTGTGATCACGCGTCTATCTGTCACTCTCGCTCCGTTTGACGTCAATAAAAGAATGAAGTCACTTCGGAGAGGAGCTGTAAATCTACAGAAATAGGGACTTTTACGCCTATTGTTATAAACGAAGTCGTACGATGGGTTCACGACTTCGTTATTATATTTCCTCTATGATTAGTAAAGCAGCAATAGCCTAGGGAGACTACTTGACTTAGACTATCACGCAGAGGTCACGAGTTCAATCCTAACGATGTGAATCTCTAACATTTCAAAGTCATGTGCGTATTAATTTAGATAATTATCGCTTGCTTAAACGGTGAAGGAAAACATCTATTATATAAAACACGCTAGATTTCTACGATAGGTTTGTCATATTCTATTAATATCAGCGTGTCAGTGATATAAATATCACACTTATATTATTGAACTTATAGTCTGGGTTGCGCTTTGCGCTGTCCATCTATGAGTAGTATTATTGTTATTCCTTCTATCTCTAGTAGAAGCATAACTCGCTGTATTTAATATTTTATGAATAGGATGCTTACATTCCAAAAGGTGAGATTTTTGCAGTCTACCTGACGCTGTTATTGCTCTACAATGTTATTGAGGATAGATAAAAAACAAAGCTTTAATAAAAAATTTATTAATAATATATGCGACTGTTGCGACGTCTCAGGTACGGGGTGAGTTGACAAAGTCGACGATGACGTCATGCACAGCAGTCGCTTTCATTATCGCTGCGCCACCGATCCAGTCGATAAGTGGTATAATCGTTTGGACAGCGCGTTACCCATCCAGTCATATCCCCGTGTCGTTACCGTCTCGTACAATCTAACGAAGCGTCAGCCCTTCGCTGAGTCGGCGACCAGACGCGTGTTCTTTACGAGGGGCCGCAAAATATCGCCGCGTTTATTCGAATCGCAATGTTATCATCGGATAGTCGAGTCAAGAGCACCCTCCGCCCTTATAACATTCTGTGTATTTTTACTTATACTTTTTAAGCTATTTATATGGGGATTAGTTTGGGTCAGGGATTATTTTATGTTCTGTTAGAGAGTTCAGATGGTTTTGCGATGCTTGAAGTGAAATACGTATTTTGATACAGCTATAATAAGCAGTGCTTGATGGTTAACCTCAGAAACGTATTGGCTTATAATAAAGCAGATATATCTTGTCTTGTGTAGGGGCCAGTCAGTACAGACCGGCGACAATCCGACCCAGTGGGATCTTTGTGTCGACTTCCCCAATAATGACTGCCATAGATGTTCATGGCAGCTGGATCGACGACTTAACGTGCTCTCCAAGCACGGAGCAGGCGATAATTGTCAATCAACATAATTGCGAAAGTCATATAACTTCCTAAAGTCAGAGGTGCGCGACGTGGGTTCGAACCCGAGACCCTCTACACTGCAGTCTGTTGGTCTCCCTACTTAGCTATCGCTGCTCTTTAAAAATATAAAACCAGATATAAGATGCCATCACCAGATTGGAAAATATAGAGTAATTCAAGTCGCGAGTGAATAGGTATCTCCTAGGCTAGCATGCTCCATTGTCGACTGCATCGTCACTTTACAAGAGGTGAGATCGCAATCAAACTTAAGCCAATTAAGAAATTAAAAAAATCCAATAAATAATCTAAGCTTGTTAAAATATTGGTAATATCATAAAAAGAATTGCCTGCTGGTTTTCAATTATTTGGTGACTTTAAAAATGAGCCGCCTCACCCGGGATAGACACTCTTACAGAAAACCGGCGTGAGCGTAACACTTTTTATTATGCTTGTGTATTGTCCGGTTAGTATGAGTTCAAGATGCTTACGAACACACAGAAGTACAAATTAAAGATAAGACCACTCCTTGTCTTTCATTCCATATTTTATTTCTTTACCTTATGGCAGGCAAAGTAAATTTTTCAAGTCGCGGCTGCGGTTATTTATCATTAGGTGGATAATGAGCGGCGGTTAACACTTACTATCAGGTGGGCCACCAGCTCGTCTTTTACAACGTGCAAAAAAAAACATTTATAATGAGAAGTAGAGAGACCAACAGACTGCAATGCAGAGGGTCTCGGGTTCGAACCCACGTCGCGCACCTCTAACTTTCGGAAGTTATATGACTTTTCGAAATTATGTGCGTATTGATTGACAATTATCGCCTGCTCCGTGCCTCAGAGAGCACGTTAAGCCGTCGGTGCCGGCTGCCATGAACACCTATGACAGTCGTTATTGGGAAGTCAGTGCCCTATAATATCCTGACACTGGTCTAGCCTTAGGCTATCGTTAGCCTTCGGTTTGCGGAGGTCAGGTGGCAGCCGCTCCGTGTAAAAACTGATATCCAGTCAAATCCGGTTAGACCAGACAAGCCGACCTCAAGTGACTTGGGAATAATAAAGGCTAGGGAGAAGAATGAGAATTAACAGCTCGGCCGTAAGAAGTCTTGGCAGAAAGAATAAACTGATCACCTACTACGGAAAATTATAATAGAATAAACCTCTGCCTAACCCTGCAAGAATTTATACGCTTAACGTCATATTACGTTATGATATTCGATTTAAAAAGTGCCGGCGAAATATGAAACTCAGGTACAGTCAAAACCTAATATACCCAGTTTGCGTTTGGAACGTTGTTATCATAGTTCATACATCATTAAAGTTTTCATTCGAGGGAGTACTGTCGCGTACAAAAATGATAATTTAACATCGTACACTCGCTTTGCGGTTTATAAAGACAAACTAAGAATATTTTGCACAAAACGGAAGAATGTTCTGCGCGCAGATGCTTTGGATATATTATGCTGTGATTCGTGGCACTTTAGGTAAAATATAATATATTATTTTTGTGAGATTGTCGGTTGTATAAATATTTGCATGCGACCGCAAGATTTGAAGATTGATGGCTGGGTCAGGTAATTTCTTACAGGCTTTTATTTAAAAAAAGTCAGATATAGCGCCACTATTAAATGGGATTAAAAAATTGAGCAGGCGATATGTTGGTATTAAACATTTCTGTCTTAAGATTTCTGCGACATATTATACGCTTGTGTATCGTGGATACTACTTCTGGAAGTAGATGTGGATTTACAAGCGTAAATGCAAGTACGTGATATGCAAGTATAACTAGAATTAAACTATTTTTATCATCACATTGACCTGAATGTTAGCTTTTCTGAAAACGTTGCAGTTTTGCTGTATTGTGAAGCTTTTAGCGTGGAAAGAGCTACATAGTATTCGATAATAGTCAGACATATAAAAATGGGAAGCCGTCAGTAGATTATAATAATACCAAATACAAAAAATCTGCTTATGGAATTTAAATTTTATATAAGTATGGTTTCTGCCCACGGTTTTGTTACGTAAATACTACAGAAATGTACTAAGATCCAAATTATTCAGTGTTAATCCGTCACAATATGGTCTCACTCAACGGTTTATACGTGATTGAGTAACAAACATACTAACATTCATTCATTTCATTTATTCATAGGTTCATCTACAATTGTTACACATTTCTAACAAATAAGGTATGGGTGCACAATATCAATCGCCAAACACAGCATTTACGGAAAACATTCGGATTTAACTATTAACACAGATCAGATTATAAGAAAATAATGTTAGAATATTTCAGTCAAAATTGGTAATTTAAAATAAAATAAAATAAATCACACAGCTAACAAACAGTCATCTATATGACTGTTTGTTAGCTGTGTGATTTATTTTACAACAGTTTATAAAACTTAATAAATAATTAACGCAATAAAAGTTTTTAGACTATCGCGATTTGTACACATACGTAATATAATGTTAGACAACGGGTTTTACTCGCGATAAAGTATTTAAAAGTTAATAAATACCTATTGATTGCCCGACGTTTCGAGTGTGAGGGTAGGTATAATAGATTGATAGGATTTCCACCATTACCAGTTTATATAGAAAAATTAGGTCAAGTGATTCTCTTTGTGTTTCGAGCGATTTGATATTACAGATTTGTAATCGCTCAGTGTAACTTCAGGTCCTTTTTGTGATACCAGTGAAATAAGCTAACATGAACACTTTCAAATCTAATAGTATTTATAGTACTAGTAGGACGTAACGTATATTAACGCAATAATCCTGACTCGGATATAGAACCCCGAATTCAAGATCGATGGAAACGTGTTCCACGTGGCGATAAAACCTACTATACTAAATAATTGCTAACTTAAATTAATCCTATTCAAATCGTAGAATGTCCTAGTAAAGTATAAGAATTATAGGCAACCCCCTGGGTATAAAATTCGGAACATTAGTATAGAAGAATTATGGCTGTAATAAAATAATTGGTGAACTTCTAACAAATGTAATTAAAATACTACAAAGTTATTATAAGATTGTCTGATTTCATTATAACACTCTTAATTGGCTTAATCTTTTCGTGTTTGTTATAATCTTAAGACAATAAGCGTTGTTTTTGCTTTCATTGTTTGTTTCATATTCCCGCGTGTTTTTATTTGCTGTGCTTGAGAATTACCTACTTTTAGTTTTAAGCGCCTCGAAAATAATTTATTAAGAAAATATGAGATTCCTAATTCTATTACTACTAGTATTAATCCTACTAATGTAATTTTGAATGTTAAAATTAAGTTGGTTTGGGCATGTAGAAAGAATGGACGAGAACAGACTGACTAAGAAACTTTATAAGGCTAGTCTGAATGGAACAGTCGCAAGGGGAAGACCTAGGCGAACGTTTCCTGATCAGATCGGAGACGTTCTGGATAAAGGCCAGGTTAAGAGCACCTTAAACCGGCGAGCGTGTATGAGGAATGTTATGAAAGTGAATGAAGCCAGAGAAGTGTGTCAGGATCGTAGCAAATGGAAATCCGTAGTTTCTGCCTACCCCTCTGGGGAACAGGCGTGAATTTATGAATGAATGAATGAATGAAAATGAAATTCTATTGGTTTAGTGACGAAACTAATCACTGCCGTTTACCACAGCTTTTTTTTTTCACAGCAGTTTTTATTGGGTTTATGACTCGAGTTTGGTTTCCTGGTTGAGAAAATTGTATTATATGTTTAAAAATTCTTACTAGCGACACGGAGTCTGTAAATGGGTCCGGTAGATGGGTAGGTGCGCCCTCTGTTATGAGAGACTTCATAACACTGCTCGTGAAATATAGATGTAATACACTTCTGCGTACTTTTATGTACACGGATTTACTTTTTATCTTGTGTGAGGGCCAGTCAGTACAGACCGGCGACACTTCGATCCAGTGGAATCTTTTGTGTCGACTTCCCCAATAACGACTGCCATAGATGTTCATGGCAGCTGGGACCGACGGCTTAACGTGTTCTCCGAGGCACGGAGCAGGCAATAATTGTCAATCAATACGCACATAATTTCGAAAAGTCATATAACTTCCGAAAATCAGAGGTGCATTGCAGTCTATTGTTCTCTCCACTGAGCTATCGCTGCTCTTTAGGTACACGGATAATCAGCCTGCAGTCTAAAAAGCAAGAAAAAAGCAGTTGTTGGACTCAATATTATGTTCCTATGTTCAGTGCCATACATGATATTTCATTATTATTTAAATTAAAACGCCAAGAAACGGTTCTGGACGTTATAAACATTGCATCTCTAAAGTGGTTCACTGGTTTCATGTTAACAACCTACTTTTGAATGGGGGAAAGACCAAATGTATCCGATTTTTAACCCCAAATGTCAAACAAGTGAGAATATCTATAAAAAATAAGGATAACGTGTTGGACCTTGTCGATACCACCCAATTTCTAGGGATTACACTAGATTTAAAGCTGCAGTGGGGCCCACAAATAAGTAAATGATCGAATAGGCTCAGTTCTGCAAGGTATGCAGTCAGAAAATTCGCCAACTTACTGACATAGATACTGCTAGGCTTATTTATCATAGCTACTTTCACAGTGTAATGTCGTATGGTATTCTATTGTGGGGGAGTGCCACTGACATTCAAACTATCTTCGTACTGCAGAAGAGGGCTATTCGAGCTATATACCACATGAAAACAAGAGAATTAATAAATAAATAGATCAACAGTAGCCAGCCAATACTTATATGCAAATTTAATTTACGTATCTAAGAACATTGACTTATACCATAAGACAAGCGACATACATAATATCAATACAAGAAATAAGAATATAATACAAGAAAATTTATACTTCATTTAAAGGTTAATGTGTGCGTTTTTACATTAAACTCCCAAAACATTCAAAAACTAAGTTTTAAATTTAAAATAGTAGTAAAACGTAAATTATGTTCAAACGGTTTTTATTACTCAGTCACATAATATATAGAAGATAAAAATGTTTGGGATTGAGTTGCTTTCACTCACAGGCTATTTTTATTCATATCATTAAGTTAATTGTAAATATAAGTTGCTGTGATGTATACTTAATTTGTTACATATTAAGATGTAGCTTAGATTTACTAAACCTTTACTTTTTAAATTGTATTGAAATAAACTATAGGTACAAATACACACAGCAGCTCATATAAGAAAAATAATATAAAATTGAATTGTATTGTTAATAAACATTTAGCGATTAATAAGAGTGGCCATGTGTTTCTTGCCTGCTTCTTCTTATGTAAGCCCTACTCCGCGAACAGACTTTTTTCAATGCTAAATTTTTATTTATTTTTATTAATTTCTATTATTTCTATTTTATTTAATATATAATTTCATTGACGTGTCTAAGAATTGTTTATACATTTTTATGGAAATAAAGATTTTTGACTTTGACTTTGAAGGTATATAAGGAAAAGGAATATATCTACAGACAAAACTCCAAAAAAATTATAAATTATAAAACAAAGAAAGTGGCACGATACGCTGCAGGCGCTATACTGACGTATCGCAGATGTACCACTACGGCCAGTGACGCGCCATAAACCGGCTAAATCGCTTGTCGGCGGCCATTTGCATAAACATAAACCCGACGTACCGGAGTCGTGTCGGAACAAGCGCGCGACAAACTGTAAACGATACTGCTGCGAGTATCGGCAAAAATGTGCCAGCTGCTGCTAGTTTTATCCATTATATGGTAAAAAGGTAAAATTAAATACATGCAATACAAATAAATGGTGATTCTAAAATAATAAGCAATTAACTGGATAACTAAATTACTTAAGTAAAAATTGCAGATATAAAAAAACACATTCTTTATATTATTTTCGATACAAGATAATACCCATTTTAGCTCAATAGGGACACTAAAGAACAACGATTTGTGAATCACACAGTTGAACGTACCTTGTTGGATTCGAATGCACTACACCCAGCGTGTTGGTAACGGTGAGCTGAACGCTTGCGCACTGAACGATCCGTGCATTAATCATAAGCCTATATACGAAGACTAAAGCCCTAGTAAATTCACAAGGAGTTGTTAAGTGCAAGCAGTTAGTTTTTATATCATTATAGCGGCTAAATAAAGAAGTTACGACTACAAAAGATGGCGTTGTATGATTAAGCAAGCGAACCAAAAAGAAAAGAGTTGCTAGACTACCACTGCGAGGTTAATGAAACTATGAAAAGCCATTATTATAAAGCATGAATACAATTCATCAATACATAATGATGAGACAGACTATTATGTTACGTCATATATCGTGTCTTGCAGGGAATCTTAGCTGACCTGCATACGCAATTCGGAAAGTAAGACAGTTTACTGTTGTTGATGCTGCGAGACTAGTATATTTCAGTTACTTTTACAGTGTCAAGTCCTACGATGTATTATTGTGGGACAAGGCAGCTGATATTAAGACAATTTTTTGTTCACAATACATTTGCGGGACTCGGTATACGTTTTTTTTAATAAACTACCTATTAATATAATTTATTAATCATTGCTTAAATTTTAAAGCACCGTTAAAATACAGCTCATTGGAAAGTGTTATTAAATGACAAAAACTCATGGTACTAGGTGCTTGTTGCATTCAGGATTAAAATATCTGTATTATTTATTAGTCAATTGAGTAATGTAGAGGTACCTCGTGATTATATGTGACGTCACAGACTGCCTTTGCATTGTCACAAAGTGTAAGTGTATGCGCCATCATGCCATCTTACTGTCTATTCTAGATTTATATTGAAAAATATAATTAGACCCAAATTATTTAATCTCTGTAATATTATTAAGTTATTGTTGTTATTCACATTTAATTATTACTAATCAATAAAAATTACATTTGAAATATATTTATAAAAACAAG
Organism: Catocala nupta; assembly: GCA_963675205.1. Classification (NCBI taxonomy): domain Eukaryota; kingdom Metazoa; phylum Arthropoda; class Insecta; order Lepidoptera; family Erebidae; genus Catocala; species Catocala nupta. Next base: position 30,071,517 of record OY776087.1, read on the forward strand.
ACATTTAAAAATATAAAAATTATGAAGACCCACCGGCATCGAGACAAGGTCCAAGCTGACGGTGGTTAGGGATCCAGAGGGAGGAACCTCTTCACTATGCGTGCCGTATCGAGGAGGACTGCCTTCTGCATCCGACCCTTGACCCAAGCACCTAACGCGAGCCTCTTAAGATGTTGGTCGAGGCTCTTGGCTATTAGAACGTTCACCGTAATGACTATCGGTACAATAATTGCCGAGTCCACATTCCACATATCGATGACCTCGTATGCTAAGTCCAGGTATTTTAATTGTTTTTCCTTCTCAGCTTTCACGAGGTTGCCATCATGAGGGATGGTGATATCGACAATCATTGCACGGCACTCTGGTCGATCTATTACCACAATATCAAGCTTGTTGGCAACAACAGTCCTATCCGTGATAAAAGATCGATCCCAGTACAATTTGATATGGCCCTTTTCGAGAACTGATTCTGCTAAAATCAGTAGCATATGGTTTAATGGCTACAACACCTTGTTGATATGAGTTAAAAAATACTAAAATTATATTTAATGGGCGATTTAAAAGAGTAGCCGTGAGTTTCTTGAAGGTTTCTTCTCAAGGACCTATTTTAACTGAACCTAGCAACTAACCTAAATGTAGCTTCAGTAACTTAGTAAACTCACTAACTTATATATTTTGACGTTCATAAGTGTTAATTTGTGACCTTAATGAATAAATGATTTTTGACTTTGATTTTGACTACATGGCTGACTGTAAACCAATATTTACACAACACCTCATAAATCGCACATGTTTAATAAAAAAGTAATGTGATCTGCAGTTGAACGTTTTAATTTTGAGTGATTTACGCGATTTAAGTGATTTATTTTATAAGCTCATTGATTTAGTTTGACTTAGAATATATTGGTATATGACGTCATAACCATAACTACAAAAGTGAAGATAATAAGTGGGGTATTCTTTAGCGTCGTTTTTCTGTGGTTAATTAAGATTTTCTGTGTTGTAGATACGGTTTTAATTACTTGTACAGAATAAATTTAATCTGGGGTTGCAATATATTTTAAAATCATTATCGACTTTTCAATGCATTGCGCAAACTATGACGGTTACAATAAAAAATTGATACCAATACCAAAATCCTCTGTTACTATCCAATTTACAATATTAAAAATGTTACGAACTTTTTAAAACAACGGAGGAAAATGACAAGTTATTAAAATTGGGGACCCTAAAATCATTAAAAAGAACATAATCTTAAAACGGAGAAAGAAAATGATTAGGAAACAATTTTAAGAGTTAATAACTTTTTACAGCATTCTTTAAATTACTTTTCGAATAAACAACTGGGAAGTCACGTAGACATCGTAATTTTTACATTTGACACCAAATTGAATCCCGATTAAATCACTATAGAAGATTAAACTGTCGAAATATGCAGACGCAAAAAAGATTGGGGGAGAAAATAGCTGCGTCCCATTCCAAAATACGTGTTTATTTTTTTACATTTTTTTATGTTAATTATATTTGAATGGGTACATCTTTCTCTGTTTTTACGGGTAGGCTACATTTTCCCGCTACAGAATTTGAATTTCAAATTAAGAACAAATCCTACTCCATGGTTATTCAGATTTATATTCGGTTGAGGGCCAATGACGCAGAAATATGAGTGCCATCTTTCATTTTACTTTAACGCAAATTTATTTGAAACACTTTTGTTCGTGATTGTACATTTGGAATTGTTGTACTTTGTGTTATTGCTAATTAAATCATCCGTAAACATTTATATTATCTTGGAAGTATAAAAGACAATTCAGACTTTGCATAATGTATGGTCAGAATATATGTATATACATTACAAATAAGTCAGTTTGCTTGAAAAAGTACCACTTTTTCACGAAACTGGCATAAATGTAACGTCACCTTCATTGCATTTCATCTATCAGGTGTTCCGAAAGATGTTGGTATGTTTCTGTATATATAAATGCTTCGTTTTAATCCAATCTTTAATACATTTTCACTGACGTTAGCAACGCGTGATTAATATCCTGGTATGCAAGCGATCATAGGCGACAGTAAACACTTACAGGCAGGCAAAAAATGTATTTTAATTAATATTATAAATGCGAATGCGAGTTTATTTGTTTGTTACGTTTCCACACGTTAACTACTTGATCAATCATCGTGAAATTTTGCATACACATCTGGGATAAAAAAGGACATAGTGTAACCTGCCATGCAGAAAAAAAAAAACTATTTCCAAACGAGCGTCAAAAGCTAAAATATGGAATATTTATTCTGTACAACAAGATAGTATACAGAACCACAAGTGATGTGAGTATTTAAATTATGCAGTCCATTTAATTTAGTAAATTAAATGCAATATGAAGGCCAGTGCTAACAGGCGGCTGCTTGTTATGGTCATGTGCGGTTTTTGTAAGTGGTTAGCAAAGTTTAATGGATCTTCAAAACTGAAAATAGAAGTTAATTAAGACAAATATTATCACTAAGAATTTTGTACATGAAGACTAAATAATAGAGTAATTGCCTGTTATTGTTATTTTTTTTAAATTACCTATAAACAATAATATCAATCTTAACAATAGCTTAGCAGTGCCATCTGGGAATGCAGCATTGTCAAATCCCCGGTGTTTGATCACAACTGCTCAAACTTGCCACATAGATGTGGAATGCGGCAGTGACAAGACCCAATAATAAAACGTTTTTTTTAAATCCTAGTTAAAATAAATAACATTATTTATATATAGTTATTTCAAGTCTGATAATAGCGGTAACACTGGCTTTCAGTCAACATAATTTTCGAAATTCCCAATTTTATTACGTTATATGATATGTAATATGATGTTAGTGATTTCATTAACTTTTTATATTACACTTCTATATAACATATAAAATAAAGCATAAATATACAGCTAATCGGTACATAGCCACCTCGTAACAACAATAGCAGCAGAAAATGATCGAACATTTCCAGTAATCGCCATCCCACTGAAATAATGGGCGATTAACGAAATGACTTAATTGTCATGAACCGGCCTGAGTGATTGGAATATGAACGAGGGGTGACTTTGCAAGCTTGTGAATGATCAGTAACTGGTGTAAACTATTTTATCGTCGGCTGTTATAGAATTCAAATTCAATATGGGTATCTTCCTTTTGTATTAAATTTTCATAATCTACACAATATTGTCTTAATTTACACGAATGTGATACTTTAAAATTAAATCATTTTATCTACACAAAGTAGTTTAAAGTAAAGAATTTGGATACATGTGTATTATAACTAGACAAAAGGTAACATAACACATAATTGTTTATTGAGTTATCGACATCCTCACGAGCTGATGCATAGGTTATACTAAACTTTACCGTCGACTTCGTAATGATGGTAATGGGATCGTAGAAGTAGGTTAGATCTATATAGACATGGGTAGCGTGGCTTCTAATACCAGTTACAATCATTTAAAAAAATGCTATAGTATTCAAATTTTATCGCGGTTTACTTTAAACTTTTTAAAATCGTTATTTTAATATTTATATTTTCGTTTTACGATTTGACTGATTTAAAGTAGCCGATTGAGGAGACTAAGGTGGTGTTCGTTAAAATATTGATGTATTAACGCAGTTCTGTTGACTATGCTTTGGTTGCTTAAAGCGTATGGTCTCATTAAATAATTAATTTACCATTTTCATGTGATAATTTACTTAGTAAATATAATTAACACAGAATCGTTATAATTTTAAGCGTCGTTACATCGTAAACATATTTGTTACAAGTATAACAAAAATAAATACTTATAATAATGTTCCATCCTGTAATTGATATCGGTGCCTAAATCTCAAACTTGATTGTCATCCTTTCATTTATTTGATATTTTGTCATTAATAATAGATCTGAGCATGTATTTTAAACTTGAGCTACCAGTGAAAGAAATCCATATCTCTCGTTTGCTGACTTTTCACGACTAAACTGCTGATCTGATCTCATTCAAATTCGGCAGAGGCATGGATTGTATCATGAAGAAATAAACATACGAGGGGTGTTCAATATATTCTCGGTATCGGGGTGATATATTAATGATGAGGGTAATTAAATTATCTCATTAATCAAAGACACTCTTTGAGGGTATAAGTATAAAACTTTATTTAATTGTCACCATTAGTATTCAAGATATAATTACGAAAAGGCAACTACGATGACAGATGCGACAATGTTGAAAAAAATCGAGCATCGCGCTGTGATAAAATTCCTTACAAAACAAAGAAAGACTCAAAAAGTTATTCACAAAGAAATGGTGGCTGTTTACCAAGATTCTGCTCCTTGATTATCTACTATTCAAAAGTGATTTAGTGAATTTAGACGGGGTAGAGAGAGTATTGAACTCATGGCCAATGTGTTTTGAGATTCTAAGGGTATCTTACTGATTGAGTACACAAAAAAGCGTTAAAGTATTACTGCCGCACCTTACGCAAACACCCTACGTAATTTAAAGGAGGTAGTAAAAGAAAAAAGACTTCGAAAATTGACCGCAGGTGTCTTGCTTCTTCACGACAACGCGCCGGTTTACACAGGGCGCGTTACTAAGGCTGCTGTGCGGGAATGCGGATTTGAAGAAATCAATCATCCACCCTACAGCCCAGATCTGGCCCCTAGTGATTACTTTCTGTTCCTAAACCTTAAGAAAGATGTTCGAGGTAAACGTTATTCCGACGATAAAGAGTTGCAGGAGGCAATTGATGAACATTTTTCAGTGAAGGAAGAAAAATTATATTTGGGTGTTTTGAAATGTTACTTATTTATTACCGCTCTAATAAGTGTATTATGGTGATGGGGATTACATGGAAAAATAATTTTTTTTCAGAATTTTCTGTTTATTCTTTCATGCCTATACCGAGAATAAATTGAACACCCCTTGTAGGCTATGTTTTATTTCGGTATGTGATCCGGTTGAATTCCGAAACCAGTATAATATAAATTTTACTTAGATTTTAATGGAAGATAATTTGTAGCTATATAATTTACTTTCTAAATAAACAGTTTTAGATACTCTACCTGAATAATTTTAAAAAGTACTTTATGAACTCTCCTGCAGGACTATAGCACAATAACAACGTTGGTAAAAACTATGTAGAAGCCTTTGACGGAGTTAATTGCAAGCGAGTCAACACGGGTCGAGCTCATTAAGTCACTGGTCGGCGCTCTCTCGGTAGAGCGGAGAACTGGAAAGTGCGTTTTTACGTACGTATGTAGACCATGCAGGCAAAGGGTTTGCCACGTGTATATATATATATATATATAATAATAATTTATTTCCATACCAGATAAGGCACAATGTACATAGATTCTTAAAAGGTACATACAGACTGGAAAATTTATAACAAAATGTTGAAAACACATACACATATATGTACTTGATGGCAGCAAACAATAATGATTGCATCAATACTTGCTTTGACTATGTAGTCGCTATTCGTATGAATGGCGTAGTAGTTTATGAGGTCGCCTCATCGCTGCCAGTGCTCTGAGTTGTTTGTTGAGTTCGATACCGAAACGGGACAAACATTTGTGTTATCCACAAATAGTTTTCCGAGTCTGGGTGGTTTTTGTATTCATTGTTTGAATGTTTGAAAGTCTCCCGCGACAAAGGTATTATTACGAGCGCGAGCAGTCTTTTTTAAAAGAAAAAAAATACCATTACATTTGCATATATGAGAACGATAGTGTATAATTTTCAACACATCTTAATGTCCAGAATGGTGACTATATTTAAACATATTAGTGCGCATCTATGCTATGAAACTTTGTTTCCGAGTATAAATAGTTGAAATCTAACTTATTACATTAAGACGAATTATTTTTGAACTGTTTTTACTCATTCAGTCCTATCTGGTAGACTTTTTCATAGTGCAAGTACTTCTAAGAAGTTTAAAGTTGCGAGTTATTGGAGTCTGTATAGATGCTCCTTCGTTTCCAGGGAAGCCTCGACTTTAAATTGCGCTTTTGTTCGTCTGTTTCTCTGCCTATTTATAACAGATAGAGCAACCAGTTATCTTAGCAATTACTTATAATTAAAATAGTTTTAATTGTAAAAGTTACCGGACAGTTTATAGTGGTATAAGGTACTGTATGTTGTATATTACTACTACAAAATGAGGTATGATGTATACACCTGAGAGGATTTAATTTGCTCATAATACCATTCATACCATTTTTTACCACTTTTACGCAAAGTAAGTAAAAATAATATAACATTAATGTTATTACACAATGACCATAAATCTTTCAACACGAATTTTAAGAAAATAGGCAATCACTCTTATACAGTTAGATTTGTTGAACTTCCCACGGCTCTAAAAATATCATGAAGGCAGACATACTAATAATCATTTTATGTCAACGAGTATTAGTGAACCATCATACAATTTTCAAAACAAGCATAACTTCGAAATGTCAGAGGTGTGTGCTGCGGCTACGATGTTGAGAATCGATCGACATGGTATTTTAACTAGGGTATCGCTAGTTACCTAATTGGGTTCAAGCCAATCTACTTTATTCTATCAGCCGCTAATTACAAGTGACATTGAGGTTTGGACTCACAGGAGCTATGTATGTGGTTAGGCGCAGAGGAAGGCATCTTCATTGGCTCTTAAGCAATGAAGATGCCTTCGTCTGCGTCTAAGTTTATCCAAATGTTTAAGAGTGTCCTAGTGACAGTTGCGAAGGCACAAAAATGTTTTAATCAGCACGGGTACTTGGCTACTCAGCAGGTAGAGACATACCTGGCGAGACTTGAGCCAAACCAAGGATTTTGGTATTTTGGATAGACATATGGAGGTGCGTCGGTAATACCGTCTTAATCCTCCGGTTACATATCGAGGATATGAAAGACGCCTTCTCCGTCAGTCTCAGCGAGCAAGCAAGTAAGCAAGTAACCAAATTCTAGAGTGGCGGGTAGTGAGTGACTTGATTTCTACGGTATCTACCTAAAAGGAGTCACTGAGATTTTTGATGATTAGGGGACGTGAGGTTTCTATAACTGGTTCATGAAAGTGCTTTCGAGTAAAAATCTTTTACACAGAATTATTTTTAACCTAATATTGTCATTTTGCTTGCTGACGATCTCACGGTCGGTAGCTAGCCAACAGTATGTCTGACACCTTCAAACTATAGGTAGGTTGAATGGTGAGATAGTGTTAGCAATATGTAAGCAGTGCGACGTCTGCCGGCAGGTGGCGCTCGCTAACTTGTTTGTGCGAACACAACAGATGCGACCTGCACCAGGGTTGTACGGTCCCGAATAAGAAGCCTTAAATCTTTAAGCTCATGCATATATATGCCTGCATTCACAAAGAAGTGGTCAGCAGTGTATTATACCCACGTTTCACCATATAGATTTAGGGCCTACATAATATACTACCCACGATAACAGTATCATGGGTAGTATATTCTTACAAGCAGTACATGCTCCTACTAAGCATATCTTAACAGAAAAATCCAATAACACTTTACTTAACCTAGGAATCAAAAGCAAAACTCAATCACAGTAGCCTTCATCACTATTTATTATCGCTACGCCACCAAAGAAATATTTGTATTTGTATGATTGACCTTGTAAATCATCTGGTGAAAACGGTATCCACCATTTTTAGGTTAAGCTATGTTCTCTTCACAAATCTTTTTAGAGAAATAATTTGATAAAATGGTTATAACAACCTACTCAGGATTTAATTGGCAATTCTTATTAACAAAATATACTGCCACCAGCGATAAGATAGGAGGCCAAAGGAAACACGTTTAATAATACTACAAACGGGATTTGATAGACTATCACGGATGTGATTCGGGTATATACCTAAATCAAAGGGATAGTAATCAGAAGGTTACAATCAAGATTGAACTCAGAAAAATCTTCCTACACCCATAAATTAAATGAAAATATCATCCCTGTGGTACAGAAAGTACTAAAAGATTTTTCTTGTGAGTAATACTGCCAAAAGGCGCTGTCTAGTTTAATCCGAATAATTCCATTTACTTATTTATAACTTATTTACTAATAATTCGAATTTTATTTGACTAACGGACGTGACTAGCATGACTCATTTTGTAGTTGCTTTAAAATCAGTAGTAAAGAGTAGACCCAAGTTAAATGTATAGGTTCTTATTGTTCTTAATCGTTTATCGTAACTTATGAAATAGCTTGGGTATAACATAGGTTCAGTATCCAATTTCAATTATGAGATTTCAGTTACGCCTCCGGCCTACAAAAAAAAACATAATGTTTAATATCATGTTTTTGCGAGGAACAGCTACTCCTAAAGATACCACTGTTTCTTTATTAGAGCCAAAGAGATTACCGCGTTTTTCAACTGCACTGCACTTGACAATGCACGTATAATAATTCTGGTGTAGTTAATGTCAATAGACTATACAGCGACAACTTATCATCTGGTTATATAGTAAGTTTGTTTCTCACCTATTATTATGAAAAGGACATCGAACTGCCAACCCTGTTCTCGATAAACAAAACATGAGCAGTTTCGTGAAGGACACTTCTTTACACAGCTGCAAACCATGTATTTCGAGGTCCAGATATCTGCCACCTAATATTGTCAACTCCGAATTTATAGACTGAATTGTATTTAAAAGAATATTATACTTGATGAATAAAATTAGAGTCTGAATTTCATGTATACTTATATTATAAATATGTAAAGATTGTTTGTTTGTAAACGCGGTAATCTCAAGGACAAGCAGTCCAATTTGAAATGTAGTTCTTGGTTTGGGTATGTCTTTTATAATATAAGGATATTGTATATATATTATGACGCTAAGAGTTACAGTACTGGAGCAGTTTATGATTAATAAACAAGGGTGAAGCCTAAAAATACTTATACTTAGACATAAAACACAAATTAGGCAAAATATGTAAACTAAGAGAATCTCAACTAATGTATTTTACCTTTTTTAGCTATTCATTATTTTAGATCAATAGTCGAGACAATTTGACGTTAAAATATAACAGTTTTTATTTCAAGATACATAGTTATTTACCTAAGTATATTTCATATTTCATACTTATGATACTTTGAAAAAGCACAAATTCTACTTCCACTGAGCCAATTTTGATTTTAATTAGGCATCATAAAATTGTTTCTGAGCCAAATTAATTAAAATATTGCGCTTAGATTGAATTTGTATGCTCATTTCCCCTCTACTGCAAAGTTGCTAAGGTTCCTTGTGTTTTTGTTTATCGTAGAATAAAGAGATAGTAAAATGTTTTACTACATTATCCAATAGGATATGATCTAATGTAGAGTTCAATTAAAATATTACTTAAACAAAAACTACAAAGCAATAAAATTCACTAATTTTTGAATTATATATTAATTATACATATACATATTAATTATCGTCACATAATAATCAAATAAACTAAAAAGATTTCATCACTTAGAAAAAGTTAATAAAAATTTCTGCCTAAGCCATAACCATTTACCCGCCTAACAATTTAGCTTCCATAGACTGCTTCATAAAGGCAGTTATAAAAAATATTATAGCAGTAATTGTGAGATTTCGATGTTAATAATTGAAGCTTCGTATCGCGAGTGAGAAATATTACACCTTATTCGTTTCGCTTTAATTAAACTTTCGATGGCCGGGCGCTCGAGCTGCGATAGGGTAAGATGCTGTCATGAATAACACGTGACAAATTATTTATTTTACTTATTTTATTCTTAGCATGAATTCTGCCAATTATTTTGTGGTATTGTATTTTAACACTGAAAATTTAAATATATGCATTCTGAGCTGTTTCAGTTTGCTACCATGTTTCAACCGCTTTCGTAACTTCTCTGATAATATTCTCCTATTTCTCTTTCGTATAGCATTAGCCTTGTACACGTAAAATGTAGATATTTGCTTATGATTCAAAAAAGCTTAGGTGTGAAATATTTAATCAATATAATTTTATTAATTTACTAGTCTATGGCCGCGGCTTCGCTTGCGTTAATATAGATTTTTCTATAAATTTCCTTTTTCTTATCTTAAAAAAAAACTAATAAATTTCCGTTTCCAGAACTGTGTTTTTTTTTTAATTAACAAGTAATCCAAGCCAAAAGCTTCAGAACCTTTTAAATAGTGTTAACAAAATTCAACGTGTTAATAAATAACATAATTGAGTAGTTGGCTTGTACTGTAGAATTGCTTTTTATATATATGAAGTTTATAGGGAGCTGAATTTTATATCAAGCAGTTTGCTATACCCTGAAACTTTTGATGTCCACAAGCAGCAGCTACTTGCCTATTACCAGAAAAGCAGTGTGTAACAAGGTTAATAAAGAAATATACAAGCAACAGTTTATCATTTGAGACATGTACTTACGTAAACGCAGCCTCGCTGAAAGCAGTAACCGTGGAAATTGGAGCAGCTTTCAATAACTGAACTGATCAATTATAGCTTTCAAATATTGGACACGTATGTATTTCATGTCCTTTAGGGCATGCGCACAAGGTGACCATAACATTGCTTGTTTTCCGTTTATCATTGAGGACATTTTTGATTAGCACTAGGGTTAGTCCCAGCCTCGCAGACATGTCTATAAATATTGAAAACGTAACCGAAAACATTAAACAAAAAATATCTAATCATAAAAAAATCTATTTACCTATAATACAAAGGGTAGTATTTAACTGCACAGCAAAAAATACTAATTGCACAGTAAAATATGTTTACCAAAAATACTAATTGCACAGCAAAATATATTTAAAGATTTCAAAGTAAGTCGACGGAGCACCGCTTCGTGGAGCTCCTATTTTTGGGTGGGTTTAAGAAGGAACCTAACATAACTTAACCCTTTCGAGACGGAATGCAGTGATTTGAGGCGTATAGGTGCTCGTTATGCTGTGCAATTAGTATTTTTGATGGTCATTATATTTCATCCCTAATACAAACAGTTTATTGTTGATATATTCTCATAGGCTCAACCCATTGCCTGAATCTATCAACCTAAGTTCCTGTAGTAAGTAAGTAGCTCTTCAATAAATTATTAAAATAACTAACCAATCCATCTTGATGTTCAAAATATAACTTTTTGAACGAATAAATGATTTTTTTGGAGGCAACTATTAATTCTGCATGTTTTCATATTTTTATATGCTAAAGTAAATTTAATATGTTATGTATTGTTTTAATATAAGTAATTCAAAAGTATTATTTTTGCATGTTTTCAAATTTAGTGACCTGCCAAATTAATTTTAAATTATTGTAAGCCTAATTGGCAGAACATAGTTGATCGTTATATTACTGTAAACATATATACCTATGTTTCACAACAAAGAATATTTGATTTGATGTATCAAAATTACAGCCTCAATAATGCTATGAATGCTACAAAAGAGCATAATTTGGACGCTTATTTTGTGATCAAACTGCAAGAAATGTTTTCTTTAAAATATTGCAGGTGCAGAAAAGAAACCAATCCGAGATTTAAATATTTAGCGTCTGAAAACCTAGCTTGCTGTCTATCTCACTTACGGCATTTAATCAACAAAACAATCAAAACGAGTACTACTGCTGATACAACTAACTCGGAAATCTCAAAAGACACTAAAAATTCTAAAATAAATTCAAAAGCATTATGAGCATCAGCTATGACTTTCTAAGAAATAGTTTTCTTCCCTTATTTTCACTGCATTTATTTGAAACAAGCTGTTTTAATTTCGAAATCCTTCGCTCTCCGGCATTTTCTTACATTACCGAAGACGTCCACTTAACGCCATTATCGTTTACAGCAAGGAAATTGTTTGCAAACAAAACAGGGGATGGAAAAAACTCCACGTGAACGTTGAGAGGGTTAACCGTTAAATGCTCGATGCAAATTGCTCTCGCGGGTCTCTCCGGCCGCATTTAAAATAATACAGAGTTCCCGGGGTAAGCGCAGCGGACGTGTATAACTAACTTTTAATATGTCATTTGCATGCTTCAGAAAAAAAGAGCTTACGACTTCATAATTTGTTTATTTTTGAGCTTGGTTAAAAAAGGGTTAGATAGAGCCGGTATATTTTTTGTTTAGAGAGAAAAGTAGGTAATTATATTTAGCTACATGTCATTTACAGCCAGATATGTGATATTCGTGTGTTATTTAGATTTTTTTTTGTCGGTCAATGTATTGCTTACTTTACTAATACATTAAATATGGAAGTAATGAAGGTGTTTGTTACTCAAACACGCGGCAACCATTTCTTGGATTAAACTATATAGATACATATTAAAATTAAACACCTTTAAACGGATTTTAGCATGTTGTTTATTTTTTTGTTAAACAATATAATTATATTAACAATTTTGAAACTTTAAAATACTATTGTTAAACACTTTTACTAGTTACTGTTTACTTCAATTTAAGCTATTTATTATTATAAAAACTATTTGGATTTAATTTTACTCTTTCCCCGACGTTTCGGTTGCTTTTAGCAGCCATGCTCACGGGGACACTAAGATGGTAGTTGTCTCTATGTCTTCAAGGGTAGTTATTTCAAAGTACTCGAACATAATTTAATCATTGGTTTTCTATTTACTTAGAATGAGCTCAAAGTATCATGGAGTCTAAACGCAACAAAATCCGTATAAAGTGCTTGATTTCAATGTATAACATTCGCGTAAACATAAGACAATATAATAAGTTGTTCTCAATCTCGCTTTATAATAATTTGTAAAAGCTATCAACATGCACAGGTAGTATTTTATTCTAGTATAAAATAAATTAATAATATTGTTTATATCTGGCATTATAGTAACTATGTTGGTAGCGCATCGGTAGTGAATACAACTGTTATATATGTTATATTAATACAGAAATTCTAAGTACTGGCACGAAGTCTGAAATTGTGCCAAATAGGAGGCTCATCCTCTACTACGCGTGACTAAAACACATAGGATTTCAGTATAGGACGTCGTGGATATACAATAATATACCAAGAGAGATTAGAGTAGTTACGGAAATACTTACGTTTAAAAAGAAATTACATGAGTTTTTAACACAAAAATGTTACTACTCAGTAAAAGATTACCTAAACGATAAAACACTATAGCATTCCACTATGCCCAATCGTGATGTGTTCAGTATTCTCCACTTTTACATTTTTATTACCTATTTATAAGCTCTGTGACATTGCTACACATATTGACATTGACTAAAATACTTATTCTATGAATGTACCTATCTAATTCAATTGACATAAATTAATTATTATTATTATATAGATTCAATTATTGCAATTATTGTATGCCCAATGGGCAGGACATAACTGACCTAATAATTTTAAACTATAACATCTGTATTATGTACCTACCTATGATCCACAATAAAGAATTACTTACTTACTTACTTACTTACTAATTACTAGTCTTCTTTTTAAGCCCTCTCGCTTGTGCTTGTGCATTCTAGCGTAGTTGCTTAGTTGGAGGGCTTATGCCTCAAGGGTAAAGCAAGGGCTTAGGGCCCACGTGCAGTCGTGAAGCCTTGTGGCTTAATGACTTCACGTGGGACCTAACCTAACCTAACGTATGTGAACGCACGTGAGTAGTGCAATTGGTTGGATTTAATCTCAAGATCTCGCTGCCACGAAAGTATGCCGTTATCGCTTTTAAGTTTTACGTTATCCCTTTCTTACCTTGGGGAATCAGTGGAGTGGTTAATTTGGTAAAAAATTAACCACACCACTGACTATAGGAAACTTTAATTTACTCAAACGTAAATAAAGCGGTACAGTCGTCACCTAGAAACGAGACACAGCTCAAATTGTGATGCTTATTGCGCACGGGCCGCGGCCGTCGACGGATTAAAGTAATGGCGCTGAATACTAAACGAGAGAGGTCTAGGACAACCACAGATTAACAAACAGATAAGTCAAAATTTTTACCTTCACATTTTACTAAATGTGAAGGTAAAAATGTTGCTACTTTAGATCATGTAAAATATAATTAACCTTTTTATCCATTCAACGTGGCAACGCTGCCAACCTCTCACGTTACGTCACGTTGCTCGTTGATGTAGTTTTAGGACGCCTAAACCAATTATATGAATATTACCCATTTATTTTTATTATTTACATATGTAAAAATTAAATACCTATTATTATTAGTTTCGTTTACAAATAACATATAATATATTGATTTAATTACTTGCAACATTCTACTTGGAACAAAATTTTAATTTCAATTTCAAAGTACATCGAAGTATATTTTGTATTCAATGTAACTTTAAGTATGCTTAGCCAAAACGCAAACTTTTTCTTTTGCAGTTTCCCATCTCATGAATTATTATTAAAATGACATCTATTATTAAATTTTCAATAGTGAACTGACTAAATGTAAATTTTAATACACTATAAAGTTATTACGATTTACTTCCACAGGCTAATTAATCTTAAAATATTTCTGATACATATACAACTTCATAAATACCTACTACAATCGCCAACCAGCTAACCAAATATGGAAATTGTATGCATACTGCAAACCCGAATGGTAACAGTAACCGTACTGGAGTCACTTTGCTAAACAAAGCAGCTTTGTACTGTAAGCCTGGAGCAAATGCCCGATTGTAAAGCTCACGAATCGCCAATAGTCGCTGTGAATTCTATTCTTGTTTGCTCGGAACAAGACTATTGATTCCATTTTCTATTGTAAAGAATTAAACGTTAATTATGTAGAGTGTGGATTTGATTATGAAGGATTTGTTTTCATCCGTGGCTTTGCTCGCGTAAACCCTACGAACACGCATATTTAAATAAAAAGTATTCTATGTGTAAATAAAATACAGAATATAGACTTCTTTATTTTTATTTTTTATTTATGTACAATACAGTGGTAAGTCAATAAAATTATACATAATACTCGTCGAACGTTAAATTTAACGGCGAGACACGCTCTTACATATACATTAAAAAATAGCTTAGTTCACAATAGTTAAAAAAAAAGGAACAGTATTTAAAGTTAAAATAAAAATAAAATATGACGGACTTGACATACAATTTATATACTTTGTACTTATACTGACTGAAAGTTGCACTGTTAGACGACACATACACCATCCAGCATCTATCAGTCTATCTGTGTGCCATGCATCAAATTCGTTTAATCTATTGAGTTGCACCGAACCATTCTTGTTTTTCTTCGTGTCTCTGTATGTTTGAGCTTCACGCAAAAACCACTGAACAGATATTGATACGATTTTTACAGTTTAGTAGCTTGATTGAACTCAAAATATATGCCGCCACCTATATTTTTTTGATAAGTTGAAGTGGATTTAAAGTGCATACTATGATCCGTGTAAATGATGTAACGGGTGAAATACAGTCTACCCGAAAGAAGTCTAACATCTTTTATAGAGATACAGAAGAAATAAATCGTAGACTTCTATTCCCGATAAAGTTGTAATTGAATGGTTTCTATTATATAGCGTGATAGGTTAAGGTTTTGGTTCACTGCATTGTAACATACTATAATAAAATCAGCTCTGTATATAAACTGTTCCACTGCTGGGCACGGGTCTCTGGTTAGTGCGAAAAGGGTTACGCCATAAACCACCTTGCTGGCCCAGTGCGGGTTGGTGAACTTCACATATCTACTAGAACATTGTGAAGGACTCTCAGACATGCAGGTTTCATCACGATGTTTTCCGTCGCTGTTAAAGCGAGCGATAATTAACTATTTAATACGAATATAACTTCGAAACGTCAGCGGTACATGCTTTGGAATTGAACTCGAGACTTCTGCATGGCAGTCCAACGGTCTCCCATTTGGCTATCGCTGCCACTATATCATATTATGATCGTGCTATAAACGTCGTAAATTTGTTGTCGGCCCGACCTTAGCACGGTGGTATTCGGTGACAGAACGGTCCAGTGAATTTCGTTGTAGCTTCGAAATCTAAATCTCTATTTGCGCATAGATTAAAACCTATATAAATCTCAGTTTCCAAGTTTTTTATTTTGGTTATTTGCGATTACATTGTGCTGTAGGATTTAATTAATGTTACTGTGTTCGTCATTACCACGAAGATATATGTTTCTCTACGTTTGTAGCTAATTGTGTAGTCAAGAATTCGATTCTCAACTATGTAATAGTAGGCAATTCTCGATAGTATGGAGTCTAAAGAATGACTAGTAGACGGTAATATACGGCTCTAAGTAATATGTTAATCGACAGTAAAGCGATTGAAACAGTATAAGACACGACTGTCTTAATTTGCGTAGAATACTACTCTGTCTTCCCTTTTGAGAAATTGTAGGGACAAATTGCTTGTATAAATAAATACCTTCAATCTTAGCATAACCAATTAAGACAAAAACATTCTAAGATAGTTGTGCTGAGTATTAGTACCTACTATTTGTGTCTGTTGCAACAAATTTTGTTTATACGTGTGATATATTTTTACAAAAGAGTACAAAATTAAGTAGCCAAGTTTGTTCCCGATTATGTTAAATGATAACATAATCATACATCAATCGGTAAGCCCGTTATAATATATTCTATAAACACCAGTGTGAGTGATTTTATCAATTCAAGCATAGTTCTATATAATGTATCTTGACGATAGATTGACGTAAAGCGCCTCTCAGAGGTTTTACCTATACACCTACAAAACTCCCCTGCCTATTCTTTTACATTTTCCCCGCAGAAACAACCGAAACGCCGCGGGCACTCACGTTTGCATCGCCAACTGAAGAATAAACAGGATTACGTCGACACCAACCTTCTGTTGAACCGAGTTAGCTTAGCTAAAGGTGCAGGCTGACATGACCTCCTTTGACCACGTCCATTCAAGCCTTTGTAGCTTTTATAAAAAACGAACCTTTTTAATATTTATATACTGCGTCGGCTTTGGTATTTATTTATTTAAAACTGTACTGCTACTGCACTCGTGTGCATAGGCAGCGATATTGCTACGAATATGTTCTATCAGTCAAAATTAGGTGCACTAATAAATTAACCAATTATAATGTTTATTAGGGTATAGTAATATTTGTAACGACTACAACCAGTCTGATGGTGTAGCGAAATTTGCTCTTTAAACTGCTCTTCAAATACACAATGAATGTCCGCCTTTCAAGTATTTAATACTTACAATCTTCTTTTTCAGTCTTTTATTAGTATCAGTTGCAAATAGTGTTAATCTGATTATTTAAAGGTACTTTAAAAGTATTTTATTAGTACCCGCGATACCCGTATGTAACGTATGTATTTTCCAGAAAAGACAACGGATGTGTTATGTTTGTGTGTTTGTGTGTGTGTGTGTGTGTGTGTGTGTGTGTGTAATATCGACCGTGTCATTCTTATGAATACCTAAATGATATAGCATGAAACTTATTACCAGGCAATATTATATGCACACACAAACATAGCACATTTTAAATCTTTAATAGAAAATAAACCGTTTATTTTAACTTGCTTTCTAAAGGCGTATGTTGAGATGCTTAATGTTCTAGATCCCAACTTATAGGACTCAATCTAATAGCTGCCATCCAGGCACAATTCCAAACGCCGTACAACTACTGAACTTAAAGATATAAATCTAATGACACTATGCGATAGTCTTTACGATTGGCAGTTTCACTGCCACGCCTAAACTTACTTCATTGGAGCACCGAGGCAGTCAAAGACCTCCTTTATAAAAACATTTGGATGTGTGTAATACTTCTTATGTTGTAGTTTACTACAGTCACGTCTAAGGGTCAGGACATATTTTAGGCAGTCTATAAACGGTCGAATAAGTTAAGGTCGTTGGGGAGTGTTTGAATAGTGACCCTTATCGTATTAGGGTATTTTACTTATGAACTTGGGACTTTTACTTCTAGGGAACGTGTGTTTTAGTTCTTGTAACTTGTTATTGATTATTGACACTTACCTGGACAGGTTGGTTAAAGAAAATTTTATACGCTAAAATAAAACGCAATTTAAAGGAAACTTTTTGACGAGTTCTTATTTATGAAATAAGAAATAATCATAGCGAGGTTAACAGTCAATTGCAGAAACAATCGATCAATTTTAGTGATGACTCTCGACCCTAAACCGTTGATAAATAATTTTAATTCATTATATAATTTAATTAAATATCAACCTTCTCTGGTCATGACGTCATATAGTGTCATTACTTTAAGATAATTGTTAAATTTACCGAGTTTGGCAAATTGTTACTTTCATATCAAGATATTATCAGTGAAACGTGGCATTAGTTTGCCTCCGTCTTAACTATCGTGACACACATATAAGTGTGTTATATAGTATATAAAAATAAATAGTCACGTCAATTCAAGTCAACAATTATTCAATCATGTAGATCACAAAGTAACACTTATGAATGTCAACGCCTAGCGGTTACTGAGTTTACTGAAGGTACTGCATTTCCATTTATATTAGATGCTGAACTCAGATTTTAGGTTGAGTATATAAAATATGCTTCATCTACTGGGTGTAAGGCACGGTGTACCGAAAACTGAAATAGTAGATTCAGACCATTGTTCTGAGTTACAATCGTTGGAATTTTCGTCAGAAAAATCCCAATTTATATCTGAAATTTTTATTTTTCTGACTGTATGTCATAACATATTATTAAATAAAAATCAATTAATACCACGTTTTACTAAAATACAGCATTGTTATTAAATTGGCGTGATTTGAAGCATGAGCGTTGCGTTGTATCAGTAGCAATCCATGGCGTACCGCGTAATTATATTAATCAATATAAAATCTTTCATCTTGCGTTTTTTATTAATAGAAGTTTTCGTCGAGATAAATACCTGTAGAATGACGTGTTAGTAAAGTTTTCGTTACGCCGTCCCTTACACCCAGTATACTTATATTATAAAAAGGTCTTCTCCCTAGCCTTTATTATGTCCAAGTCACTTGAGGTCGGTTTTTTCTGTTCTAACCGGATTTGACTGGATATCAGTTTTTACACGGAGCGGCTGCCACCTGACCTCCGCAACCCGAAGGCTAACGATAGGTCGACCAGTTTCAGGATATTATAGGGCGCTGACTACCCAATAACGACTGCCATAGATGTTCATAGACGGCAGACGGGACCGACGGCTTAACGTGCTCTCCGAGACACGGAGCAGGCGACAATTGTCAATCAATACGCACATAATTTTGAAATATAACTTCCGAAAGTCAGAGATGCGCGACGTAGGTTCGAACCCGAGACCCTCTGCATTGCAGTCTGTTGGTCTCCCCACTTAGCTATCGCTGATAAAAAGGTAAAATTTGATTTATTGTTTGTTTGGAAGGATTTAACTCAAAAACTACTCAACTGATTTTAAAAATTCTTTCACCATTAGAAATCTATATTGTCAAGGAGTAATACAGGCTATATTTTATATAAAAAAGGTACTAACTAATCTACGTTTACGCCAGTTAAGCGGCGAGCAAAAGCTAGTACAATATACGTTTACCTTTAAAGTAAAAGTCGAATATATTTTATTCCGGTCTTAAATCAACACAGATCATTTTATTGAGTTTAGTGCCAAAATAAGTAACATATGAGATTAGCCGTGAGAGTTATCGTCAAACGGCGCAAGACGCAATTTTGTAGCTAACACATTTTATTTTCACGCGGTACGTGCGACGTGTAAAATAAAACTAGCTTGAAGACTGTGCCTTTAATGGGACTCAATACTTACACCGACGTGTAATATTGTAAGAAATATAGCAGGAAATCCTTTGATCAGCTCGTTTACACCTGCCACCATATTGCCGAAGAGTAGCTTAAGTAAGCTTGGCCTTTGATTCGAACAAGCAATTATTTGTAAAGGAAACGCGCCGGCTTGCTGAGAAAAATGCCTACGTCGTCTTACAAGAAACCAGCGTAGGAGTATTAACACAGTTGCTGCCTTTCGTCCGTTAGTTAATTTTCCAAAGGTTATCTAATATATTTTAATGAGCAATGCCGTTAATGCTAATATGTCAAAAACAACAAATCTTTTTTATTAGCAAAGATAATAATTAATATACATTAATTGAAAAGTTATTGCTAAATTTACTAAGTACTAGCTTATTAAAGCGACTTCGTCCGCGTCAAATATAACAAAAAAATTGAAAATAAAAGTAGCTTTAAATACTTTTTATAACATCAGCTATCTGCCAGTAAAAGTCCTGTCAAAATCGGTTCAGCCGTTTCAGAGATTAGCCGAAACAAATAGACAGAGAGCCAAAAATTATAATTAGATTTTTTTATATAAGTTCCGCATATACTTCCATATGCACTTAGTAGAAAGCTGTTATTTTGACATTACAAACAGACACTTCAATTTTATTTATTTGTATAGATAAAAGAAATATACAAAAGAAACTATGGCATAAATATTTTGTGAAATGGATAACACAACGGTGTGACGCGCGGCTTTTGTGCCGACTTACAAGTGAGCTCTCACAGTCAGAAGTGTTTGCGAATGTCGTACCGAGTGTCGCACGGGTAACAGGTTCTTTTCCGAGTGAAAACCTTTTTGAGACAAACGTTGTGTGTTGATAGTCGCAGCGTGCGCCTCACTTATAAGTGGTTGTTTTGTAATGCGTGTTAAATATTGTTTTTTGTGGTGATTTTTCCTCTTAGGCTTTTGTTTTAGGAGATTCTTTTTTGAAGGCGGCTTATGTTATGGAAAGCTGATCGCTTAAGCTCAGCGTTGCCTGCAGACACTTGTAACACTAACGATTTGTGATATGCGGCTATCGATAAATAATCGTATTATTTTAATTTGAAGTGAATCGATTTTTCGGAAGATTGCTGATTTATAGGATATATTGATATACTATTACCGTTACTATTTTCTTTATTTATTAACTTCATAACTCAGAATCTTTAGTGCCCGTATCATCTTTATGCCGATGACTTACAGCTATATGCTCAAGACACTGCGGGTAATCTTCCTCAAGCCATTGCTAAAGTAAATACTGATTTGGAAACAATTAGAAGCTGGTCTGGCAGAATTGGATTATCTGCTAACCCGATTAAGTGTCAGTCAATCAAAGTTGGAAGTCAACCATTAATAAGCAGGCTGAACTACAGTACTTTATCGTCTGTTATATATGATGGGACGCCTATTCCGTTCATTCCTACTGTAAAGATCTGGGGTAGCTCATTGGCTCCGATTTAAATTAGCAAGCTCAGGTTACTAGTGTCAGTGAGAGAGAAACTGGTACGCTACGCGCTTTGTATCACCTAAAGAATTTTCTTCCATCTAAGACAAAAATAATGCTTGTGCAGACTTTGATATTTCCCTTAATCTTAATTGATTATGGTGATGTGTGTTACTATGACCTGAATGCAGATCTACTCAATAAATATGACGACTTCTAAAATGCAGAAAATGAAGAAATTAAGTGCAGTTAGCATTCGATTTATTTTAATCTTCGCAAATATGACTATATTTCATCTCATACATCCACTTTAAAATGGTTACTCATCGGTCACTTATCATTACTCACGTCAAAAACGTAGTTTGCGTGCCCTTACAATATTATTTTCTATTCTAACCTCACCAAATGAACCCACTTATTTAACCTGCCGTTTCTAATATCTATGTGCAAATCATGATAGAAATCTTCGTTCTTCCAATAACCTCATTTTACTTTGTCTCTCCCATACTTCTGGTTTTCTACATTCTTACTATTCGTACAGTACGTATAACGGACTGGACGAAGAAGAAAAAATGTAAAAAACCAACAATGTAAGTCAGGATGTCCACAAACCGATATACTTTCAAGGTGAAAGTACGTGCTCTCCTCTTTGACAGTTTATCAGATTCATCTCATCAATAATATGTTTGTATCGATCTATATAGATTAGCGATGATATTTTTGTGCATTACGGCGTGCCTCAAGGCAGTGTTCTTGATCCTAGTCTTTTCCTGGCCTATATTAACGACCTGTGTCAATTGCAGCTGAAACATGAAAAAATACTATCTTTTGCAGATGACACTGCGCTCTTCTTTAGTGGAAATATCTGGGAAGATGCATTTCGTAATGCTCAGAGTGGTTTGATTGCGTCTGCCAATGGCTAAAACATAATATGATAACTCTCAATATAGACAAAACCAAATATATTGCGTTTGCGCCCAAAAACAATCTTCTTCCACCTATGGCTCTAAACGTCACTGCTCATACCTGCGTCCTGACAGCGATTCCTAATTGTCAGTGCCAACCTTTACAAAGATGTAGCGCCATTAAATATCTTGGTGTACATATAAATCAGACACTAACTTTTAAGCCCCACATTGATACCCTTGTGACTAGAATTCGTAAAATGATATACATATTCAAGACATTAAAGCATGTAGCGGATATTAGGACGATCAAAATTGTGTACTCTGCACTTTGCCAGTCAATAGTTAACTAGTGCATAACTTCCTGGTGAGGAGCAGGCAAAGTGCACCTTATGGAAATTGAAAGGGTGTAAAGAGTTGTACTCAAGGTTGCTGCTGGATTACCTTTTAGTTATTCAACCACTAATCTGTATAAACGTTGGGATGTCCTTTCAGTCAGGCAAACCTTCAGTCTCTCTGTAGTCGTTATGAAACACACTCAATTGCCATACGACCCAAATCTAAATAAAGACAAACGTAGAAAGGGCAATGTTTGTACAACGGGCTCTTTATTCTTCTTGGAGGATATCTATATAATAAAATCAACACATCTCTTTCAATGTAACCAATGCATAAATCAGCATGTAAACTAATTGTATGCAAATGGCTCAAAACTCTTGACTATAATACAACTGAGAGTTAATTGATACCAATCAGCTGATAGCAAACACATACGCCCACACTCAAACACACATACACACACACACACACACACACTACACACACACACACTACACACACACAAACACGCACACACACGCACACACACACGCACGCACACACACGCACACACACACGCGCACACACACACGCGCACACACACACACACGCACACACACACACACACACACACACACACACATATATGTTATAAACTACTCGAACTTCATTATTCTAGTTCTTTTTAGGTATAATTAACTTTGATATCTCAGAAGTATCTAGCATAAAATGTGTAGACTAACTTCTGATACGTGGGATATGAATTGGCGTAACATATAAATGTAAAATTCTTCTCTTCCTACCCCTTTGAGAATACACAAGCGTGGTGGCTGAGGGCCTCGTAGTTGTTTCTGTGGTGCGTTTTTGCAAATTACTAGATATACTTTACGGACTTTAGACTCTGGAGAACATTGGATGTTTTAGACATGCAGGCGACCTTACGATTCTTCTCTTAATCGGTATCTCCATTCTTTTACACAAATATCACCACCATCGTGCTCTCTAATTTTTTATATTGAACCCTGAATATCTTAATTGTGAAAGTTTGTTAACATATTTGCACGTCTGTTACTCAGAAGCTGAACGAATTTAGATGAAACTTGATTCACAGATAGACCATATGCTAAACTTTTATACAACATTATTATCTCTGTCATGGGTTTTCATTAGCTTCACGTGGGCAGACACTAGTAGGCCATATTTCAAACGCAAAATCACAGCATTTAGTATCCAGTATTATCCAAGTACTCACTAGTCTAATATATATTTAACTATTACTAAACAAGCACATGATTCTACGCCATGTTGTTATAATTACTACACTTGGCACGCGCATTGACTGCCTCAATGTCTCGATTATCTCATCTAATCTACATAATAGCATAATTTTGTAATTGATCTGATCCTCTTTGATAGATGGATGTATGTATTCTGGCTTAAGCTTGTATTGCCTTAGCCATGTAGATATGGATACTTTTACATAAATACCATATATACAAACTGCATACATAGATTTAGAAATTATTTATTGATTTATTATATCTTTTTTATAATTAGCAGCATCAGCCAGGTTTATATCTCATAACCGCAATATTGTTTAATCATGAATATACAGATATCGGCTCGGTATCGGTTCGGAAACAAATAGGTTTAAAATATAACAAAAAAATTCTAACAAAATAATGTTCCAACGAAATGTGCCTTCGTTCTGTCCCAAAGTGCAATGGTGCAGTTTCCAGGCAAAAGGTATTTATAAGACTCTCCGAGATTATTTTAAACTACCTGCTCACAGTACAGTCGTGGCTTGTTCCGCATATATAGGTAGCATTCAAAACGTAATGCAGCGCTATCTAATGTGGATTGTTAATTAAGTTAAAATAAAACTATCATTCTACGAGCAGGCATTACTAGGATAAAAAGGTTAGCACAGGAAATAGTCTATGTTAATTCCAAATTTCATCTTTCATAGATCAAACAGAGTAGAAGTGTTAACATAATAGATTTTTGATAATATTTGGATGTAATAAGAGAATGAATCAAGTACTCAGCATAAATTATCAGCATTTAAATACTACGTTTTAATTTTGCAGTGTTGTATCAAATGCACTTTACAAACTAGAAAATAGAAACACATACCGACCATGCTCCACTTTTCTATCTGCAGTATAAAAATGGCGTCTTAAGAAATATTGCTAGGACCCCTCGCCCGAACATTGACAAATACAAGGGATGGCGCAGAACGTTTTTATAGAACAACGCTCATCCATGATCCATGATCGACTGAACACGAAATACGTGAGTGAATTCTACGGGAACAATATTTATTGCCAAAGCAACCATTTGTAGATGTATTGTTCATGGTCTTGGAACTATTTGGAGTGCTTTTCGGTGCTTTGTTGTTTATGTTATTATCTTTTTTGTTAACGTACAATAATAATCCCACGCGTATGCCTCCGAAGGGATTGCTTGAGGTTGTATGACACCCACGTTTCGCTAGCTTTTGTTATAGGTCCCTCGTAATAAGGGGTGAGCACATACAGCTCACAACTTCATACTGCTATTAAAATATCCTAACACAAAACCTAGTAACACTTTTTGCGGACAGAGAATTCGAGACAGGCAGGTATGGACAAAATTTGTATTGTCTACCGCTGAGCCACTGAGGTAATTTACTACTGTAAGTTGTTATTTTCATCCGGGAAACTTCTGGTTGCGAGAAAAATATAAAAATTCAAATTAAACTACTATACGGGGAGACCCCGTGACCATGGCTGCTGAAAAGCAACCGAAACGTCGGGGAAAGTGTAAACTTAAAAATAAATAGATTTGATAGTTTTAATAATTTAATTAGCTTAAAATTAGTAAAGTTTAATAGTATAGTATAGTAGTGTAACAGTTTCTAAATTATGTAATAGAGTGTTAAATAAACAACGCGATAAAATCCGTATATAGTAGTTTAATTTCAATGAATAACATTCGCGTAAACAGAAGACAATATTATGTAAAATATAAAAAGTTAAATAGACTGCCTTGTTGGTCGTGATGCAGTTTATAACAGGCATGGATATCACAATATCGAGATGTCGTCATGTAGCGTGTTAATTAGACTTCCTTAATTCTTTACTCAATGTTATTAAAGTGTGTTTCTGGATTTGTCCTTTTTTACACAGCCACGGAAGACGTTGTGACAAAATATTGTTCATTAGTATAGTTTCCTAGCTACTCTTCATTATCTACATCAATGACTTACCAAAGATCATAGAGGATAAATGCGTGTTGTTTGCGGATGATATCTCTATACTAACTTCATGCAAAGACGATATAAATATAATCGACCAGTTAACTTTAATATTAAATAAAACAATTGATTGGATGAACGCACATAACCTTGAAATTAACTATAATAAAACCAAACTCATGACATTCTATCCTTATCAAAAATCGCCTCTATCAATTAATTTATTAATAAATAATACAAAAATTTAAGTTGTCAATGATTTCACATTACTAGGACTCACTATTGACACACATATTTCTTGGAAGACCCACATCAGCAATATAAGATCAAAAATATCTAGATTCAGTTATGCACTCCGTGAAGTTAAAAAAACGACCGACTTTTCAACTGCTCTTACCACTTACTATGCCTATGCTTACGCATGGTTCAGTTACGGTATAATAATGTGGGGAAATAGTACAGATGCACCAACATTGTTCATTGCTCAAAAGAAATTAATTCGCATTCTTGCTAATATAGAACAGACGGACAGTTGTAAACCATTCTTTATAAAATATCAGATACTCACTTTAACTTCTATCTACATTCTGGAAATATGCAAATTCGTAAAAAAATACAAATCCTTTTATACGACTCGTAGTGACAAACATAATAACCGGTCAGTTAGATATAGAAACATGTTAATGTTACCCACTTCCCGCATAACACTTCATTCAAATAGCCCGTACGTAATATCTATCAAAATATATAATAAACTGCCAGATAGCCTTAAAAATGAAACAAGCGACACGAAATTTATAAACACCCTTAAAAATATTCTTATAAAAAAAGCCTACTATACAATACAAGAATACATAAATGATAAACAAATAGACGACTTATATCTTGTTACATAATAATATCATTATATTAATGTTGAATTAATTTTATATTGTAATTTTAAAATTTTGTGACATAGTATTTATTATATTAGAATTTATGAATATGTTATAGTTTAAGTATTTTTTGCATGAATGTAAAATTTATCTCATAGTTGTATTGTACTAAATATAATAATTGATAACAAGAAAATTGACATAAATAATTATGTATAAAAAAATGATTTGCTGTGCCCGACAGGGTCCACGATTGTCACTAGCTTTAAGGATACTTGTCTACCATCCTATATTACATTGTGGATTGCAAATAAATAATATGAATATGAATATGAATATGACCTACTGCTCCGCTCATCTAGACTGAAAGAACAGTTCTTTTTTTTCTAAATGAAAGGAACACTGTCTCCTATTTTGCATCCTTGACAACTTGTATGCAAAATTTCACGATGATCTGTCGAATAGTTAAGGCATGAAAGCGTAAAGAAAAAATATATTTACATTTATAGCATAGTATTAATTAGTAAAAAAGCACCTTCTCAGGCCGTCAATGTAGAGATCTCAACATCGCGCCACTCGACGCCACTGCTCTTAGAACACACGACTGCTTACCATCAGTCGGAGTATGGTTATTTTGAAGAACAATACAAAAAAAGGACTTATTTGTTTGTAGGCTTCTGATCCCGTGAAAAATGTGATATTGTATTACAATATAAAACAAAAACTTACAACAAATACGAACAAAAGCTGATATGAATAAGCTTAATAAACATTGAATGTCTGTGTAAAATATTCTTATTTGTCCGAATTCCATATTAAAATGTGTATCAATATTTAAAATTATGTATGTGTTTCTGTAATGTATGGAAACAGAAAACAATAATTATTTTATGGCTTCACTATAGTTGAATTTTATGCTGTTTTACACATTTTTACGTTTGTATGTCCCCGAAGTTATATTAAAATGTTGAAATTAAACTACTATATACGGATTTTATTGCGTTGTTTATTTATCACTACAACGCGATAAAATCCGTATATAGTAGTTTAATTTCAATGAATAACATTCGCGTAAACAGAAGACAATATTATATATTAAAATGTGTTTTACACTATTATTTTGCCATTTATTTGACAATGTTATTCAATACCAAGCTGTGGGAAGACCTGAATGAATAAATAAATAAATAAATACCACGTTATAGGGCGCGAGGCTTGCTGTTTACTGGGCACATTTTCAGAAGTCGTGCTGCTAGTAAACATTTCCTAATGAAAAAACTGAATAATATCTTATTGGAGTCTGACATCAAATCCGATGTCATTAATATTATTTACTATATTTTCCTCACGTTTTCGCTCGACTAAATGTATGTTAGGTTAGGTTAGATTAAAAGTACTTTTTCTGCATGAGAGGTACCTCTCTATCTCCTTTTTCGTTCCCCAGACAGCGTGTATGTAAAATTTTTTTATGATCGGTTTAGAAGCTAAGACATGAAAAAGTAACAAAGAAACTCACATTCGCATTCATAATTTTAAGTTAGGAAAATTAGTTAGGTTAATAAATACTTGTTTGTGTTGTTTTTACGTTACCTTAGAAACTAGACTATATACATAGTCTCAAGCTATACCGCCGAAGGGGAAGTCAGAAGTGTATTACACCTACATATCATCAGCTAAGATTTTATATCCCACCTAATTGAGAAAGACAAAATTGCCGCTTAATAGGCACAGTGCCAAGCCCCGTGCTGCTTCTTCTAAAAAATTTCTGACCGCATTAAAGCCAATAACACTTTGTACAACCACTATCTATCTCAAATCCTTATACACAGCGGTTAATCTTATTAAACTTACTAGTCCTGCGCAACCGCAGTGATATTTCATGTAGAGCAAATGCATTACTTTTATACCTACAGATAAGCGCAAATATCCTGTAGCGCCGGGCGGCAGTGGTCTCCACGCAAAACTCATTTCTACCTTTATTATGTACTAAATTGGGCCCACAACAGTATTTTTCTGGATGAAAGGTGCCATATGTCCTTTTCTGTACTGTCCTTACATATGGCAGTATGGCAGGCTGGCGCTCGACTGTGGCTGGCTTTTCTCGGGATCTTATATATTTAATCAGCTTAAAATTAGTAAAGTTTAATAGTAGTAGTAGTTTTGTAAAATCAATGTATAAGTACCCACATCAGTGGAGTACTAATGTAGAGGTATGTAAATGATTGTTCTTCTCGATAGCCAAAATAAAATGGTTGATCACTAATATAAATATATTGACTGGTACCAGGTGCAAATAATATTAAATCCAAGCTAATATTATACATGCAAATAACACAATAACAGGTTCCAGTGGAAGACTAGTGCCTGGTTCTTGAGACCAGGCAAATGCTGAACTGGAGTTCTGGTTGCTGTAGCTGTGAGCATGTCAGGATGTTCATAAAATATTATATGTTACCCTTTTTTATTATTATTTTTGTTAATTCTTTTTACCTTTATACACATTGTGCCCAGCTGTATAGCATTAAAGATTTATTTCTTTCTTTCTTTATTTGTTTGTTACACTCTCACATCTTAACTACTCGACCGATTAGCATAAAATTTCGCAAACACGTTGTCAGGGGTACAGAAAAGGACATAGAGTACTTTTCATCCTGTAAAAAGTACTGTTGCTGAGACATATAAATTTATTGACGAAACCTAGTTTCACGGAGTAAAACAGCAGGCATAATCTATTTATTAAATAAAATAATAAATCCATTCATTCCACCCCATCTGTAAAAAAGCAGTTTTCTTCAAAATATTTCCCAAAATACCACAAGACGAGCACAACATAGGCGTACATAAAAATAAGGTATAAAAAATTGTGTCCATCCACAAGTTTCATCAAGCTCTATATTGGTGGCCATAAATTTTTCATGGTAGCCTCTATGCGTTGAGTAAGTATTTACTCTGACTAAACCGGTATATATCACTGAGGCCGACCAATTTCTTGACCGAAGAATTTATAACGGTACTTCGGCGTTGATATATTAAGGCGAGATGTCCCCCAGACGTGTATAGTGAAATGATGAATAAGGGTACTGTTTGTTATTTGCATTTTTTATACATAACCTTAATGGTAGGAAATTATGGGGAATCATGAGGAACTTTTGTGTTGGATGTGAACATTAGTTATCATTTTTATTGATTGCCGTATGTGTAGTTATGTCTGCCTTGGAGGAGTCTTACGCCTGTATCGTCTAAGGGTTTGGCAGAGTCGTATTAAACTTATATTTTGCCAAGTATTTTTATAGATCCAACGCAATACGGAGCCACCTTATAGTAGTTCATCGGACCAGTTCCAGATTCAATGTTAAAACTGAAAATTTCTTGAAAGAAAATCTAATAATATTTTCCCGACCCGGGAATTGAGAACAAGATTTCATATCCAGTAATAGCATCACTACCGATGTGCCACAAAAACACTATCAGTCTGATATAGGTACATATTTTATATAATAATTATAGATTATAGTTTGCATCGCGATCACGATAGCTATATATTGCAAGAGGAAAACCGAATATATATAAATACTTCTTTTAACCCACATCAACATATAAACAACGGATCAATCGAAACACAATGTCATGAATATGTATGTCTATTTGTTTGTATTCATACAAAACTTTCCCCTTGCCTAGGATGTATGATAATGTTTTAGCAAAATCATTATTTCTATGCAGAAGAATATTGCTTTGTTTATTCCGCCTCGTTAGTCCTGCGGCATAAGTTTATGTTTGCGTGCGAGTGTGACATCCGTTATTCGATTCTTGGGTCGGCCAGTTTCATACTTAACTTACCTGTTAGGAAATTTTCAGTTACAATTCGGAGTGTTTAGGCTCGTTCTATTACATAGGACCTAAGAACATAGCTGGCCCAATGTATCCACATGCATGATGGATACAAAACTAAACCATGTATTGCCTTTCATGTGAGATAGGCATAATGCCATGTAGGGAAAATATTACTGAGTTGTGGTTACCACCTGTCGTGAAGAATATGAAGCAGCTACAACGTTCGTCCCAAAGCTTTCATAATAAACATATAACTAGGCATGGTTTCTAGGTAACAATTGCAGTAAAAATGTTCTTTTATGCCGGATTCCTGGATTAGGGTAATGTTTCTTTGGGCCAACAGGTTCGTTCGTACCTTTAAATATTATCGGGCTTTATTGATCTTAATATATATAATAAGATCAATAATCAGTTGCTAGTCAGTTACAAAGATAAGTAATACCTACTAAAGGTGAGATGTGAACCTTTGTAACATCTTTTGTAACCATGTCTCATGCGAATAAACTTTCCTTTTATTTCATTTCAATAATTTGATAACCACACAGAGCCGTTGGTTCTGCACCAGATTTGGCTTTGATTGTGTCGCATTTGCGTTATATCGGAAAATGCGCTTGTGCACTATAACAATTACCTGCGCAGCTAGTCTCCGTTAAGATTGGCCGCCGTGACCTAAATTCGCGAGTACATTAATCTCTCTGTGCTCGTTTCAAATTCCTAATACGTCAGATATATCAAGATTTTCTCATGTTACAATAATAAGAACATTATTATTCTTATTATTATAACATGAGAAATGTAACCCAGAAGGGACTGATATTATTATCAGCCCCGTATATGAACTTTCCCACAGCTGAGAACGGGCCTCTTCTTAATGTAAGAAGACTAAAGACATAGTCCACCACACCTGGCCCAGTGCGGGTTGACAGATCACATACTTATTCGAGAAATGCAGGTTCCGTCATGATGTTTTCCTGCGACGTTAAAGCGAGCGATAACTAACTCTTTATCACGTACATAACTTCGAAAAGTCAGCGGTGCTTGGGTTCGAACTCGAGACCTTTGCATGGCAGTCCAACGATTACCCACTAGGTTATATATATACTGCTTAATTTATTTTAGTCAATATCGTTTTTACTGATAGATGTAAATGTAGCATTACTTCAGAACTCGAACTGACCATTGTCGGCCTCGATGGCGTAGTGGTCAGTGTAACCGACTGCCACGCCTGAGGTCGCGGGTTCGATTTCCGCACAAGTCAAACATTTGTGTGCATGAACATGGATGTTTGTCTTGGTCTGGGTGTTTCTATGTATAATATGTACGTATTTACAAAAAAAATGTATACATATATGTATATTAATTATCCATTGTCTTCTAGACAATGGATAAATATACATACATTTATACATTTTTTTCATTTATTCCCTTGTCTAGTACCCATAGTACAAGCTCTGCTTAGTTTGGGCTAGATGGTGTTGTGTGTATGTAATAGAATATTGTTATATTGTTATTGTTGTTGCTTAAATTTAAAAGCGCCGTTAATATACAACTTATTCGGCAGGGTTATTATTTAGTCAACGACTACGTAAATGACAAAACTCATGGAACTTGCTTGTTGCATACAGGATTCAAAAATCTGTATTACTTATAAGTCAATTTAGTAATGTAGAGGTATCTCGTGATTTTAACAAGTATCTTGTTTTTTAATTTGATTATTATTGAAGAATATAAATCCATAACCGCATTTAGTCACGGACTGTCTTTGCATAGTAATAATAAGTATTTATTTCTCTCTTTTCACAAAGGTATACATTAGATATCACAATACAGATAGAACAATTTTCATTCCTTTGTGAGAGACTGGTGTCTATGGTAGGTAGAACCTGTGTTACAGATCACCAGGCTCCCACCTCTTGGACGCATATTGATTGTAATTTAAACTAGTTGTAGAATGTACTTACTAAATCAAAAATATCAATCATAAGAAAGAAATTAAGAAACAAAAATTCAAACTAACGTAGTAATACTAGGTAAGGTGGTGCATGTGTGTGTGTGTGTGTGTGTGTGTGAGTGTGTATGTGTGTGTGTGTTTGGGTTGAAATAAACATATATACCTACTAAATACTACTCGTGTTTAATATAGGTTATACTAAGGGAATAAGTAGATTTTCGGTCTCCGTATATGATAAATTTTGCAACCATGGTGTCAATGTAATTTTTAATTTGAATTTATTTAAGCGGTATATAGAAAGGAGGGAATTAATTTTATTATATAGATATGGCCCTAAAAAACAATAGAATCTATGTGATAGCGCTGATTTATATATAGTGTCTGTTTGATAGATTTTATGTTTACGGCGTTTTGTTGATTTTATTAAAGGATGATAGCTACACATTGAGTGAGCCTTAAGGACCATGCGAAAAATAAAGAGCTGTCGAACTGTCAGGACATTCAATTTCTGATATAGGTCAACCGTAGGGTGTAAAAAAGGCAGAAAGAGAGCCACCTTTAGGACAGCCCTTTGGGCGCGTTCAAGTTTTATCAGGGTCGTTTAGGTTGCTCCTCCCCAAGACGTAATGCAGTACGACAATATAGATTGACATAATGCAAGGTAAGTCATTTTAAGCACTTCTTTGTCCGAAACATGGCGTAAGTTTTTGAAGATGTATATTAGCTTTCTAGTTCTAGATGTCAGTAAATCTACGTGCGCTTGAAAATTCAGATTTTTATCTACTATGATTCCTAGATATTTAATGGTATCCACTGATTCCAGATCCTTACACGTGCATTGAGTATGTGTGGCATCCTGGTTATAACAAGAATGCGCAAAGATGGGGATCGGGGCTCTCCCATTTGCTTTATTATTTTTTAAGGTGAATGCTATATATTTCGTTTTATTGACATTCAACGTAAGCTGATTGGTATTGAGCCAGTTAGTTACACGGTTTATACCTTGTTGTGCACATTGAGTTGTGGCATCCCAGGAATCACCGTGAAAAACAAGTGCAGTATCGTCTGCAAAAGTAATAACCTTCCCATTTCTCAAGTCTAGTTGGCAAAGATCGTTGATGAATATTAAAAATAGCGTAGGACCAAGAATACTGCCCTGTGGCACGCCGACGTCAATTGGTAGGTCATCACTACGCACGCCATCCAGCTGAACACACTGCGTGCGATCTGTGAGATGACTGGCGAAAAATTGCCTTTGAATGCCACGAATACCTAATCGTTCCAGTTTATCGAGCAGAAGTGGGACAGAGACCGTATCAAACGCCTTAGCCAAATCTAGAAATATCGCGATGACTTTATTTTTTCGTTCATACTAGTAACTATAGTATTGGTTAGTTCATGAACCGCATCATCTGTTGACATGTTCTTGCGGAAACCGAATTGTGATTTGGATAGAAGATTATTCCGTTCTAGGTAGTTGACAAGTCCTTTATTAACGATCTTTTCCATAATTTTAGAGAAGGCTGGAAGGATAGATATTGGTCGGTAGTTGCTGACAGAATCTCTGTCACCACCTTTATGGATAGGGTGGACAAGAGCTCTTTTGAATGCATTTGGGAAGATTCCCGTTGTGAACGCCAAATTACAAATGCACGCAAGTGGTTCAGCCAGAATACTTTTATACCGTTTTATAAACATGTTAGAAATACTATCTAAGCCAATAGCGCAATCATTTTTCAGTTTAGATATAGTGGACTCGATTTCGTCAGCATTCGTTGGAAAGAGAAAGAATGACTTCAGCGAGGTTGGAGTATTAGAGATAAAAGAAGAGGCTGGCGAGTTAAATCTATGCAAGCTTCCTGACAATACCTTGCCGAAGTTTACAAAATATTGATTAACTGCGTTTGCTGACGCCGTAGGTTCATTGTTAGTTATTAAGTCGGATGCTGGGGTTTTTGTTTTATTTGTGTATGTAATCTTTTTGATGACCTTCCACAGCTTTCTGTTATCATGTTTTGCATTGCAGATTTCAGATTTTTCATAATCTCTTTTAGCATTTTTGATAATTGAATTGCAAAAATTACGGTAGCGGCAGTATGTTAATTTAAGGGTTTCATTTTTCGGGTCTTTTTTTGATTTAATGTGTAATTTATCCCTATTTCTTATACACATTAACATACCCTTTGTAATCCAAGGCTTAAGAATATGCTGGCGTTTGGGAGTAGGTGAAATTGTGGTACAAATTTCTAGCTTGTTATTTATAGTGGTAATGAGAAAATTTACTGCCTCGTTGACATCTGTCATCGTTAGAATCGGGTCAAGGTCCAAATTAGTAAAAATCATATCGAGCGAAGTGTAATCCACTCTTTTAATTAGCCTGGTAGCCTTAGGATGACTATAACACATCTCAAGGCTGAGTATGACACTATAGTGGTCGGTAATGGTGGTGTGTGCAACAAAACATTTCGCAAGCAATTTAGTTTTGAGGATAGCATGATCGAGACAGGTGTGTGTATGCGTTGGAATACAATGAGCAGGTAGCATGCCATGTGCCGGCAAGAGATTTAAGTAGGTTTCCGCTCTACTATCCTTTGAGGTAACTGTAATATCCAGATTAATATCCCCAGTTATAATGATAGTCGTAAAGGATGCAAGTTTGACTAGTAGGCTGTCTATGGATTCTAAAAAATGTGTGATGTTTTTTTCTCCCGGGCGACGGTAAATAGCAAGGATAACAGTTTTCCTATCCACCTTTATCATAAGGCAGTTGGCATCAGCAAGTAGAGGTTCAGTTACATTGTAACGATGAGTAGACTTATAGTATACCACTACCCCCTCATTTTGGGTTTTATTGTTTGTTGTAGATGCATAGTTATAGCCATCTAATACTGGTATACGATCATTATTGTGAAGCCAACATTCAGTCAATATAATCAAGTCCCAGTAGATGTTAGAGCTATGTAATAATGTTTGAAAATGAGGCATATTACAATGAATACTTCGAATATTTTGAACAATTAAATTAAGAGATTTGTTGGTTGGGTAGAGCATGTCAGCACACATATCCTCTATGTTGCAGGTGGTACTATGAGCCAGCGTTAGATTGTCTAAATCATTATTGATATGAGTGTTATTAAGGTCGAATGTTGTTGCGTATAATGTTAACCTGATACAAAAGTTTGTGGAGCAGAGCATTATTTGTTTTAGTATAGTAAGCTATGTTGCTGACAGTGGGGGTGCATAAGGCAGGTAGATAATATTGCGTAGATATAAATGTGATATGTTTGAATGATAGTATTATATACATTTTAAAGAATTTTAAGTTGGTATTGGGGTGTCCATTGTTTTTAATTCCGTGTAAGTATGTTGTGTGGTTAAAAAATGTGTTTGTGTTTAAGGTAGGTGTATCTTGTGTGGGTATTTTAGAGTGAGTGATTTGTGGTTTATGAATAGAGTTTGAGTTTGTACATGTAACAAAAATAATATAATTACAAATAGTAAATGAAATGCAATTTGCAGTAATTGGTACATGGTCTAGTCATTTTTGCGTGTCTAGGTTAGCAATATCATCTTCGCAGTCTATACGGATGGTCGGTTGTCCTTCCCGGAGTCGGATAAATACTTTTCCGAATGCAGTCCAGCAATTAGCCTGTTGGTGTGTCTTAGTAAACTCCCGGGTTAAATAATACAGACGTCTAGTTTTAGTGGTTAAATTATCCGTCACAAAAACAGGAACAGTTTATAGTCACAAATTGTAAGTGTATGCGCCATCATGCCATCCTACTATCTATATTAGATTTATATTAAAACTTTAGCCCAAATTATTTCATCTAAATATTATTAAGTTATTATTGATATTATTTTATTTTTTTTATAATCAGTATATATGGCATAATGGCTGCAACACCTTGTTAATCTGAGTTGTAAAATACTGAAATTATATTTAATTGGCGATTTAAAAGAGTGGCCGTGATTTTCTTGCAGGTTTCTTCTCATATGCTCAACCCTTTGCCTGAACCTAGCAACTAACCTAAATGTAGCTTCAGTAACTTAGCAAACTCACTAATCTATATATTTTGATGTTCATAAGTATTACTTTGTGACCTAAATGAATAAATTATTTTTGACTTTGACTTTGAAGCTTCTTCGTGACGATCCAACGGTCTAACTAGGCTATCGTTTTTCTTATCATAAAAACAAAATCTTTACATTCCTTATAACAATCTCATACCTACTGCATAGAGCCACTCACTCACATTAAACTTACCAGAGAAGAACCTCTCAATAAACACGGTCCATATTAACAAGTTCAATATTTCCGATGTGGAATATGTAAATGTACTGGATCTGTCGTCGGCACGCACCGCTCGAGTCGAGTTTAATATCCCGATTCCTTTCACGAGAATTATTCGCTCAAGATGTGTACTTAGGTGGGTAGTGAGGTTATAAGAAAAGTGTAGGAAATAGTGAATAAAATGTGTAAACGAGTTCGAAACTCAGCGTATTATTTCTTTTGAACTATCTTATTTTATCTTGTGTGAGGGCCAGTCAGTACAGATCGGCGACACTTCGACCCAGTGGGATCTTTTGTGTCGACTTTCCTAATAACGACTGCCATAGATGTTCATAGCAGCCGGGACCGACGGCTTAACGTGCTCTCCGAGGCAGGCGATAATTGTCAATCAATACGCACATAATTTCGAAAAGTCATATAACTTCCGAAAGTCAGAGGTGCGCGACGTGGGTTCGAACCCCCTCTGCATTGCAGTCTGTTGGTCTCCCCACTGAGCTATCGCTGCTCTGTCTTTTGACTTTTGAACTAAATTGAAAAGTAATCTACGATTGTGCTTATAATTATTTTGCTTACTAATCTTATATATGTGAAAGAGTTTGTTGGTTACTTGATTTGTTCTTTTATACCCAGCTACGAAGCCTCGAATCAATATGTCTCTACAAAATATGATTACAGCACGTTATGGCACTTTGTTAAAATCTAGACAACTGCCTTTGTGTGTTTCTTCAACATTTGACAAAAAAAGAAAACATTATAACAAAAAGAAAATGTATATGTAATGACTAATGTGACATCGACGTATCATTTAAATCATATTCTTCGGTAAACATATTTTATACAAACCACAATTCAATGACAGGCCTTCTTAATATATGATGTCTAGACTACAAGTTTCTATTTATGCAGACTTTGCATTCCATGGCGAGTAACTATACTTACAAAACGTAGTATGCTTGCTACGGTACGGTACCGTCACCTTATACATAAGCAATAAATAACTATAACTTTTGAAATAAATTTACTATCAAGTTTCTTATGTATTAAAGTATTTTGTTTGAGTCTACAATTTTGTTCGATTCGATATGCCGTACGACTATTGGTCTCGTTGCATAAAGCTATTAAGTGCTTCTTCACATTTGCGTTTATGCAGTATAGGCGTTTTACGTATGCGTAATACATAAACTACGACCACGCTACGACAAAGCTACGACAAAGCTACGATAACGCTACGACAACGCTACGACATAGCTACAACAACACAACGACAACGCTACGACAACTCCAAGACAACGCAACGTATACGCGTGTCGTCCTCGTCGCGAAGTTGTCGCTTGTACGCTGCGTTGGAGCTTCATATACAATCGTAATCTCAGTCTACTTGTTCCTAACGTTCCTTCGTTGGAATCAACTCTGTTACCAAAACGATATAGCGATGCGAGAACTGCTCGACGCTAAAGCAGTCACAAGTGATAACGCGACGTATGCGTGGCATTGAATCAGTTTAGCGTTGCGTTCATCGGACGTCTACACTGGGTAAAAGTCTCGCTGATTTCAGCATGAATGGGCCGGCTCGACCGGGGAAGGACTACCATATCACGGAATATCGACGTGAATTAGCAGTATTCCTACTGTTATGTTTCGATCGGTGAGTTAGAGAGCCGGATGCCCAATCAACCTCTTTCCCCCTTCCCCCTTCCCGCTCCTTCTCCTTCTCACTTCCTTTTTCTCTTCTTCCTTGCCTAAAGGGTCGGCAACGCGCAAATGCCTCTGGTGTTGCAGGCGTCCATAGGCTACGGTGACCACTCACCATCAGGTGGTATATCACCATAGTAGTATAAACATAAACGTTTGTGTGAAGGAGCTACGAACAAACGTAAGATCTCAGATATAATTCCCAGTATGGTTGGTGTCAATAAACTACCTGCCTGCCTATTTAGTTGAAAATTACCCAAAAGATATCCGTATGTCTGTCCATGTTTCTGTTTGTCCTTTTATATTGCGATATCAAAGCTTTAAGTTCAGTCTTATTGCTATATTATCATGAGAGGCACAAAGTCCCCAGTCAATAAATTTCTATCCATCGGAAATAGTACTTTTTCCTAGATGAAAGGTACATTGACATAAGGTATGTCAAGGTATGTAGCCCTGACAACGTATTTGTGAATTTTTATCATGATCGGTTCAGTAGTTAATGCGTGCAAGTGGAACAAACAAACAAATAGACATTTAAATTAATAATGTTAGTTAGCATTAGGAATAGGATTATGTATTTTGAGAACCTTATTGTATTTAACGTAATAATACTATACCAGCGGTCGCCAAGTGGTCGAATTCGATCATAATTGATTTAAATTTTAAGTTTGTTTGTTATTGAGGTTTTATTGTCTATAACTGTATAGTTATAGAAAATAAAACCTTAATACCCTTATAATCACATTTCATTTAGTCATTTACTCCACATAGATATTATGTAACCATAGTTACGAAGAATTCTACGACATCAGCCGAACAATGCCGAAATAATACGAACGCGATTCGACTGCTTGTGTCAAATGCATGGTGGTGTGCGTGTAGTGATTTTTTATTAATTTAATGTATTTCTCAAATACTACTTCAACTATACGGATACATCTAAACTACGACACAAAATACACTTTCTGTCGTAGTTTAGATGTAAATAGCTCTCTAGAGTTTAAGAATCTAGAGTTAACACTCGACACAAATCAATTAATTAATATTATTGCATCAAAGCATTGGTAACGGTGCGTGACTAATTAAATTATTGCAACCCTCCATATAGTTCAACTTGTTTTTGCTCGCGGCTGTACTCACAATGTAATTTTTTGTGAATATGTCTTTCGGAAACAGTATTTTATTTCTGAATTAAATGACTTTATGTCCTTTTCTGTATACCTGACAACGTGCATGCGAAATTTCATGGTGCTTAGTCGAGTAGGAATAAACAATCAAACAAACTCACATTAGCATATATAATATTAGTTAGGACTAGCAAACCGCCTCCGCTTTGCACGGGTAGTATAAAACCTTAACAAATTATACACCTGAGCCTTCCTCATGAATCACTCTGTTTATGGTTAAAACTGCATAAAAATCGCGTTCAGTAATTTTTGAGCTTATCGCGAACAGATAGACGTCGAAGGTTGAGTTTGTCCTAAGCAACTTGAACATAAAAAGAAAACAATAACGTTAATGGACGTTACCATTAAATATATACCACAAACATCACTATTATTCCAAACTATGCCATGTCTATAAGTCACTTAGACAGATTTATCCACATATATAAGAAGTCCAATACGTCGAATATATAATTTTCTTGGCGATATCCAGAAAAATTTAATCAGTAAACTGGCAATAACTCAAACATGATATATATGACCACTGAACAAAGTTTATCTCGTAATATACATATTACTTCGGCGCTAGTGATAGGCGATAGCGATTTAAGGCAATATTCTAGAACTATTTTAGCAATCGGTCAGATCCTTTAAAATAATATTGGAAACATATCATAGCAGGCAGGGCACATACATAATTTGACCGCGTAGACCACAATTCGCCTATGACGTCATTTATCTTCTACTTGCATCAATAAAGCAATATTGCATCTTTGCTTCTACAAAACGGATTTACATAAAACATCCCATACATTTTAGCGCTCGATTTATGATATTATTGCGTTAAAGTACCTAAAAATACTAACCCTATCACCGTGAGAGACCGCTTCGGCACGACTGGGCCGGCTCGACCGGAGTGATACCACGGCCCCACAGAAAAGCGGCGTGAAATAGCACTTGCGTTGTGTTTCGTTGAGTGAGTGTACTGGAGGCCCAACCCTCTCCCCTCCCTTCTAGGGGGAGGCACATTTAAAAGACTGGCAACGCACTTGCGACTCCTCTGGTGTTGCGGGTGTCCATGGTCGGCGGTAATCGCTTACCATCAGACGTTTGACTCCAATGCCAAAAAAAAAATCTAACCTAATTCTTATCCTAACTAATGTTATTAATGTTAGTGTGAGTTTTTTATTTGTTACGCTTTCACGCCGTAACCACTGAACTTTAGCACATAGTGGTTAGGAGTATAGAAAAGAACATAGGGTACCTTTCATATAGACAAAAGTACTGTTTCCGATGGATAGAAATTTACTGACGAAAATCTACATTAGCGCGAGGGAAGCCGCGGTCAAAAGCTAGTATGCATTAAATGGTACATGTCTAGTGAAGATAGAAATAAATATCACAGATGTAAAATATACCGACCAAATCAAATTACGAAATCAGACATTTCTGAACTGTATTGACTCGCCAATATTGTTTTTGGTATCAAAAGTCTCCGTTGGCTATCATTGATACTTAGTCAATTAAATTCCCTTTGATAAGTTATC
The DNA here is from genome assembly GCA_963675205.1 of Catocala nupta. Taxonomy (NCBI): domain Eukaryota; kingdom Metazoa; phylum Arthropoda; class Insecta; order Lepidoptera; family Erebidae; genus Catocala; species Catocala nupta. Next base: position 30,112,492 of record OY776087.1, read on the forward strand.
AATCAAAGAAAATTTGTTATTTTAGAAGGAGTAGGTTTAAATCCTTAAATTATATAGTTTGACAATGGTGATCTTTGAATTTGATTTAAATGGAACGGTAACAATTTAATCTGTTTTGTATGTCGTTTGTACACAAAACACTTAAAATGAAATGAAAGCGCTGGTTACTGTTTTACGTTTGAAAATATTATTAAGAGTGACTAAAAAGTAGGACAGGTAAAGTATAAGCGTCTTGCGTGTCATCGTTTGTTCGTGTATCTTTCTCAAACGCAATTTTTGAATCAATAAATAATTGCGATTATATCCCATTTATTAATATTTTGATTTTATTAAAAAAGGCAAATCCCACACTATGAATAATATTTGAACCGCGGGAGACTTTACAAACATACAAACAACGAACACAATGAACATCCAGACATGGAACAAACACCAATAATTTTTGGCCCGTATGGGATTCGAACCAACAACACTCGTCGCTGTGGCAGTGTCAAGCCAACCACGTAAACCTACGCCGTTACACTGCAACTTACCTAAAATAACTAAGAGACGTCAACAAGAATTAAAATAATTTGTGCACGTGTTGGTAAAGATGTCTTACGCCCACATTTTTCTAGCTAAGTTTTTAATTCCAACATTATAAGACGAGCTAATCGTCATCTACCGAGTACAGTTCAAGACTCCGTGTTGCAACTGAGATATTTTGTGAAAATACCAATTATGCAGATTTATTTATTTATTTATTTATTTATGGACAACCAACAAAGCATACACTAATTTAAACATCGTAATGAAACATAAATGCGGATACATATCATAGTGCTGCCTTACTTACAGGCTGCCACGGCATGCATTAACAAAAAAAAATATGTATATATTTATATAAGCTCGTTTGTGAAATTACAAAGTGAGATTAATTCCATTAAAAAGTCATACAAACGAAATTCATGCATAGTTTGTAATTATAAATTATATTAAAAAAGGAAATTGAAATGATAATTGATAATTATTATAAAATTTAAAATGCTGACACTGTAATTTATATTCACAATGAAAAAATACAATAAATTATAATTATATTAATATATTAAAACTAAATTAAATCAATTAATAAATTACTTCCACATCAACTTGTCGACCAATATTGAATTTTTGATAATTCATTACGGTATGGAATTAATAATCCACAAGCTACTCGATTATAACTCGTACCACATACGATCGCGGCGCTATGAGTGCTATCGATATTTGCATACAAATTGGCCCAACACCACTTCACTAGACTTGAGCGATCTCGCTCCGACTCCTAGATTATAAATTGTCGATATTATGCATAGTGACGTCCCCATTATCGATGTCGTGCCCCAAGCAGATGCGTTATAGAGTGAGTTACGGTGAATATAAAAGATAAATTTGATTTAGTGGGTAGGTAATATATTAAAATAATTATTGGATGAAAGAAATACCCGGTTTTCTTACTAATATATAATACTATCAGCGCTGTATATTAAATGTCTCACTGCTAGGCACGGGCCACTTTTTAGTGTGAAATAACTTTGGCCATAAGCCAACTCACTCACCCAGTGCGTGTTGGCAGTCTTCACATATCTTCGAGAACGTTATAGAGAACTCTCAGACATGCAGATTTCCTTATGAAGTTTTTCATCATCGTTTAAACGAGCTATAGTTAACTTTTTAATACGCACATAACTTTGACAATCTACTACCATTGGACTGCCTTGAGGACTGAGTTCAATTTCAAGGCACGTTGAAGTCGAATTCTACGTGGCAGCCCAAAGGTTGAAGGTCTCTACTGTTAGTTTTCGTTTTGTTATTACAGATGATTAAGAACATAAAAATAAAAATATTTCAAAGCACACGGCTTACCTTAAGTAACCACAAACGCGTGTTCCGTCCTCTAGAAAAAAGGAAATTAAAGGCGGAATGAAAGGAATGGGAGAGATATGTGAGCTTACGTGAACTCTTACTCGAAATATCATTGATTATTCTACGAATTCATGGTATCTGAGTTAAGCATTTTCATATTGGCGTGCCTTAACCTGCGGAACGTTAGATTCTTGGTGAAGACAATTTTGACTCTACTATTTAAATAGATTGTTTTTAAAGAAAGCTGTCATCTCTGATATAAATAATAATTACTAATATACTAACCGCAGTCTGTTTGTTATCACGAACAGTGTAAAATGACCGGACCATCAATCAGTGTTTCAATAAAGTAAAGTAAATACAAAATATGTTGGCGTTGTTGGCGTTACTAACAGAAGGATGAAATTATAATCCCACCAAAAAGATAATCCATGAAGCAGGTACCAAGCCTGCACCCTAACTTACTTACCAGCCTTAGGTGTTTATAAAGAGATAAATTTCTGCCGAGGTGGCAGGTGCAAGTAATTCTGTATGGGTTGTCTTTTCTTATTTATAAATTACGTTCTACCTAAGCATGGCAAATGCTTAAAAATCTTGATATACTAAATTGAGAGTGAAGTGCTACTAGCGTCAAAATAACTTGGGGAGTGTTTGAAACTTCAGGGTGGATTAAAAACTTTAACATCATGCATCATTATTATTATCACGACTGCACAGATGGCGTTATGGTGGGTCTTATAAGGTGGTCGCCTCGCCATTGCTGCCACGACGAGTAGTATCAAATAGTATGCAAGCGAAAGCGATGTTAATTACATGTCACTAGGTAAGCCTTGAACTTATTTGCCATCATACTAGAAAACACAATAGAGATGTTTGAGGCATGTGTAAGTATTATTATCTACTATTTTCACTCTATCTCGAAACCTTAGGAATATCATCTTTAGGCATCTTTCCTTATTTAGTTGGACGTGTGTTATCCGCTCTTAGCCACACAATTGGGTCATTGTGCGTAAGTAACCGACGTGAAAAGTTGTTCGCTTATTCATACCACCTCAGCTCCGTCCAGATAGACAATAAGGGACCGTTATTGCGCTGTACTTCCTTCATCGTTTCTGGACTGTTTAGTAGTTTCGCCCGTTGATTGCTCACGCTTTTGCAATGTAGCAGCACGTGAGCCGGTGTCTCTTCGGCCTCCGTGCAGCCTCTACATAAAGGGCTGTCAGTGAAGCATCTTTTCTTAATTCCATGAAGCAGGTAGTCAATATTTACCCTGTTATGATATATAAGATTTCTGGGAATCAGCTAGATGTAGTGTTATTTGCTATTACCTCTTTCAAAGGAATACACATCGCACTTACGCGTTGTTCCTTATAAAATAGGAAGCGCGTTGTGTATAACTGTATTGATAGGTAATTCTTACCGCAATTATGTGCTAGAATTACGATGATTATTGACGGATTTGATTCTTGGTTCGGCCAAATTATTTAGAGTTCATACGCGTCTAAAAATGTACCTGGTACACGGCACAGTCAACCTAAGTATAACTGACAAAATTTGGGTCGTATATACTCACATTCATACCACTATCTATCTCTGCCAATAAATATCAGTTTTGATTAATTAATAAGTAATTAGAGTAAAGTAAAAAAGTGTAAGTACTAAAGAATATGTGCCATTTTAAGCGAGTATTAAGCAAGTACAATATCTTTCTATTACGATTCTTGTAAAATCCTTTTCTAAAAACTTATATATTATAACGTGTTTTCTCAATAATACGCACAATATTGTACTCATTTAGCATTCTATCATAATTCCTCTTAACTTGTAGTATAAGCAATTTTATCTAATACATAGTTGCTTAGTGTTAAGCAGAGTCCCGCGGCGCCAATCGGTTATCTCTCCATTCATCCATCAAAAGTGGCAAACTATTACAAGCTTACAGTTTCCCTCGAGCTTGCAAAACATTAAGATCCAAGGTAAAGAGAAGCGGATGTGACATAATTATTTGAAACTAATTAAGAGTTAATCAGTACTATTATATATTATATTATAGCTGACCAACACTATGCAAAGATTTTAGTTTATTATTTGAACGCCTTAATATCTGAAACTGAAGAATCTTTGGATTTGAAAACTTTTTTGCATTTGATAGCCAAATTCTTGAGGGAGGTTATAGGCTATATGAAATCATGTTACTAGCTACTGAAGCTAAAAAGAAAAGTTTGCGCTTACGTTTGCCGCTAGAGTAAATGTTTTGGGTTTGGTCACTTTTAGTAGACTTGCGCCTTGTAAACTTGTGCTTTATAGATATACTTGTTGGGTCATATTGAGTTAGCTGGTTGTTGGTAATAGAACCGACCAGTGGAATGTAAAACATAAGTAACGAAATATAGTTGTGAATATTATTATACCAAAGATATCTTCAAGCAAAACTTTCTTTAGTAGGCAAAGTCTTATATTAGGTTAGTTAGTTAGTTTCTATTTATCAGGTTCCTGTTGCTGTTGAAGTTAAATCTGACCATGAAAGTAGGGATAAAGGCCCTTTAAAGACATCGCAGTCTAAGCATGTACTGTGGTCCTATAATGAGCCAGGTTTCTAGCCTCTCTAAGGAGTTACATATACTGTTTATATACAATTGGCAAAATCAAAAATCCAGGAGGGTTAGTGTCCAAGTAATGCAAGTCACCTTAGACTCCAAATTATAATAAGTAGGCGGTTGCCTACTATCAGGCAAGGCAAGGCAATCTACTATTTTGCCAACTGTGTAGTATAAAAATAAAATAATACGTTGATGATCGAGGTCTACTCTTTGTTCCCTATATCCTAATACCGATGATCACATATAATAGCTAACCTGCCCATCGTCTTAATCCGGTAATGAGATATCATTGTCCGTAAAGACACAAAGAAATGGGGAGTCGAATCGCAGTTACAAATGTTATCATTACTCTCGCACTAAGACACGTCATTTTCACTAGTATATTTCCTTGCTCTACCTGTGTTTACGAACGTTTTATTTAAGCTATTTTTAAATAAATAAAATAAATGCAGCAAGCGTGAGAGGTATGTATATTTATATACGATGCTATTCATCTCATACCCGCTCTCTAGAAACTTTTCAAAGAGAGAACAGAAAAATTGGTAGTCTATTGTAAAGTTAGTGTTTTTTCCAATAATACGTATATAGTTTCGAGCGTAGCTAGAGTTGTATTTTAAAAAGTACATATACATATGCATCAATTGAGATAACAAATAGCACAGTAATGTAGTAATAACAATCTCCTTCAGACCATGTTTTGGTCATGGCGGTCAATTTTAACGGAGATTAACCTAGCCATCTGCGCAGGAGATATTATAGTGTATAACTGTATGCGCAAACACAAACGTACTATCTATTTCCTTACTCTTATAGTCCAACAGGTCTGCATTTCGAAAAGACGGATTTACGTACTTTCCGAGGCACGTGAATAGGCGGAGTACGCCAAGTTTCTGACTCCTGGCTGCTAGAGTACTTCTTGACAGTAAACGCAATTTAGTTGATCCGAACAAAGTATCAAACCCGGAACCTCATGCGCAGGAATTGTCTTTACTACCAATGCGCTACAGAAGCAGTATTATATATTACAGTTATATATACCGATAGACTAGCTAACTTTACCAAGTTGTAGAGGTGACATATCTCGAACAGTCGTTAATAAAATCGCGTCACGTCAAGCACCTCGTGAAGTATGCGTGATACGAGATTATGACGTCATCGCTGGTGTTCACTCGAGCGGTGCGCGAGCGATAACGCAGGTTGTTACATACGACTAAGAAAGCTGGTAGACATTCTTTCTTCTTCTTTTTTCTTATTAATTCTATAAATTTGTTGCTATTACAACGTGTTCATAATAACCCATTACTATACGTGTATAGTGTGGTGGTTTAAGTTGTACATATGCCACTATTACGCCGCCCAAATGTTTTTTTTTTTACTTTGCTCGTCTAAATGGCCACACTCCGCCTGATGGTAAGCAGTCGTGTGGTCTAAGAGCAGTGGCCTCCACATCGTCCTCATAGCAGCCGAGGCGATGTTGAGGTCTCTACTTTGACGGCCTGAGAAGGTGCTTTTTCACGCCCCGCTTAAAGGACCCAGGATTGAAGGAAGAAGGAAACACGTGGCAGAGAATTCCATGCCTTAATCGTTCGGCAGAGGTATGAGGACCTAAACTTGTTGGTCGCACTCTAGTCGACTCCACCGTGTAAGGATGGCATCTGTTATCTTTTTAGCTTGGGTGATTTTTGTGTCTGTTGTTTGAATCAGGGATGTTGCGGATGCAGATTTTCTGACATCCGCGGATGCGGATGCGGATGCGGATGCGGAAACGGATATTTAAAGACTTACATCCGCGGATGCGGATATGGATGCGGATGTCCAAATCGATGAAGAAGTTCCGCAATTGCGGATGCGGATGATGATAAAAATTGTTCATCTTATTTAATGAAAAGTATCTAATATCATCGCCTTCGGAGGTTTAAGCCTGTTTTGTAAAGGTTCATAAATTAAACACGTACTACTGAACAACTGATTTCTTTCTTATCGTAACCTACGGTATATCTGGATCCGCATTAACATCCGCGTTGATTATTGCGGATGCGGATGCAGATGCATATGTCCAAATCGATTCGGAAGCTCCGCAATTGCAGATGCGTATTCGATTATTCGCAACATCCCTGGTATGAATGTTCGTAAACTCCCCCGCGACATGAAAATTAAGCCTAGTACAGTTGTTTTTTTGAAAAATAAAAGAAAAATTTAGTCATTAAGTATTTTTCTCCCTGGCCTTTATTATTCCCAAGTCACTTGGGGTTGGCTTTTCTAATCTGGACTGAACTGGATTTGACTGGATATCAGTTTTTACACGGAGCGGCTGCCACCTGATCTCCACAACCCGAAGGCTAACGATACCCTAAGGCTAGACCAGTGTCAGGATATTATAGGGTACTGACTTCCCAATAACGGCTGCCATAGATGTTCATGACAGCCGGGACCGATGGCTTAACGTGCTCTTCGAGGCACGGAGCAGGTGATAATTGTCAATCAAAACGCACATAATTTCGAAAACTCATACAACTTCCGAAAGTTAGATGTGCGCGACGTGGGTTCGAACCCAAGACCCTCTGCATTGCAGTCTGTTGGTCTCGCTACTGAGCTATCGCTATATTTAGTCATTAAGTATATATCTTAATTTAGTCTGCTAGCCACCTTATTCAGTCGTGTGTCCCCAGCCACATGACATCTGGTCGGTTAGCTCCATGTGTTAAAGTGTTTGAAGGTGCCCTAACTGAAGAGCCACGTGCCTCCACAACTTGTAACAAATTATTCCATCTATGAAAGTTTGGATAGCGCGTTATAGGGGAAAAATCGGTGATCGAGACCGTTACAGCTAGGGTGAGAATATTTACGGGTTAATAAGGGACTCTTTTGTAACGGAGTAAAGAGTTCATATATTATGCAGTATGGAAAAATGGAGTGGTCATGTTTGAGGATAAAAAAAGATGCTTAAATCTTAGCTACAATTGTAAATTCAGTGTTTATTCATGTTAGATTTAAATAGAATAATTCAAGTAGAAGAGCCCATGAAGTCTCTGGTTCGATTCCTGGGTTGAGTAACATTTTATTGAGAGTTTCTATCAAGAAATGCTGGAACACTGTTCTCAACTCTATGTTGCTTTATTTTATTTTATTTATTTAAAAATGGTTTACATACTTCGCCAGATCCACGTAATACGACGAGTCTTTTGCCGTTTACCAGGCACTCCTGGTAATCGGTAAAAGACTCGTTGTATTACGTGGGATCTGGCGAAGTATGTAAACCATTTTAAATCAACTTCCACATTAACCTATCAAGTCGCGGAATGACAGACATTAAAAACCTATTCTATGCCGCCGGTGTACCGCTGTGACTCAATAGGATAAGGATCAAACTCAATATCCCGGGCGATTTTTAAACATATAATTAACGGACACATGGTACACCCAGACTCAATACAATAATTTGTAGCTCACATAAATACTTAATTATCGTGTGGTATTCGAACCCACAACACTTGACGAGGCAACCGCCTATCAGCTACGCAACCATAGGTCTCCTCTACCACCACTTTCAAGGATATAAACGAGAGCCTATGTACATATATTAGGTATAATTATGTCTTCTTCTTCTCCCTAGCCTTTATTATTCCCAAGTCACTTGGAGTCGGCTTTTCTAGTCTAACCGGATTTGACTGGATATCAGTTTTTACGCGGCGCGGTTGCCACCGCAACCCGAAGGCTAACGATACTCTAAGGCTAGACCAGTGTCAGGATATTACAGGGCACGGACTTCCCAATAACGACTGCCATAGATGTTTATGGCAGCCGGGACCGACGGCTTAACGTGCTCTCCGAGGCACGGAGCAGGCGATAATTGTCGATCAATACGCACATAATTTCGAAAAGTCATATAACTTCCGTAAGTCAGAGGTGCGCGACGTGGTTTCGAACCCGAGACCCTCTGCATTGCAGTCTGTTGGTCTTCCACTGAGGTATAATTATGTGTCTCGTAATAATTAACATACCTAGCTATTAACTCTAATATAAACTTAATTTTTGACAGTAACAGAAACGTGTTCATACCGTTTAATTACAAAGCTAGTTAATTTCCGTTAGCGCTGAGTCAGGCCGAGTGCTACCGACTCACATCTTCCTTTGAGCGTCGGTGCATGCACGCAGTAGACACTAATTTAGCACCCTCTGTCGTCCTACATAGTATCTTGTATTTCGTGAAGAAACCCTTTGAAATTGAACAAATATGTGACGATGTCTGTTTAAGTATGTGATATACAATATACCGTATAGATTTGCCTTGTTTATCTATTAAATTAAGGCAATTTACAAGTCTGATTGCTTATTCTTAAAACGTTGATTCGTTACTTAATTCCAACGAGGTTGAATCAGTTTTTCTAACAGGTAATGATTAAGTTTGACAATATTATTATGTGCCAAATGAAGATATAATATGCCATTATCGTACCTATTGGAAATCTGTTGGCTAAGCCGTTCGCTTAAAAAAAACGTGAGTCTATATGTAGATGTATGTTGTATGCCTTGTTTTATGGAACAAGCAAACCAATTGATCTTGCTTGTGCTTTGTGGAATAAGGGTTATTTTTATAAAACGTTTTATTTATTTAAATAAGACAATTCCATACTAGGAATTATCCCTGTCACTATGCTTTTTACAAATTTTCAAACAGCGGTCTCAATTACCACCCAGACTCGGAACAATTATGTAGATGACACAAACTTTTGTCCTATGTATGTTTAACCCACAACACACGGCGTATCGGCAGTGCCGCGGCGACTTCATAAACCACAATGCCAACCGCGTACACAACTTGCCAATTATATTTTTTCGTCGTTAAAACCGTCGTTGCTTACCGTTCATCGTTAGACACACGGGTGTCTAGACAAGTACTAATAAGGGCACTAATAAACTATTTAACAAACTAGCACAGATACAGGTATAACTTCAAAACTTATTGACGGCGTCGTAAAATTGCTATTATAACATTTATTACGTAGTTTAAATGTCAAGCCATCAAAGAACAGAATACTTCTTTTACTATTTTGGAAGAACAACATGCAACTTGGACTAATTTCTGCACTGCTTGGAAAACCTAGGATAATATGAATAAGTTATAGATTCTTTCGTTAGTACCTGTATATATAACTTGAATATGTAATATATAAAATTCTAATTAACAAATTAAATGTTAGTAGCTGTTTGAAGTCTAAGGAATTGTATTATAATTAATTACTAGATTTTGTCCGCGGCCTCGCTCGCGTAAATGTAAGATAGGTTAGGTTAGTAAAAGTACTTTTTCTGAATGATACCCTATGTCCCTTTCTGATCCCTTGGCAACGTGTATGCGAAATTTCATGATGATCGGTCGAGAAGATAAGGCGTGAAGGTGTAAGAAAGAAATAAACTCACATTCGCATTTATAATATGTTTTTTTTTTTTAATAATATTCTACCACATACGCACAACACTATCTAGCCCAAACTAAGCAGAGCTTGTACTATGGATACTAGACAATGGATAAACATACATATACATTTTTTTTTTTATATAATATATGTAACCAATAAAATATGTTATATAGTTCATAGAACTGTCATTCGACGAGGATTTCCCAACGTTTGTGCCCCGTCTGTTCTGTACAGACACATGCAGAACAAACGCCGGAGTGCGTGCGCCTATTCATAGACTTGTTGAAGCATACAATACGTATCTTATTCAGCTGTACATATTTTGTCTCACTCATTAACAATTCAAACGAAAAGCTATTTAATTGTTTATATCAGTTTAGGTTAAGTACAACGTTTCATTTTAGATTTTGATTTTCAAAAATTGTCAAATTCATTCAATTGTGTTCACCATCACTTTCATTTTCCATTGTTAATCCGTGGTCAATGGTGTTGATTATATGTTTGATAATTTAATGTAAAGTGTTTTACATTAAATTATCAAACATATAATTAATCTTGTAATACTTTAACATGTAATTCTTTTTTTGTCTCTAATAAATAAAATTAAGAAATATTATTAAGGATATAATTGTCATATTTTGTAGTTTGTTATCTAATCTATTCTTTTTGTTGCGTCTTGTGGCGGATGATCCGTCGGCCCACCTAATATTAAGTGTTAACTACCGCGCAACACCGCTAAGCCGCCACGTACCGTGACAATAACGATCACCTTAAATCACGTTTATAGAAAGACATGTCATAGCGCTCGGCAACAACAGCAGGTAGTTCATTCCAAAACCTTATCATACGTGGTAGAAATGTTCACTGAAAACGTGCCGACCTGGATAAGTACGTCTCCAATCTGAAAATATTACTGTCCTATATAATTAAATGGAGCTATTACTATGGAGCTTTAGATTCCAAAATTCGAATAGTATTCGTTCCATAAAGAACTAATATTAAGCCGAATCAGGTTAAACTGGAATGTCGTTCCAGATCACTCTGCAATATTAAACAGGAACGTAAAAGAATCTGTCATAACAATACGTCATACAAATTATAATTCATAAAATATTGATTATTCGATGACGTATTACTTATCGCAAATACATATTTAGAATACCGTTATTCGTTCTTCACGCTGTATTTGGGTAGAAGAAAACAAAAATCCAACACAAAAGGTTATTGTTACACGATCGATCAATCAGTCGGATCGACCACGACCTATATAATACCAAATTAAGTTTCGAATATTCGATTGCGATTCGAATGGTAGTTAGTGACGATGAATTATATAACATACGATTGTGCAAATGTACAAGTATCAAATATTTGAATTCCTTTTTGCGCTGTATTAGCACATCGCTGCAGTGTTACCAATTCCTCAAATTAAATGGTACTTGTGTAATTTCTCTAATAAATGAATTACGTGAATACTTACGCAAGTACAATTTTCTGACTGACTTTAGTAAAAATTGCTGTGAAAACATGTTTTTGCATCCAACCCTTCTATAATAAATAAATAATCTATTATTTGCTAAAAAAGTAGCCTTTGTATTTATTTGGAATACCTAAATAGATATTTCATAGTACTTCATAAAGGGAACTTGCTGTTTATTTAAATAGTATATTAAGAAAATCACCAACAGTAAAGTTTTATACCATCGCTCGCCTCACTTATAGGAGGTATTCATGAAATAAATAAATTTAAGTGCTCTAACTTATGTTTAGCGCTCCTCTTAAGCTTTGGATAGTAGAATTTTAGTAGAACGCTTCATTCTTTAAGTAATCCTTAAACTTAGACGAACGGTGCTTCAAAACTTTGATGATATTCTACAAACGAAAGAGGTAGGTAAAGGAAGCGTCTCAGAAAATGTTCTTGAGTAATTCCTTGTTTATATTGCACTACGAGTGTAGAAATTTGATCGTAAATGCAAAAATTAGTTTCTGAAATGTTTAGATAAAGATAAAAACCTTTTTTGTTGGTATCTTCGATTACATCACTGCTAAGGGTATACACAACCTTGCTGCTACTTACTGTGATTATAGTCTTGTCTGTACACCTCACTTAAATAACGAGAAGTCATAGTGCTCGAGATATATCCGCTGCAGAGCCAGCACAAAAAATATTGTATTGGACGGGAATGTTTTCCGGAGAAATGGGTCACCCCTACTGCAGTCTCGTTGGTACAATGGTAGACTGATGATAATGATTCAAAATAATGTAGACCACAACCCGTAAAAGAGACAGTGGGATACACAGAGAGACCCCAAATGTTGCTGCTGCAACTACTCAAGTCTGTCACTTTTACAAACAATACAAAGCAAAATAAAATATCCAATTAAAAAAGCAACGAGCTCAAGAAAGCTTTGACATAAACAGAAAACAAAACACTACCCTCTATCACTTGCAGTTCGCACCCGAGCTATTTTTAACGTCAAGCAAAAAAATTAAATTCTCCCTTTGTTGAAGAAACAACACTATTTAATGCAACCGATATTCTTTGCTCTTGTATTGTTAGCGAGAATATTTCCTTTAGGGTGACGTCACACTTGCAATTTGTCGCCGATAGTCAACCACACGTGATATTGCTGGCGAAAAGCCAAAAGCTATATCATTATGCTTCAATGATGGCAGCTTGTTCACAATGCACGGCGGACCATTTGTTAAGCATTGACAAGAAAATTATATTACTATGGAACTGGTGAACGTTTGACTGTAGCAAAATATCGGATTATTTTTTCGTGGTAACAAATTAGATAAAAGAAAAAGTTTAGAAAATTATCGTGATTGGATTCTGTCCGATTGTACAACAGGTGACTCCAGTATGCGACTCAGGCTTGTGTGCAGCTCATGAGATTGGACTTTACTTGGGATTGTACATCCAATTTATTTTATTTGGAAAACAAACAGTATCTTAAAACTATTAAACAACTATATAAACATTTTTGAACCGTTGAGAGGATTTCTAATTTTAGTATTTAGTGCTTGATAACAATTAGGCAATAAGACCATAGACTGTATAGAACCGATTCACACCAATGCTGATTAGTTTTGCTAATCATTCATTTTATTTTAATATCAAGTGGAAAATTCTTCTATAATTATTTTGCATTAGATACTTGCTTTTAAGAAAATGCCATATAATTCATTCTATCACATAAAACAAATGCTGCTATATATTAGTTGCTAAGGAGATTTGCGATCTTACTGTAGAGCAAAATAGCTATATCTGCTCTTGGTATTGCTTCTGCAATGCTGGAAGAAAATAGCCATGTCAATAAGTACCAATTACTGTTTACCATAAGATGGATCACTTAGCTATCAGCCTCATACTAACTAATATGATATTGTGTGTTTGATTGTTACGCTTGTAAGCCTTAACTATGCGGCCGCTCATCATGAAATTTTGCATACACATTGTCAGGGATAAATAAGAGGACATAGAGTACCTTTTATCCAGACTAAAACTGCTCCCGAGGGATCAAAATTTATAGAAAATCTAGATTAACTCGAGCGAAGATGCGAGAAAATCGAGTTAAGTAATAAATGTTAATTATATTGCCTGTAATTCAATCTGTCTGGTCAGATTTAGTTGCATTTGAAACTGTATCTGCAAAATAGTATCTCCATACTACGAAAGGTTTAGCAGATACAAATCTCTCTTTATTTTCCTGGGCAAATATGCTACCCCATCACATGGTTTCTTATTTCTTCTCTCCACTTGGCACATTTCATATTTTTAACACTATATATTTTCATCTGATCTAGGCTCTACATTAAAAATCAAATTACAATTTAAAATCCCTTTGGCCGCCTACGAAACTAATGCTATGTAGCCAGTTACGTGTGAAGAATTATTTTTCTTGCTACGAAACTAGTTACAGTACAAAGATTTTTTTTTCTTCCTACGAAACCAGTTACGTACAGTCGCCTACGAAACCAACGCTACGTAACCAGTTACGTGATAATAATTTCTTTTTTATTATGAATTTAGTTTCTTACAGATGGATAGTAGTTGTTTTTTGTATTTTCTATATGATGATGTCGTTTTTGTTAGTTTAGAAATGTCAATTAGATATTATTATATTTTTTTAATATATTGTTTTTGAAATGCTCTGTTGGTTATCTCAAATTATTATTTATACTAGCGGTCGCCTAGTGGTCGAAATTCGACCATTTAAATTTTAAGTTTAATAGTTATTAAGGTTTTATTGTCTAGAACTATACCCTTATAATCACATTTCATTTAGATTTCGATCTATACAGGGTAATTTACCTATCTTTGTTAAACAAATTATAATATTGATATATGTACCTACGTAACCATAGTTACGAAGAATAGTACGACGGCGTGTGTCAAATGCATGGTTGTGTGCGTTTTTCCATTAATTTAATGCATTTCTAATGCATATTTTATATAAATATTAGGATTCGCACCTCCCTCTTCATATAAACTTTAACTGTGCCAAATTTCATACTCCTCCGTCCGCGCAATTTTCGTAAAAAGGAGTACAAAGTTTTTGTTTCACGTATTAATATATAGATATTTTACCTTGTTGTTCCTGCAGTATAGGTTTACGTTGCGATCGTTAGACAAAGTGTTATTGTTTTCTTATTTTAGCCCCGTAGATAGCAATATACTCGCTTTCTTACCCGTACTTAAATCTTTGTGAATATAAAGGTCCAACAGACGAAAATAAATGATCTCGAGACCGACTAACAAAGATTTCAATCATAGACGGTTAGGGGTCACCGAACTTAAATCGCACGAAAACGTGTCCACACTAAAAGAGCGAGATCACACATTAAATTTAATTGAAAGAGACCGATAATGTATAATTGTTAATAATAATAATATTCTATCATATACACACAACACAATCTAGCCCAAACTAAGTAGAGCTTGTACTATGGGTATTATACAATGGATAAACATACATATATCCTTTTTCTTTTGTAAATACGTACATATTATACATAGAAACACCCAGACCAAGACAAACATCTATGTTCATGCACACAAATATTTGACTAGTGCGGGTATCGAACCCGCGACCTCAGTTATTAATAATAATGTCATATTGGCATTGTGTCTCATATGACATTTATTTATTCACATCCAGAAAAGTGATTCATTTAAATGTAGTAGCGCATCTAACATCCACTAAGATAAATATTCATTTACTTATTCACTTGCGCTTTTAAGTCGCCACTTGTGAGTTACCCCTTAGCCGTGTAATATTGAGGTTGGATACATTTATGTTCCTTTTGCACCGTCCTTTTTTCCTGGTTGTTGTGGCCACATAAAATATGCAGCTAGACACTCAATTAAATATTCTTATTTACGCTGTAATTTTACTTAAAGTATTGCTGCGGTGTTTTCACCACTCGTTACCAGTTTTATTTTAAGCTTTAAGAATAACATGCATGCATATACACACTCACATTTGTGTATCTCTAAATGAGGGGGCAGTTTTGATGTTAAAATATACTATTACTTAAAAGAAATAGACGACGCTGTAGTATTGTGTATATCACACGAGTTATTTTTGCTTACTTACTTCCATAACTCAAAAACTATGACTATATATCTGCAATACACGCCTATTAACTATTAAAAGCCCATGAAACACCTAGAACCATTAATTTAAATAAATTGATGATTTAAGGATTATAAAAACCTGAAATCTTGAATTAATTTAGGTTAACTATGTGCTATGTTTATCACTAGTTGACTAAAACTTCTGACATAAGAAACTTACTAGGCGTTTACAAAAGAGAAAAGAAACTTACTGAAAGAGCAGAATTTTTACTCAGTTAAAGAATTTATAGATAAAAGAATTTAAAACTATTGTAACTTTTATAATAAGCTACTCAACATTGTTATTTGCATGCTATGTACCTTAGCAAAAACATGTAGCTCTTTAAAAATTATGTAACACCTATGTAACACTATGTTTTTACGCAAATAAATATTATTATTATTATGTGTACTTTTATTTTATCTCAGCTCAGGGCTGGTTTTGACTACATTTACGGGCCGAAACCAAGTAAATGTAGCGTGTGGTGTGTTAATGTCATGTAGATGACGTGTTATGTGTAACCTCGTTTTCATCTAGAGACATGAACTTTCTAACAATTCTGCAGGTGTTAAGAATAGCAGCTTTTTGGAGCATAACATATAGGGAATCTTTAAGGTCTATTAATTTCAGGCTATGGTGAAGATGTTTAGGAATGATACCGGTGGTGGAAAGAACTATGGGCACTATGTAAACTTTGTCTTGTTTCCATATTCTTGTTACTTCATCCTTCAGCTCTGCATATTTGCCTATTTTCTCACAAATTGTCTTTTGTAAGTTATGCGTATTGGGGACTGCAATATCTATTAGGTATGTGGTTTTATTGATTTTATCTTGTAGTGTTATATCCGGTCTGTTATAATGGATGGTTCTGTCTGTAAGAATGGCGCGATCATAATAAAGCTTGTGTGTTGTATTTTCAAGTATAATTTGAGGCGTGTATTTGTAATAGGGAGTATTATCGTCTTGTGTGAGTTTGTGTTTATGTGCTAGTCTTTGATGGATTATATTAGCTATTTGGTTATGGCGGTGTGTGTAGTCCGTCTGTGTGAGAGTTGTGCATGCTCCTGTTATATGTTGGATGGTTTCGGGTTGAGTATGACATTTTCGGCATTTATCATTTGTTATGGTAAGGTCTTTTATTATGTATTTTCTATAATTTTTAGTATTTATTACTTGGTCTTGGATTGCAATTATAAATCCTTCTGTTTCTGGAAATAATGTGCCGAGTTTTAACCATTTATTTGATGCTATTGAATCTATATGAGGCTGGTCCAAGTCATGAGGGTGTCGTCCATGAAGAATTTTCTTTTTCCAATTGTTGATTTTAAGTGTTTCTGGGTTATAAGTGTCAGGGGCTTGTATATTTAAATGAACGCTAAGATTAAGGGCAGTATAGTTAATGTCATTTTGGATAATGGCTGCATGTATCTTACTTGTGTGAGATTTATTAATGAAGAATGTTTGTAAGTTGTGGATTTGTTTTTGCCAAAGGTGGTGAATATCTATGAAGCCTCTGCCACCGTCTTGCCTTTTGATGGTAAGTCTTTCTATTGCAGATTTAGGATGTAGATGATTATTATTATTATTATTATTATTACAAAGTAAACAAATTTCCGACATTTAAAACCTGAAATCTATAAATGGATAATTTTCAGTTTTCAGATTTTCAGTGTCGGTAGGGTTCATTGGCACGGTTAGTTTAATTCTATTTGAATGAAAGGAAAACTTTGTCGTTAAGTTATTTTATTATTTAACAATCACTTGAGCTTTGTACTACCTTTAAATATTTAGAAAGTAATTAAAACTACTAAGAAAATAAAATACCATAAAATATGTGAAAAGGGGGCAAAGTAACAAATAAACGTAATATTTACTATGTTTCAACAAATAATATACTTTATACACTTGGTAACTTCGTTGTTACTAAGTCGATGGCTTATTATAGAAGTAAAACAACTAAATTTGTCTTCGACGTAAAAAACTGTCAAACAACCGAAAAACAAAGGCCTTGTAAATTGATGTAACCATAAAGCCTACAAAAAACCCAATACTTCACAAATTACATTCTTAAACACAAAGACATCAATCTAACAAAAATGTCATCTACCCTCATTCAGCTATAAACGCACAATCTCAACTTAATTACCCAGTAGGGGGGTTGACAACCATTTTTAACCCGCTCACAATCCAACGACGGGCAACCATCTAAATTTGCATACAGAGAGGCGGGAATGACTCAAAAATGGCGCGGTAATCGCCGCCCGGCTGTGAAGGGAGAGAGCACACTGACTACAATGTTTTGGATGTGGTATTTACTTGGTTATATTCATGATACAAATTTATGTGAGTTTGACAACTGATACAACTGATAATTGACTAACTGTTAACATTATTGCCAAGTACTATCATCGCTAAATTGCAACTCGGCGATACTCGCTTAGCAATATACGCTTAGTGATTCATCATCTATCAGCCAGGGCGAGAAATGTCTAGATACAGTCGCTTAAAGCTCAGCGACAAACTCACTATTCCTAGTTCGCCACTTATTGGTAGGATAAGTGGTTGAAGCCACAACTCTGCATAATGAAGGTATCATTATCTTAAGAGATCATGTTATTACTTATGCTATTGCACACAACTAATAAAGTTTATATTTATAAAATACTAGCTTTTGCTCGCGGTTTCGCTCACTTAAAAGTAGGTTACATTATGTTAGTATTTAAAAAATATTTGTTGCCTTAAACCCGTTGAGTAGTTTTTGAAAAAAAAACAAGAAATCAAATCTTACCTCTTTATAATTTAGCATAGACTAACTTAGGCTTCTTATGATTTTGTGTTTGTGTGTGTATGTATGTATTTACAGCCTACACAATTAAAATTAAAATAAAAAGTATTGTTCATAGTAGGCAGTATTACAATGTCAATCGCCTTACAAAATTTAAAATATTCTGCTTCCTATCTAAATATTACTCTGAAAAGAGCACTGTTTCAGTTTTATCGTTGTCAATCATAGCAATGCAATATCGCAGTGTATAATTAAGTTCTGAAGTCAATTCCTGAGTTCTGAAATTTGCCTCTGAATTAAGTAAAAATTAATTAACCGAATCTGCCGTTTCTTTCACTGAATATAAGCACAGTTCATTTTCTGGTCGGCTTTAAAATATCACTCACACAACAAAGGAAAATAAATTCAGAATAAAGAACCGCATTCGCCCTGTCTGTCATCGATGCAGCGTAATCTCGGTGCGGCTCGACACGGATATAAGTCAATTTAGCCTGGTGTAATACACCTGTCGGGACACGGGTGACTACGGATATTATTACTTTTTTCTGATGCTGAATGTGGGCTGTGTTGTAATCGACTGACTATGGAATGAGGGATGTGTGTACTATTTTGGGTAATGATGTGATTTTGGTAAGCAATATATTTGGTGCTTATTCTGCGACATGCCATTAACAAACAGTTTATCACCTTTATCTAACTAAGGTAAAAAACGGGGATATTTTTGTATCCTAGTTAAGATCAAGACTTATGAGAAGTCTCACGGAACAAGACAAATAGAAGACGGTGTTCGTGTCTTAACAAGAGCTCAAGATGTAAGTGGAACATAGAGAGGGATGGCAATGATCATTTGCCAGACAAAGATTGTTATGATGCTGCCTTGATAAAACGTACTTTGGTATTTTTCCGTCTAACTGACGAGTTACATGAGTGAGCTATAAAGAAATAGTTACTAATCAACAGCTGTTAGAAACGTAAAAACGTAAGCGCATGTTAAAAACGATTAAAAACAAAAAGCTTATTTATGTTCTCTGCTGGTACTACTTATTTAAAGTAATAGACTAAATAGACTAACTAAATTATAATACATGGTGTCAAGATTTATTATTCTTACTCTCTCGTTCTTTCTCCTACTCCATATCTTAACTATTAATGGAAGCCCGGAATAATAATATTCCTTTGAGTTAAAGTACGTTCCGACGAAACGTTGTTTGATATAAATCGAATACTCAGCGAGGTTATAATAAAACATGAATTATAAATAAGGTTTTATCTGAGCCGTCAAGAATGAATTATTTGGTTCAGGTTCAAGAATCAAATATCACGCCTAAGCTCAACACAGTACAAACGTTTTGTTTAGTAGTAAGTCAAGTATTTCCGTCAAATTGGAACAGATCTACTGTGGAATGTCATCTCCTCTATAAATATCTTAGCCAAAAAGCCTTATGTTTTATTCCTGGGTTGAGTATAGTATTCAGACTCCATAAGAAAGCCCTGTTCTGATAGCAGTGGTCAAATAATCCTTGTTATGACACATTAGTAACATATAAATTACTTTCTTCAAAGGTTAATAACTTCCAATATTCTTTGAGTTGCAAACATCCTTAGAGTAGGTTATTCACCATCAAGTTATATCAGGAGTTGAAAATTGTGTATGTGTTGCATCTAAATAATAAACATAGATCCCTGAAGTAGGATCGTGAATAGCTGTTGGCAAAATAACGACGCCGTTCCTTCGTAGTTCAAGTCTTGCTTTATGGATTATCATATTCTTCATTATTTTTACTTTCTACCTTAGCGTGAGAAGTTATAATAATATATAAATAATAAGTTAATTTATTTTCTGTTACAAAGGTATTTAAAATCAACATTGTAATTTTTTCTCTATTAAGATTATTCTTTATGGAAGGCTGGTATCTGAACTAAGTTCCCGTTTTATACAAATAACCAGGAATAGGAATTCACTTCCTAAAACAAATTTTAAGATATTAAACTAGCCACGAGCA
Organism: Catocala nupta; assembly: GCA_963675205.1. Lineage (NCBI taxonomy): Eukaryota > Metazoa > Arthropoda > Insecta > Lepidoptera > Erebidae > Catocala > Catocala nupta. The sequence goes on from OY776087.1 coordinate 30,132,809, forward strand.
CCTGCAATCGTAGTTGTATAAAAATATACTGGCAGTAACTTTTATTGAAGAATACATCTCGTAACAAGTTGCCGATAAAATATCAACTTGTTTCTTATAGTATCAGGGAGCTGTAACGTATAGTACTCGGGGGAATCGCCATGAGTATCACGTACGGTAAGCGTATTGGTGATCGCACTCGATGTCATTAATACACAAGTGGTTGCAGCTTCGTACGGCGCACTTGATATATATCTCTTCACCTTTTATATAACGCAAATATGGTTATGATATCTTAGAAAATGCTGTTAAGGATTAATCCTCAAATTATACGTAATAGCACATCTTAGTTACCATAATATTATCCTGCCTTTAATTAAGAGTAAAATGATTATCAATAGCAGAACAGAGTCTAGAAATGTACTCGATAGACAATCAGTGCCACATTAAAGCACACGAAACGGGTGACCGTTTTGTGTGCTCTAATGTAGCATCCAAAATATATCGTAATATTATCCTGCCTTCAATTAGAACTAAAGTGATCCTTAGTAGCCGCGCAGTCTGGAAATATTTCCTGGATATATTCCCTATAATATATATAATATGGATATAAGCCTATCGGATGATAGGCTCACCCTTCTTGTGTGTTTATAATTTGGCACCTAAAATATAGGTAATCAAAGAGATTCGCCTGTCTACACCCCTTCTCGAATATAGAGACATAAATCTATATTTTACTGGATTATTATCCGGGGTCATCAATTTGAGTGATTGCTTGATTTTCGTATTATCGGTCTAAAGTGCTATCTCCTCAAAGAACAAGGCCTTTTAGTTTTTGATTGAAATTAAGACTGCTGCTCATTACTATTATATTATATACAGCTTACTTTATACAGCTGATCATAATAAATATGCAAGTACACCATACATTTTATTTCCCTAAATACTTACTAAAATATCATTTCTTTATAACTAAGGCAGCAAATACCACTGGCCACGATCCTATTTACCCGAACAACGCCAAAAATTGGCGGTCTCTATAAAAATTTCCCCTGCTATCATCTACGAGTCCATACGATACGACTATCATGTTAAAAACCATTTTAGCTTGAACCTTCTACATCCTTCTACCAGCTCTTTGACGTTAGTATTCTTTTAAGATACAGGGAGGGGTGGTAGGTCTACGTATTTTGGCAATCTATGTCCACAGGGAAATATTGTATGCATGTTCTCGCTACAGACCTTGATCTTATATTAGTGTTCGTAATTTATATTCCTATGTTTGTTTAATAGAAACAGTGGGAATGGTTGTTGTTTTTCATCCACAAAAATGTGTTCCTAAGTAATACAATTTTTCTAGCTTTAATGTTAAAATTGAAGTCTGGAACGAGATTGATTTAAAATATAATTTATTTTAGCTTTACTCCCGTTAAAAAGATACCATTGAGTGTATTATGTGTTTGACAGAACTAACTGTTTTTGTTAGGACTTTAAATAACTTTTAACAGATTGTTGATAGATATTTTGTCTACCTTGTATTTTAAATGATCGAACTCAGAGCCCCAGTTCTCGTAATCAAAACTATTTAAAATAGATCATGGGAAATGCTATTTATTTAAACATTTCACGTTCATTTAAATGTAGGAAAATACTTATTGTGATATCGATGACACTGAGTCTATATGGATATTCGTTTTTTAAAATTTTTACGAGAATTGGCCTACAATAAGTTGTTCTGCCACTTTCAACTCACAGTTAAATATACTAATCGTTATGGTAAATTTGGCTAAAGGAAAGGTATAAAGGTTTATTATCTTGACCATTACTTGAACCGCGGAGTCCAGACACACGTCTTTGTGTATTGGTTCATTATGTCTAATTTTTGTCTAATGAATGAATTAAATGGACTACTCACTAACGCCAGTGCGCTAAGCGTTATGGGTTTGATGGCCGTACGGGACAACATTTGTAAATTCCACAAATGAGTAACCTGCGTTTGGATGTTCTTTGTGTCCGTCGTTTGTATGTTTATTAAAGGTCCCGCAATACAGAAATTATTCGAGAGTATGTAGGTTTCATATTTTTGTGTCGCTTCATTTATGTAATGACTTGAACTCGAATGCAATCATGCTATGTATTTATACAGCAGAGTTATCCATTGGGTCTGAACCCAAAACTCAATATTAATATGACTACAGCCGAACAAACGTAAAAAAATTAATGCTACTCACGAAAGAACTTCTTCATTATTAGGACAAGTATTTTTACCCAACTCGGTGAAACCATTATATTAAACTCCATAATATATTTGATTATACCCATCGCTTTTGTGTTATTACTTACAAGCACATCAAGAGTATCGAATAAAAAGCGTAAAATACTCAATTTACTCGTCGCCTTCATAATTATTTGCCGCGGGCGTGGCGCATGAAAGAACCTTAATTTTGCTTCACAATTACAATTTGCACAAAGTCTAAAGAGCAATAAGATTTATTTATAATTTCATACCTTGTACACACCAAATACATCAGAAATAAGCTCTTTCATAAAATACGCCCTTCAATATTTTTTAGATACCAGGTTAAATTCCAAATTTAAACATAATTAGATAAATTAATAATTAGATTTGTATTCCCCCGAAGGGGTAGGTAGAGGAAGGAAAAAGAGCCTGTTGTCTTCTACTGGGCTTATTCAAGATATCTTCTGAGAATTCTTTACCAGCAAATCCAAACACAGCGAGAAATTCCAAATCAGTTGAATAATTTTCAAAGTACTTTGCTACTTTTATATTGGCAAGTTTACAAAGATTCAATTTGATTTTTGATTCAGTCAGTCTTCACGTCGGAACAGAGTTGAGTGATCCGAGAAAAATCCATTAATATTTGTATTTAACCAAATCGTTCATTAGCACCTACATACTTTTTTTGGGTCATAAAGATCACAGTATGCATGTAACTTTTTATATAAATAACGAGAGCAGCGATAGCTCAGTGGGGAGACTAACAGACTGCAATGGGAAATGCAGAGGGCCTTGAGTTCGAACCCACGTCACACACCTCTGACATTCGGAAGTTATATGACTTTTCGAAATTATGTGCGTATTGATTGACAATTATCGCCTGCTCCGTGCCTCGGAGAGCACGTTAAGCCGTCGGTCCCGACTGCCATGAACATCTATGGCAGTCATTATTGGGAAAGTCGACACAAAAGATCCCACTGAGTCGAAGTATCGCCGGTCTGTACTGACTGGCCCCACACAAGATAAGATAAGATCTATAACGATGTTTATCTCGAAACTTTGAAATCTAATAATCAATCCATTTAAGCGATCCATCTTTCTGAATTTCGTAAATGGGTCGTCAATAAATTAATAGCTTTTATTGCTTGCCTAGTAGTAACTGGCAGGACTCAACTAAAAATCATCTTTCAGATACTTTTAAGTAAACTAAATTTAATTACTTAGTCAGAGTCCGAGTTCAATGCATTGGTGGAGTTGTTGTGAAGCTTGGTTTAAGGCAAAAGCCAAAGCGTAGCAATTGCTTTATCCTAATGTGAAAGTTCGTGGGGTTGGACGGATGGATGTTTGATATTCTTTCAAGCAAAACCTACAGAACAGATTTTGATGAAACTTTACAGAATTATTGTTTATACATCAGAATAACACACAGGCTACTAAAAATCTATCTTAACATTGAAATCTACGTTAACGCGAGTGAAGCCGCGGGTAAAATCTAGTATGTAATATGCAATCGCAATGCCAAACGAACTGAGCGCTTAATGACTGGCAATCACAGCAACGGACATTGTCCACTTTTGGCCATCCGTGGACACGATGTTATGAAAAAATAAATTCATGAATGAATTAATTTATTTTGAGTTTGTTATTTTAAAAATCTTTGTGTAAGTACTCAACAAAAAACTTATCAGTTAAGACAAGCACGCTCCACATAAGAGGCAATGGGTCCTATACAATAGAATTACAGGAATACCGCCAGCAACCTACTGGACGGTTTCCCCCTCCCTTTGGTAAATTGCAGATTATTGTGTGGTAGAATTCAAAGTCGTCATACATGTAGGAAAATATTTTTTATGAATCATAAAAATATATATAATTTTCATCATTTATGAAGATAATATTGAAGGGAGGGAAGCAATAAAACATTATTGTTGCAATTGCATGGTGGGCCGTAGAACAGTGGGTTGCTGCGCTCACTTAATGACCAAAATATGGTTTTTAGGCTGGGCAAAGGTATCAAGAGCCCCAGTTTTTTGATATAATGGGTCTCTTTGTCAAATTTTTTTTAGTAGCAGCGTAGGCTTACTACTGTAGTAAAGTTACATCAAAATGCGTTCAGTAGTTGTGCGTGAAAAAATAACAAATATCCATTCATCCATCCATCCTCACCGCAAACTTTCACATTTATAATATTAATTAAGTATGGTAGGGTTAGTTGGAATTTCTTCGGGCACGCCACGATCATGGCGGTAAGGCCCGTGTTTGAGGAGTGGCTGGAGAGGCGGCATGGCGCCCTCACCTTCCGGCTGACACAGGTTCTGACTGGCCACGGATGTTTTGGCCGGTTCCTGTGTCGTATACGCCGGCAAGAGACGCCCGGTTGTCACCACTGCGGCGACTGCCGCGATGTTATTGAGGACACGGCGCTGCACACTTTGGCGGTTTGCCCCGCCTGGGCATCGCAGCGTCGTGATTTGATCGCGGCAGTCGGATCGGTTGTCCTCTCGCTCCCGGCCGTAGTTCAGTCTATGGTCCGGAGTGAGAGGTCGTGGAACGCCGTCGCCTCCTTTTGCGAGGAAGTGATTTCCATCAAGGAGGCGGCGGAGCGGGAGAGGGAGCGTTTAAACCCTCTCCCCAACCGCAGAGCCGGGCGCTGGAGGGCGCGAGATGACCTCCAGCCACCCTGAGGTTTGACCTGGGGGTGGCGGGCTTTATGGGCCTGCCCACCATCCGTTCAGCACCAGGTCCGAGAGGGGGCGTGCGTGTTCCCACGCGCGCCTCTGTGTCGAGTCCGTCTCCCCTCTAGGAGGGAGACAGTAGGGTTTTATGTGAAATAGTGCCTATTTTGGGTAGGTCTTTCGTGTAGTGGCCTGCCGTTTCATACGGCGGGCCGTAATCTCGGCGGGGTCGCGACCGCATGCGAAAGCGATTCGCGCGGCCCCGTCGATAGTGGTTGTGTCGAGGAACACCGTGGTAGGTTTAGTCGGTATTCCGGGAGGTACATTATCTTTTTTAACATCTTTATTTTACCCCGGCGAGTCCGACATAATCCCTCCGCCCGCCCCCGCGGAGGGACATGCGTCATTGCATTCCCCCACGTAAAAAGAAAAAAAAAATTAGAATTTCTTAACAAATTTTGATTGATAGCTTCCTTTTTTAAATATCTTTGTTCCCTTTTCATCGTTGGTCCAGTGGTAGTGTATACGATTGCGGATCATGAGGTCTCGGGTTCGATTCCCGGGTCGGGCTTGCAAAACGTTACTAAGATTTGCCGTCAAGAATTTCTTAGTAGCAATTTATTAAGAATTTCTGTCAAGAAGTTTTTAATAATTAGCCCGAAGTTAGGAAGTTGGCGGTGTTTCACCCCCAGTCGTTATCGAAGTCAGCGCCCTCAAATATCCTGACGACTGGTTTAACTATAGAATGATGTTATCCTTCTGGGTTACGGAGATCTGATTGCAATCGCCCCGTGTAAAAATTGATATTCAGCTAAATCTCGTTAGACCAGAAATAAGCGGATCCTGGCATAAGCTGGGATTAATAATCGCTTGGAAGAAGACTTCCCTTTTTATACAGTGAACAAAAGTTATTATTTTGACATTCAAAACTTGTCAATTATAGCCTGAACCGTAAAGCAAAATGTTCATATTATAATAACGCATTCGACACAGAATGGCAGCACCATTCACTTTGATATCATAGCTATGGCTAGCGATGCGTGAAATGTGCCTGCACAAATATGATTTCCCATTAAATATGTTGTATAAATTATTGCTTTATCTCGTTCCTTGTCAAGTATTTTCAGTATGGTCCATAAAATGTGACCTGAATTGCAGTTAACAGCTGCATTTTACAGTGTTTTGTAAAATGTACATAATATATATTTAAAGGGATTTTAAGCCTTAAGCTTAACTAATATTACAAATGCGAATGTACGTTTGTTTGTTTGTTAAGCTTTCACGCCTGATGTATTTTGCATACATGTTGTCAAGTGTACAGAAAAGGATATAGGGTACCTTTAAACTAAATACAAAAGTGTTTCCGAACGAGCGAAGCCACATGCAAAAGCTAGTGTTATTATATTGTGTATCAGTGCTACATCTAAACTTATTTTTAAGTACTAGCAATTTAATTCACAAACTACTAGTGTTCTTGTTATTCGTTCAGCTAATCTAAATACTGTTTTAGGAATTCGTGCATGTCAGTAGTGTAACGGGTGGAAATCGAACACACTAACTTTCGATAGCAAAAATCGCAGATCAAGTCCTGCTTCATAAATTGTGTTTTTTCTCATTATTAATTAAATTCTTCCTAAGCATCGGCAATGCTTATAAGTTAATCTTACTAATCATGACGAATCATTTTTGTATTTGCTTGCTGGAATAATGATTGTTTCAAAACAGAAATGAAACAAACTAATATATCCAAAAGAAAAAGGTAAAAGCAAACCAGCTCGACAATAAATTAACGAAACGCCATATGTGAGAGTTTTAGAACTAACACGAATATGGTGGAGGAACTAATAACAAAACTAACAAATCACTGCAAATGAGCAGTTAACTGCGACAAAACGCAAAGTCGTGCGTCTAAATGCAATACGGTGCGACAAACGTGGACATACGCGATATTAAACAACAGTTAGATGGTAGGGCACGAATTTAAAATTAGTTAGCAGGATTGTATGACATGGCTATTTGTTTATTTAATGGCAGCAATCGTTTTCAGAGTTCCTTGTCTGTCTGATCATTTTTCGTTACATTAAATTCATTGTATTTATATACTACATGATTTACCAAAAAGTAACAAAACATATTTATTATTAGTGGTATATATTTACGTATACCATATAATGTTAGTACTTACAATCCTATCAAAAGCTTAAAAAATATATTTCTGTGTAATATTTATCAGTTTGTTTATAAAAACAAAACAAATTACTTTATATCTACAGTAATTTTCCACGCAACACTCCATTGTGTTTATAAAATTGTGTTCAGGATAAACGCCATCTATCGCAAACACTGAGAAGTTGTGACACCTCTGAATAAATTCTTGCGTAACTATACCATGTAACAGAATTTAGAGCAGCGCCATTGTGGATGTAATCGGAACTAAATGTTTTTGTTACTTTGACAAAAGAGGTTTGTAGTAGTAGATACGTAGCTAGCGCCCTGTATACTGTATTTAGTTCTCTTTCATTTTGCTTACCTAACATATTGAGGGCTAACAAATAATATGTGTTTTAATGCGTAGAACGCAATGTATATAAGAATAGAATTATAATTATGTGATCATGAATAATCAGCAATTTAGTATTAGTTATTGTATTAATTGATAATAAATTATTTAATATATGTACATAATAATATTTACTCTGTGTTTTGACTGCACGGAGGGCTATGGTTTAAGAAGTCAACTTGCCTTTAATGTGATGCTTTTCCTTAGGCAACATCGAAGGTTCCATGGATTTTATCTTAGCTTCACATTTAAGTACTTAGGTATACTTAAAAAAACGGTTTAATTGTGAAATTGTGTTGCTTTAAATATTACCCTACGGCAGAAAAACAACGAATAGAGGGGTTTTTTTGGAGGAATCTGTAATACTTAATTAATCGTTAGATTGCTTGCTGAAGATTCAATTTAAAAGTGAAGGATTTCTTGTAGTTATTGCACCAATTTTATTCCTCGGTCAAGATATTTTTGGATACAAATTCAGTCCTCAATGAGGCATAGCCATCATCTTATAGTAAGTAATATATTAAATAGTTGCATGTCTGCATATAAGTAGCCGTAGGTCGTGGATAGTGAATGGGTATTTTGTTTGTAGAGTCGCATACTTTCCAATCAAATGCAGTTCATACCCAGCTGCCTATTGTATGATGACTGTTTAATATTTAGCATCATAAGTAGAATAAGGCCTTTTGTAATTAAGTCTACTGATATATTGAATGTTAACATTTGTGAAAAAGTTCGGTTGTTTATACTCAGTCTCGCGTAAAAGTGGAAGACCTTTGGATTGCCATGCAGAGATCTTGAGTTCAATTCTAAGACGCGCATCTCTGGCTTTTTCAAGTTATACGCGTGTTAAATAGTTAATTAAATAAAAAAAAAAAACAGTACCGTGTGGACACTTGCCTAAGCAATACGTACTTTTTGTCCTTTTACAATTTCCATATATCGTCAACCTTATTTCGATTTCTTAACTGCGTTTTAATCATGCATAAGTGTACTACTTGCGACAACCATTTCAATGACGGGGTTAAATGTTCGGCATGTGGTAAACATTTCGATTTTAACTGCGCTAATATTTCGAAGTCCGGCTGGAGAAAACTAGGAGTGGAGCGTCGGGCAACTTGGCGATGTTCGTCGTGCAAAGCAGTTTCACCAGCTCCGAGCGTCTCGAAAGAACATGTATCTCTGGATAGTATAATGAGGGAGATTCGGGAAATTAAGACAAAATTGACCGATCTGCCCATGATACTAGAGGATATCAGAAATATCAAAGACGAAATAAAGGACTTGAAGGTGTCATGTGACTTTTCTAGCGCGAAGTTGGACGAATTCACCTCAAAATTGGTTACCATGGAGAGCTCAATGTCTGAAATCCAGCACAAGCAGACACTTTTGGAATCCAACGTTGGCGACATGCAGACCCTTGTGTACAACAATGAACAGCGATCGCGACTTAACAACGTGGAGATCAAAGGCGTACCACAGAAAAAAGGCGAAAACCTTTTCCAGATAGTCGATCAGATTTGTACGAAAGTAGGGTATAGTTTTCCAAAAACTCAAATCAATTACATATCGAGAATTCCTACTTTCAATCCAAACAGCAAGTTAATTGTAGTAAGTTTTGTAAATCGTTACATAAAAGAAGATTTTGTAGCCGCTGCACGGTCGGTGAAGTTTTTAACAGGCGAGGATTTGGGTTTTCAAAATGCACCAGGTAAGGTTTATGTTAATGATCACTTAACCCCTGATTCTAAACTTTTGCTTAATAAGGTTCGTCAGATTGCGAAAGAGAAAAAATATGGCTTTGTGTGGGTTAAATTTTCCAAAATACACGTACGTAAATCTGATACATCCCGGTCTTTCGTAGTTTCAAAATTATCAGATTTAAACAAAATTGTTTAATTTGTTACCTAGTTGATGTTGTTCCGTTAGTTTGTTGTAAAAAATGTAACATTGTCCTAATTCAATATTACTCATTAATTTCATTCGTCTTTGCCGTAAGCTATTTAAACGTTATTGATGTTGTATTATTGCACTCAACATGTAAATGGTTTAGCACCTCTGACTCGTCACACATGTTTACGCATAGCATTACCTGCCGCCGGCCGGCCTATTGTTCAACTAATCAACCAGTTTACCTTAAAGTAATAAATGTGTATAATATATTCATCCTGCTTACTCTCGTGTGTTTTGGTTCGGTAGTGAGTTATTTGTCAATACTTTGTCTCGTGTTAGCCTTTATTTTGTATCGGAGTCATCCATTAGGACTATTTTGCGTCTACCGCACATTATTTTTGTGTTGTTCATATTTAAATATTATAGCCATAATTATTCCTCTTGTTGAATGTTGTGTATCGTGCGTATTATGTTTTGCAACTTTATCCAATGGCTAATATAGATGGGCGATGTAGTATTCTTTGTGATCTCAAAGTGTATTACCAGAACGTTAGAGGATTACGCTCGAAAACTTATCAATTTTATCGTAACTTGTGTTTGAGTACGTATGATATAATTATGTTAACTGAGACGTGGTTGCTAGATAGAGTGTGTAACTCGGAGCTATTCGATGACCGTTACTTAGTGTGGCGCAGGGATAGGGATTATACACTTACGGGTCAGACCCGGGGTGGTGGAGTGCTAATCGCAGTGCGTAAAGAACTTTGTGTCGTACCTAGACCCTGTTTCCATTCTAGTGCGGAAGATCTTTGGTTAACATTACCTTTTTGCCAACATAACATAAGATCTTCGTTAAGTTTTAACTTGCATATATGTGTTATTTACTTATGTAAACAACATTTGTTGCGGTCTTTCTCTAGCCAATTAAATAATTTTCTGGTAAAGTTGGATGAAGTTGCAATGCATAAGCCGAATGATAAATTTTTAATAGTGGGTGATTTCAACATGAGCGGCATTAACTGGACATATAACGTTGATGAATCATATTTTCCTCCACGTAATATCAACAGTGCAGACGAGCAGTCATTTATTGATTCCATGTACACTCATGGTCTTAACCAGTTTAACGGAAATTTGAATAGGTACGGACGAATACTGGACCTCGTTTTATGTAATGATGTTGTCACTGTTTCCGAATGTAAGGATCCTTTAGTCGTTATTGATTCTCATCATATTGCTCTTAGTATCGACGTGAAATTTTTCCAACTATTTTATTTACAACCAGCACCGCGTGTTAGACATATTTTTAGCAAAGGAAACTATATTAAAATAAATGAAGAGATTGCGAAAGTGAATTGGTCTTATAAGTTCAATAACCAGGATCTTAGCAGTGCTGTGGATTGCTTTTATTCATTTTTAAATAAAATGATTAATAAGCATGTGCCGTCTAGGTCTTGCAAGAAAGAATACTATCCCATATGGTATACTTTGTCATTAAAGAAAGCTATCAAAGAGAAATACAAATACTTTAAAAAATTTAAGTCCTATGGCAACCTTTCAGATAAAAATACCTATCAGCTGTTGAGAGAAAGAGTTAAAAAATTAGAAAATGAATGCTACCTTAACTATATTAAATCAGTAGAGATTTCTATCAAAAGTAATCCTAAACAATTTTGGAAATTTATTAAATCAAAATCAAACTCTTCTAGTATACCGAGCACTATTGAATATGGCGATAAAATTGCCGACAGTGGAAGTGGTATCTGCGATCTATTCTCTGAATATTTTCAATCTACTTTTTTACATTTATCACAGCCTATCTATATGCAAAATACTTCACTGATGCATAATCCACTGTCGGATGTCGTAAATATCGAAGTAGACAGCAACGAGTTACGTAAATTATTAAAGACTCTAGACCTTAGTAAAGCAGCGGGACCTGACAAGATTCCTCCTTTATTCTTAGTTAATTGTGCTGAGAGTATATACGTACCACTTAGCCTTCTTTTCAAAAAATCATTAAACGACTGCGTAATGCCCGCGATTTGGAAATCAGCTTATATCACCCCTATACACAAAAAGGGTTCGAAAACAGATGCTACCAACTATCGTCCTGTTTCTAAGCTGTGTGTGATTGCCAAAGTGTTCGAAAAAATAATACACACTCAGCTATATGCGGCATTGAAAAACGTCCTTAATACATTCCAGCATGGTTTTGTAAAGGGAAGGTCCACAGTCTCAAATCTTATTCTTTTGGATGATTTCGTTACGGATAACATGAGTAGGGGGAAGCAGGTCGATGTCGTTTACACTGATTACTCAAAATGTTTCGACAAAATTCACCATTCGACTCTAATTTATAAATTGGGATTAATAGGTATAAGAGGAGACTTATTAAGGTGGTTTTCTTCATACATCTCTAATAGGTCTCAGGCGGTAGTTCTTAACAATTATATATCTAGTTGGGTATTTATACCAAGTGGGGTTCCGCAAGGGTCCCTGCTAGGCCCATTGCTTTTTGCAATCTTTGTAAACGACATTGGCGCATGTTTCCACCATGCTAACTTACTCTGCTTTGCGGACGACATGAAGATGTTTATGGCAATCACCTCAGACAGGGATGTGCAAGCTCTGCAGTCGGACTTGTCGAGATTGGATACATATTGTTCTGTCAACAAACTTGAACTAAATCCTTCAAAGTGCTCAGTTGTAACTTTTTCCCGTAAAGACAACACCATTTCTTCTAAATACTATTTAAAAGGTGAATTGTTAGCCAGAACTGACAAAATTAGGGATCTCGGCGTATTCTACGATGCCAAATTATTATTTGAGGAACATATAGAACATATTATGAACAAGGCTTCCAGAGCGCTGGGATTTGTAATGCGAACTTCTACATGTTTTGAAGAGATAAAGACAATAAAAATCCTTGATTGCACATTTGTACGTAGCATATTAGAGTATGGATCAGAAATCTGGAATCCTAGATACTACAAATATATTAATAGGCTAGAAATGATTCAGAAACGATTTGTTAAATACTTATGCTACCGTGCTGGATTACAGTATGGGACCGCGAACTACTTTGAACTTTGTGCTAAATTCCACTTACTACCATTGATGAAGCGCCGGGAAATAGCAGATGTAATATATATACTGAAAATTTTATCTAACTTAGTAGATTCTCCCGAAATTTCAGACAAAATAGGTATTAATGTTCCAACGAAGGCTCTGCGACATTGGACACCTTTTAACTTAACAGTTGCATCTACCAACTACCGGCAAAATAGTTTTCTCTGGCGAGCAAGCAAGGTTGCAAATACAATGTGTAAATTACATGACATTGACATTTTCAACTCAAAAGTAGCAACGGTAAGACGGGTGCTAAGCCATGACTTCTTCCAAAATCATATTATCCGTTAATGTAGGTAACTGCTTGATTTTTATTTTATTTTTATATCATGCTAGATTAGTTCACATATTGTAAATCTGTAGTTTAAAAGTGAAAACCTTTCATTGGCTTTATGTTATATAATTTCATGTCTATATTATTGTAATAGCTGTTGGTTTTCCGATGTAATAAATAAATAAATAAATAAATAAATAAATTATCGGTCGATTTCACGACGACGGAAAACATCGTCGGGGAAACCTGCATATTTGAGAGCTCTCCATAAAATTTCTTAAAGGTATGTGAAGTCTGCCAACCCACACTGGGCCAGCGTGGTGGACAATGGGCTAAACCTTGTCACACTGAGAACAGGCACATGCACAGCAGTGAAACATTATAATACAGGGCTGATATATGTATATATCTCGGTATTGGTTACCGTTGAATACAGGTGGGCTTTGTCACGTGCAAAATCAAGTAATCTCGTACATAAATGTCTGCCTCCAATTCAATGTAAAGTAATTGGTGTAGCCGTAACGTAAGAATGGTTACCGATCGCAAGTTTGGACGCAGTACGACGTGGTTATTGAGAATATATGAATAAAGAGCTAGTTGTGTATGATATAGAATATTACCGATTGGTCACACACAAAGACCCATAACGTACCTCCGAAAAGTGACCCTCGCTTCGAACGTTTGTAAATTCTATAAATACACAGTATATGCATTCACAAGTATACGGTGTATAACAGATAAGGCGGAAAATGATTTAAATGGGGAAATAGGTATAAGAAGAGGTTTTATCGTGATTTTCATAATTTTTTTTAACACAAGAATTTATAATATTGTTTATTAATGTTATAAGATCATTTTACACATATATTAGACAACATAATTATTCTGAAGTGTTTGTAGATATTCCTTAAATATCATTATAGGTTGCCATCCGACTGAGCAGCTTGCGTAATTTTTGGAGGCTGCAATTTCCATCTGAAATCAATAGGAAATGAAAAGTTTCTTTTTTATATATGTATAATCCATGCGAAACATATAAAAAAAAGGATATTTGTATTTTTAGAGGAGTGTAAACATAAAGCATAATTTTTTAAAATTTGTTTATAGTTTTAATAATAAAAAAATTTAAACTAAGTTAGCGCTTAGAATTTATGTTTGAATTTGCGTATTTATATATAGAAAATATGTATAAAATTTTAAAACTATTGATTAAAAGCTTTTTAATCTAGAGATAACGCAATTTCGAAAAAAGTAGCCTCGGCTAAAGCGCGTTTAAAAAAAGTGGCTGGAAAGTTAATTTACGGCAGTAATGAACTAATTCAAACAATTTATCGGTTAATCAGTGATTCCAGCACCATATTGCAATCCTTCTTCAGCTTCATATGTTTCGTTTTCAGCTTGCAACTTCTCTTTTCAAGCTTCCTTACTGTCCAAGGAGCTCCGTCGATTTTGTCGGGCTACGCGTTTATTGTCGATTTTTTGTGCGTGATTGAAGCTGCGATTACCAACTATAATATTCCGCTCGTTCATAACTAAAAAAATACTTGAACTTCCTTCATTGAACAAGCTAGCAGCCATATATGCTGCGACTTCAATGATTTTTAAACCGGAATGTAAGTGCTTCGGAGCCAAACGACATATTGTTGAGTTGAAACTTTCATTCGCGTTTTGAGTATGACCACCTAAACATCTCTCCAGTAAATCATTTATCGATAAAATACATGCCTGGTATTATATGAATGACTACCCGCTCGACCTTTACATGTCATGCCCTTGGACCCTGTACCGAGGGGCACTCACTTAATCGCTTATAACTTTCAAACGAATTGCAATTTTAGCTGCAAATTTTAAGAGTTTATATTATTAGTAAGGTCTACAGGCGATTTAAGAAAAAAATTTTTGTTTCCTCTTCACCTATTTCCCCCCTTAACTATGGGATGAAAGAAAGGAATAGAACAGGTAATGTATGTCAGCATCAGGTCTAGATGTTAGAGAAAGAGAACTTAATCACTTACTAAAAACCAGTAAAAATGTTACTTTTCTTACTGCGGTTTTCTGTAAGATGCTTGTACGAGGATAGTACTTCCTCGGACAAGTGTGCCTATTCTAATCGTCCCTAAATAATAATAGCAAGTTCTGACACGCGATTATAGCAAAACCAGATGCGGCAGACTAATTAATTTAGTTAGTAGTTGTAATTAATCAATCATAATTTAAAATATAGAAATGCTTCCAACTGTCTAGAAGCTAAGATTGACGTTATTACGAGAAGTTATTATATTAAATTATATTAAAGCTCTGTTCAAACTAGTGTTCTGATCTAGTCTTAGGACCATTGTCATGAATTAAATTAAAATAATTCAATTTAATTTACGTTCGAGTTTGATCTTTATCAGACTATATTATTATAGACACTCTATTGGTATATGAACATATTGTATTAGAAGAATTGGCCTTTAAAAGTTTGATATTCATCGGTAAATAAACTACATTTTATGACATAAATTCTAAACTATATTATCCAAAGTTCTATTTCAAAAATATTTGGTTTTCATAAAGCTGCGAGCCATGAGAAATGAAATTATTATACCAGCCAGCATTTTCATTTAATATTTTACCGAAAAATTATTCAGTTTTTAAATTGAGGTACGAAAACAAGGCTTTTTCCAGAGCGTGAAAAGGTTAGTTATTTTCATGCCGATCCGCTGCTACAACACAAACATAGTTACCTTCACGTCATCCGGTGGATGTTGACTGAGTCACGAGCTAACTAGCTATGGCTCGGTAATTAATTTAAGGAAACAAGAAATTCATATGAAGCATTCTGTAGTACAAGGTGAATTTATGCTGTGCTTCAGGCAAGAGGTTGAGACAGATTTTAATTCTAAGTAATTTAAACGCAATAATATATTGTTTTAGCCTTTTAACGCAAATAGATGAAGGAAGATTCCTTATCTAGTTTGTTATTCTAGGAAACAGCGTTCTTTTAGTAAGGAGCTTTTAATTACCATCTCGCTTTTTCTATAATATTATATGTTTATACGTGGTTTATACTAACTTTTGAGCAGTGATAACCTAGTCGAGTTCGATCCAAAGGCACGAAGTTGTAACATTCTAAGATCTATGCGTATTAAATCTATACTTAGGTATAATAAAATTGTAGAGAGGTGAATTCTGTACCTACATTGCATATATTTACAAAATTACTATTGGAGGCTGCTTGATAATCACTGCTATACAAAAAAAATAAAAAAATCTGCGGCAGGGATTTTGTTAATGGTTTTTGTTAATACTCATATTAGACCTTCACGCTGCATGCTTATTAATTTTTGATTCACTCTGGTTATTGAGATAAACGGAACTAAGAAATAATTGAAAATTTCAAACTACCCTACAAACATTGTGGTTCATTCATTTGTTTTCACTTACGTTTGTTATCTTTTCACGGATTTATTTGCAACAACTTAACTTAATAGCTATCAGACCCTGTAATTATCAGTTATAAATCGGTTGTTTTGTGTTAAAGTGCATTTTTCCTTTCAAAAACATGAGTTTTCCACGTAAACCTTGTTTAAACGATCCTAACACTTTTTGCTTTATTTGTGGCAAGTTTAGTTTACAAAAGCAAAGAAAAGAGATCACAGAGTTTGTAAAAACAGTCTACCGAGAATATTTCGGGATACCACTAGTGAAAAGGAATAAATATTGGGTGCCAAACATCGTGTGCAAGCCGTGCGTAGAATCTTTGCGTTACTGGAGCCAAGGAGGACGTAAAGGGTTACAATTTGGAGTGCCGATGATGTGGAATGAGCCAAGTAATCACTTAAACGACTGTTACTTTTGTGCCGTAAATGTTAAAGGTATGAACCGGTACAAAAAACGTACTTGGGTTTACCCGAGTGTGAAATCGGTTACAACTCCAGTATCTCACAGTGATGATTTGCCAATTCCAGTGTTTTCAAGACCATCTACATCAAATTGTGATGATTTTGAAATGTTAGAGGGATCACGCGGTCAGTCGAGCAGTAGTGGAAGTGAGTTCGAAGAAGATGTTTCTAAGAAACCTGGATTTTCTCAAGACGAACTCAATGATTTGGTTCGTGATTTGAATTTACCGAAACTTTCGGCCGAACTTCTTGCTTCAAGGTTGAAAGAAAAACAATGTCTTCAACCTGGTGTTATCATTACATCCTTTAGAACCAGAGAGAGTGAACTTCTTCCTTACTTTTCAGAAGAAGATAACTTTGTTTTTTGTAATGACATTCCTGGGCTCCTAAGATCTATGGGTCTTCCTAAATATGAGGCTAAAGATTGGACGCTTTTTATAGATAGCTCAAAAAGAAGTCTAAAATGTGTATTGCTGCACAATGGAAATAAGTATGCTTGCGTTCCGATTGGTCATACTACAAAACTAAAAGAAGAATACCAAAATATTAAAATGGTTTTAGAAAAGATTTCGTACGCACAACATCAGTGGCTAGTTTGCGTGGACTTGAAAATGGTAAATTTTTTACTAGGCCAGCAAGGAGGGTATACTAAGTACCCTTGTTTCATATGTTTATGGGATAGCCGTGCAAGAAACCAACACTGGATTACAAAGATCTGGCCTTTGAGAGAAAATATGGAGGTTGGAAAAGCAAATGTGATAAATGAACCGTTGATAAGCCGAGAAAACATCCTTCTTCCACCCCTTCACATTAAGCTTGGGCTAATGAAGCAGTTTATTAAAGCCCTTGATAAAAATGGTGTCTGTTTCAAATATGTGTGCCAAAAATTTCCAGCTCTTAGCATGGAAAAATTAAAAGCAGGCATCTTTGATGGACCGCAAATACGTACACTGATAAAAGACACTGAGTTTGTAGCCCATATGACACAGATTGAATGTGAAGCATGGTTAAGCTTTGTGTTTTTAGTAAAAAACTTTTTGGGGAATCACAAAGCGCCGGAATATCAAGAACTAGTTGCAAAAATGCTACAAAATTTTAACAGAGTAGGAGTCAACATGAGCATAAAATTGCATTTCTTACACAGCCATTTGGACCGATTCCCGCAGAACCTGGGTGATTACAGTGAGGAACAAGGAGAAAGGTTCCATCAGGATATCAGGATAATGGAAGAAAGATATCAAAGATGGGACAGCCATATGATGGCTGACTATTGCTGGACCTTGAAAAGAGATTGTCCTGACAAAGTAAATAAGAGAAAATCCCAAAGAAAAAGATTTTCATGATCTTCATTTATTTATTCTAGTTAAAGGTAACCCAAACTATTATTATTTTTGTGTATTTTTGTAAAGATAAACAATAAAAATAAATTTTAAATACATCTTTTGGCCCATTTATTGAAGCATTTTATGGAAAATGTTAGAAGCGTTTATCTCAAAAACTGGAGTCAATTTGACCATTCTGGTATTTTTCCCGTTATCAGCACACTCGTCTTATACAAAATCGACTTCAAGTATGCCTTCCGCAAAATGACTGTATAGCAGTGTAATCGATACTGATGCCATAAATGCAATCAGTAAATTTTTTGTCTGTCTGTCTGTCTGTATGTGCACGCATGGATCAAAAACTACTGAAGGGATTTTAATCAAACTTGGTACAGTTATAGTTATTAATCCTGGGCAGGTTATAGGATTATGATTATGGATTATGCCAAAAAAAATTGGGAATCGAGGTATTTGTTCAAAATGTACTAAAATATTTAAAATCTCGTATTATACATAGCTGTATCTTCATAAAATTCTCACGATCAAAAAGAAGACTTTAATATCTAAATAATAAAAAAAGAATTATAGAAATCGCTTTATAAAAACACAAGATTTTCATAAAATAAAATTTCAAGTAATTACGGTACCACACTGTGGTACACAGGTGATTTGCGACTTGCGAATGTATCAACGTGCAATACGTATGCTATATGATTGATTTTTGTATAACGCACACAACGACATTTAGCGATCGTAACCAAACCGTGCTTATCACTGACTTTTATTTTTTAGATATAGGTAGTTTTTAAATATTAGTACTTTACTAGGTAGTTTTTAAGTATTAGCTATATATAGGTGTAGTTAGACTTATTTTCTTTAGTTGAAGTATTATTCAATCATCCAGCCCACCGCAGTCTACTGCTGGACATAGACCTCTCCCATTTTACGCCACAACATCCGGTCTTCCACCTTCCGCATTCAGTCTGACCCAGCTACCTTTTTCAGGTCATCGGTCCACTTGGCCGGGGGGCGTCCTACGTCCCCTTACCAAGCCGCGGTCTCCACTCTAGGACTCGCTTGCTCCAACGGCCATCAGTCCTTCTACAGATATGGCCAGCCCATTGCCACTTCAGGTTGCTTATTCTGCCAGCTATGTCGGTAACCCTGGTTCTTTGACGGATAACCTGATTTCTAAGTTTATCTCTCAAAGTAACTCCTAGCATAGCTCGCTCCATAGCCCGCTGGGTGACTTTAAATTTTTGGACTAGCCCTACGTGGGCACTCACTGTCCACGTTTCAGCACCGTGAAGTATTATTAGGCATAGTTAAATAATATTCGATTTTCTTTAGTTGTAGTTTTATAAGATATAATTATTTTAATAGTTAGGTCGTTATTTTATGTGAAGCAGACGGAGTTGCGCGGGTTAGCTAATTACAAAATAAAACTATAGGAGAAGCTAAGAATCTTATAAACAAATTGTTAGAAGCTTTAGGTTACGACTCTACAAAGGAGGTTTCAGAGATGAAACGTTAGGATGAACCAACCTTTTAATTAAATTTGTTGCATAACAAAATAATAATATTGTCTTAATTTTACGCGAATGTTATACATTGAAATTAAACACTTTATACGGATTTTGTCGCGTTGTTTATTTTACTTTAAATACTTTTATTACATAATATTGAAAACTCTAACACTACTATTATTGAACTTTACTATGCTATTTAATTTAATTAAAACTATTTATATTTAAGTTTACACTTTGCCCCGACGTTTCGGTTGCTTTACAGCAGCCATGTTCACGGGGAGACTAAGATGGTAGTTGTCCCAATGTACTGAAGTGTAGCTAGTTATTTCAAAGTATCCAAAGAATAAGGTTAATGATACTTTGAGCTCATTCTGTGTAAAGTACCCGAACATAATTTAATATTTGGTGTTTAAAACATAAAGAGAAAAAATTTGAGAACAATATGTCGCGATAATTAATTATACTTCTTAAGCGTTACAAAGATAACAAAGAAGAAAAAGAAAAAATACAGAGACTAATTAAAGGACGAAACTAAACTGGAAACAAATAATTAAAGGAATGGACATTAAACAAACAGGGAAAATCTTAGCTATACCTACCGATGCACTCATCGGTAGGTATATCGGTAGGTATGGACACTTCCAAGACGAAGAAAATGTTGTTAACGCTATAAAGTAATACCTAAGATCAAATGATTTAAGGGACCTTAACGAAGTTGGTGATTGAAAATGCGGCTGAGCGATTTATTACTCGTTTCTTTTCATATAACACAAATTGTATATTTCGATTATTTGATTTTTAATTTCGACAGGTCCGAAAATTGTATGATTATTTTATAGAAATTAATTTGTGTAATTTATGAATTAAACAAATAATGGCATGTTTCGAGTATAGAAATTGGGTGACGATACAAAACTCATTTAATGAATAAAAAATATATATTATAATGTACAAGCCATTAATTTGTAAAATTCTGATTATTTAACGTTACGGTTTGGCCTTCATACGCTCCTTACTCGGAGACTGACTTCGATAGACGGAAACACGAGAATAGGCTGTCTTAAATAGAATTTACAACGTCAAAGTAAAAATCTAAACATGTACCCATGCACAGCTGTAACAAACACCCAATTTTGATTGCGATATTTAACCTAGTAGGCTTTGGCTGAGCTTGTTGCCTTAGCTACAAATCTCATGATGTACCTAACTACGTGGGATCACACACCAAGCTAAAACGACAAAACGCCTTTATAGGTATTTTAAATCCAACAAAGAAATGTCCTTATAACACACAACAAACACGTCACCGATGTTAGAATACCTATTTTCTTGTACGTGATTCCTAGCGTTTCTAAAACACATACAAGTAAAAATTGGTATATCTGAAGGCTGCTAAAAATTCCGCGTGCGTTAAGCAAGAACGTCTTTTTCAGCATTTCAGGCAAGTCGTGAATTTTCAGCTGAAGTGCTGGATTTGCATCACAAAGCTTGGCTGTTTATCCGTTTGCCCTCACACCCTACTCTTTAGAGGGGAAAAGGAGTGTTTGTGCAGTTTTTCATGAAAAGGTTACATTAACTGAGTGTGTTAAACAAGATTGTGATTTTTACGAAGCCGGTTGTGAATACGATGGTTACATAAAAAAATTTGTTACTACGGTAGATTACTTCGATATCATCGTTTCTGGATGTAGGAATACATAGCAACCAACCGCGGGGTCTGTGGTTCAATCCAGAATTGACGAGAGTTAGAGATAAAATCAATATTTTTATTTATAGTTTAGAACTGTGTCCGCAAGATGTCAATTGGCTGTGATAAAGATACGCAGTCTAAGATATGTGTATATGAACAATATCGGCGACATAGCCTTAATACATTGCATTGAATCGCGTCTGCGCTGTCTCAAGCGTTTAATTACAAGGCCCATTTCATTATATGGGCTTTTAATATAGTAAATAAATTGTCTACTTATATTTATATTAAACAATAAACAGATAAAAAATACTAGACTAGACTGATGCAAAACGCTTATTTCGTATATGTTTTATTACAGTTGTACGTTTGTTCTAAAAGAGGCTAATAAACTAACTTTAATTATATGCAATACACTCTCTCTGTGGACTTCAGAATAACATAAAACCTCATTTATCTTATCTTCTACAACAACAACTGAATGAAGAACTATAATATCATACCAAAACAAATAACTTTAATTATATCTACGGTCACAAGTGGCCAAAAACATGACTCAACCCAAATTAAGTACAAGCACTCGATCTTCTATAAAAAGATGGCGTCAAAAACCGCCACAATGAATTAAGTTGGTAATTGCTCAAAATTTCACGAGTCCCTTTAGCAATTCCTTATGGAAAATTAAGGCTTTTCAGGTGAAAATTGCATGGCACCGCTGCCTGCATGGGTAGTGACTTAAATTTAATCACAAGTAATGTAAAAACTGGTTGTTTTAGTATGCACGATAGTTGAAAATACAATTCACAAAAATGTTGATGTCGGCTACTATTTGATTATATATATGTAAATATTTTAAAAAGAGAACTATGGCACAATATTATATTAACGCCACGGATCTAGTTCATAATCTAGTAGAATATAATATATAAAACAAAATTTGAGCAAAACTTGAAGTATGAGTCCAATAATAGGATAACTTATTTTCCAGCCAAAATAGAATCTTTAATTGTTAATAATTACTGTATAATGTATAAAATTAATAACTTAATTAAAGATTTTTTGCCATTTAAATTAAACTATACCTTAGTAAAAAGGGACTATTGTAAAGACGGTTTACGCATAAAGGGGTGACCACTGTACCCTGTAAATATAAGAATAAAAAGTACAATCAGACTCATTACAACAGTAATCAATACCTTTTCTGGTGCAGATATATAAAACAGACAACCACTTAATCCATTTAACGTACGTTACGTATCTACCTGGGTAGCATGCCTGCCTGCCTGGGTAGCGCGATGGTAGTAAATACGGCTGCAGTGCATGGAGTATCCAGGTCAAAAACCACTTTGTGCCAGAAAAACGTTGTAAGGTTTACCTGTCAATATTAGTTTAGAGTTAAGCAGTTGGTGGTGTTACACAGCTCTATGCTTCGAAAAGCAAGAAAATAGTCTGATATCTATCCGGTGGTATCGGATTGCCGATACTACGTATTATCAGAGTGATGAAAAACATTGCTCTTTTGTCTGTACCTACACGTACGCACGCACAGATGGCTAGTCTCCGATATTCACCACCAACGAATTTTGGTCTGCAGGACTTTAGAGGAGGTTAGTCCCTTCCGATTTACACAGATATCATTACACGTGCCATAAGCTGATTTAAATAAAAAGGGGTTTTGCTCTACAAACACAGCTTCAGACCGCTAATGTTTATGAGTTCGGGGTCCAATATCCCGATTGGGTAAAAGCCTCAGGTAGGGTAAATGGCGAAAGGCTTATAATCGCATGCATGATAATACAACATTACCTGAACCTTCGGTTAACTCCAACGATATATGGTAAATCAATGAAGTCAATTATAAAATCGGTCTCTGATATATTCTGTTAGCTAAACCCGGTCACGATTCGCTGTGGCACAGTCTGATATTAAATATCAGAGAAGTATTTCCAGTTTCCATGGGAGTTTTGGGATCAAAAGTATTTACAAATATATAAATTGCCAACGTTGTGTAAGAAATTCAAGTAAACCAATCGATTACTTTTTGAGTTTTGCGCAAACAAATATACGGAAGCTGACATTTTATACTAAACTACACCGAGCACCTGCTCCAGCATTGGCTTGCCATCACCGCTAGCCAGGTTCAATAATAAATTTAAACCATCATGGACTCACTCAAACACACTAAAATGTTCTTCAATAATACAACAACAATAACCTATTTTACCTTCCTGCTATTACGAGGTACTTACATACGCACATACATTTCACGCATAAGGCCGGTTGTGAGGTGCCAGAATTGGTACTTCTCAGTAGCCTAACGGAGTTTGACAATGTACCATATAGCACTCGACTCGTTATGCTCATTAAACCCTTAATAGAACCTACATATTTTTAAGTTCTGTAGTTGTTTATCTAGTTGGTGAAATTCAGATTTGTGATGCGCCTCAGCTACCCCAGAGATAAACAGATGTGTGACACCACTCGGATCAATAAAATCGTCACATCCTTACTAATATTATACGTGCGGATGTGAGTTGTTCTATTTGTTTGTTACGCTTTCACGTCTTAACTTCTCTACCAATCATCACGAAATTTCGATACATGTTGTAAAGGGTACAGAAAAGAAAATAATCCAGGAACAAGTTACAGTTCCCAGGGGGGTAGAAATTTACTGTACCTTATAATCTAGATTATGGCGAACAAATCCGCAGGTAAAATCAAATAGATTACCTTAGATACAAAGATGCTGTTTTTTTTAACAATCAGTCGTATCGTCGTCGTGTCGTACCTAAAAACCGCGATTATTTAAAGAAAATGAACGTCAGAAAATAATGACTTTCCACCAAGTAAATCGTAAATTAAATTTATCTCAGTTTTGAAGAGCATTGGTCTAGTGAAGAGTAATGGCCGATTCCGCGACTTTCTCTCTAATTAATTGTAGTTGCACAACTTTGACTGATATATTGCTCACCGGTACATTTATTACGGCATTAACAAATTATAAATTTCACTCTTAAGAGAAAAGTTTTTTAATAGCGGCTAGGAGAGCTTAGTTCGGAAGCCTTTTGCCTGTTACCCGTGGAGGTAGTTTCATATGAGGTCAAAAACTATTTACTCGGCCTTAAATATAAAATAATAGTTTATCGTATTACATTTTACACTAGCATGCCTATAATGTACTTTGCACGTCATTGATTTCATAGTTTACTGAAGGAGTATATATCAGACTTATTCTGAAACCTTCCAGCCTATTAAACCTAACTATACAATTTAAAGACATCTCCCACAGGTATCAACCGGTATCGCGGCGAATCTACAAACATTCACTATTGGCGAATCACAAAAAATCCCGCGTGGACATCGAACCCACAATATTTAGCCCAGTACCAGTGGCAAGGGGGCCACTAAAAGCACTACTTTATCCGTGCTGTCTACAGTCAATTTGATCGACAGATATATCAGATAAAATAATCAAGTGCAGTGGGATTCAAGCAGTTAAATCGAACGATAGTTAGTGTGATATATTATTGTTTGAGGTAAACTCTCAATCTATCATTTGTGTTGAAATAAACCTCTCATGTTACAACGATTTATATACAACAAGGTATAAAAAACATACACACTTCGAAATTCCTCATACTAAACGAAATTTTAAAGTTACCGAGCACAATGTACTAAAATAACCGTTAACCGAGATACATCACAAACATACAGTGAAATATATATAACCGCCATCTAGCGACAACACATAAAACAATGCTAACAAAAACTCCCCTAAACGTAAACATCCCTGGTATTATCAAAATTACGAGTAAAAACAAGACGACAGCTGCGCAGTTTTAATAAAAATAAACTTATACTCATCGGGATAAGCGATCGAATATGAAATTCGAAAAAATGCACACAACTTTTTTCATTTCAAACTAAGTTTAAATTAGTTCGACGATGTCACGGGCTGTTTCTTGAGACGTACTCGCTTGGGCACATGTTTTAACCCATATGCGCCCACAACTGTGGCAAAGAAGGACGCTTAAGTACTAACATGTTTTGTAATATACCGATTATGACATTGCTTTGTATGGAAAGTCTCAGATAGTTTTGAAGATTTTAAGTCCGCTGACTTGGTTTAGGTTTTGACTTCAGTGCAGTTAAAAGATTATGTAGGTATATTATGTTACGCGAATACGAATTCCAGTTTGAATTGAATATAACTAGCGGTCGCCTAGTGGTCAAAATTCGAACAAAATTCCTGAGCTTGTTACTTTGTTTTATTTTTTCTTTATTACATATACATGGTATAGGTAACCATAGTTACAAAGTATTGTACGACGTCAGACGAACAATGCCGAAATACTATGAACGCGATTCAACTGCGTATGTCAAATGCATGGTTGTGTGCGTGCAGCGTTTTTTCATTAATTTAATTTATTTCTAATGCATATTTTATAAGAATATTAGGATTCGCCCCTCCTTCTCTAAATAAACTTTAACTGTGTCAAATTTCATACTCCTCCGTCCGCGTAATTTTCGCAAAAAGGGGTACAAAGTTTTTGCTTCACGTATTAATATATAGATACGAATTCCAGTTTGATTTGAATATAATATAATAGAACTCATTGGACTTACTCAAACTTATAACAAAATAAACGGTGCATTTAAATAATTATAAGATTTATTATTACTATTCCTATGAAGAAAACTTTACTTTAAATTGGTACTTTGTTTTGCTTTTGAATTGAATTAGTAAAATGAAATGATGTTTCTTCGTATTTTATTTTGTTTCCTTTTTTACGCTGCGTACGTTTGACTGCAGACGCCCAAAGCAAAATGTGCAGCAGTTCGTCATTAAATACTCTCTTACCAAAAACGACAGTCCATCTTAGCACTTGAAAATCCACAACAAATAAATATAAAATTCTAACGCTTGGACCATTGCATCGAGTATAACGGTTTAACCCGTTGGGTTTAAACCAAAAATATGTGTGATATCTTTGTGAGCTTTATCGTATTTTCTTTTTCTCATAACCGGTTTCATAGTTACGATGCGTCCTGCAACAAATAGAAAAGCATGTGGCCCATAATTCTTGCCCATCGTTTTACTTACACATACTGACACGGCCATGCAATTCGATCAGCGCAGTGTGCTTGCAAAACATTAACCAAATTTATGCGATTAAATGCTGATTTATTTTTTACTAACGTTTCCACATGGCTTCACACTTCTTTAATTGCAAAGCCTACAGTAATACGTATTTTTCGGAATAAAAGCTTAGCATATGTGTCCCTCCAGTCCATAAACTAGATATTATATTTATACAAAAATCACTCGGATTCGTTCTTCGGTGCCGCATAAAACGACTAACCAACAAACTTTCACATTTACAATATTAGTAAAAGTTTGATTTATTAGTACACATTTAATTCCCTTAATAACAATCAAATTATAAACGGAAAAATAATATCACTTCAATCGTAATGGATAAACATTTTAATTCCCCAGGTACTGTATGTTGAAACTCTAATTTCATTAAGCGTAGCCAATAGCACCGGAGGTCGGGCACTCCCAATTCAACACTTTTTAGTTGTCGTGAACACAGTAAATTTGTATTTACAGTGTTCGTGTATTCGAAACAAAGTTAAAGTTTTAAAAATTTAACAAAGGTAACATGATTAATATTTTGACGACACAGCTAAAAATTGGGTAACGAATTTATAACTTTTTGATATGTTGTTGACTAACGAGGATAGAGTAAACTTAAGTTTGTAGCTTTAATATTATGTGCTTTAACCGAAATTTCTACCCCTTTTTTAATGCTCCCTTTATAATTTTTGTCGCACAGTATGCGTCCAGTTGTTTTTAAATAATTATGGTAATAGGTATATTTGACCACCGACAATAGAAAATGTTTACGTGCATCTTATTTTCATTATACCTTATCTTATCTTGTGTGTGGGGCAGTCAGTACAGACCGGCGACACTTCGACTCAGTGGGATCTTTTGTGTCGACTTCCCCAATAACAACTGCCATAGACACACCTTTTTGAGAGAAATAAACAATATTATAATGTAATGTAATGTATAGATGTTCATAGCAGCCGACGGCTTAACGTGCTCTCCGAGGCACAGAGCAGGCGATAATTGTCAATCAATACGCACATAATTTCAAAAATTCATATAACTTCCGAAAGTCAGAGGTGCGCGACGTGGGTTCAAACCCGAGTCACTCTGCATTGCAGTCTGTTGACCTCCCCACTGAGCTATCGCTGCTCTTATTTTCACTATAACTGATGAACCTAAGAAAAGATAAAATAAAAACAATGTTTAAAAAAATTATAAACTATTTTTATAGTTATTTAATTAATTTATATTTATTTTCAGACAAGAAGGCAAATTATCAAAAAGCTTTAGAAGAATAAGGCGGGTATTGTATAATTAAAAAAAATTAAATTATATTGAAGTGGTGTGGCTACAAAGTCGACATTTTCAACAACAACAACAATTTTACCGATATTCTGTACAGATTTGGACTTGTACTAGGACATATAAATTCTATATTGGACGTGACTATTATCTTATGATGTCTCCTTTCAATAATTTAATTATAATGGAGAATTTCTTCTGCATCAGTCGGCCTTACCTCATTAAGGATCATAAAACTAGGCTTATGTGTAACTTCATTGTCCTCACTGTTGCCATTACTATTGTGGCAACAATTACCATCGATATTTTTAGTTCTGACATTAGTACTGG
The DNA here is from genome assembly GCA_963675205.1 of Catocala nupta. NCBI lineage: Eukaryota > Metazoa > Arthropoda > Insecta > Lepidoptera > Erebidae > Catocala > Catocala nupta. The sequence continues at coordinate 30,160,737 of OY776087.1, forward strand.
TTTCCGTATATTCCAAGGCTTAACTGGTGTTGAACTTTTATGCCTTGCAATATCTGCAAGATATCAAAAAGATACATCTACAAAAATGGAAAGACTTGACGAAAAAAGTCAAGTACATCAAGAAAAATTCGACAAACTAAATGCAAAAACGAATTTAATTGTCTTCATTTCAGTAGCTTCGTTTATTCTTGATATAATTGGCTTAAAGTTTTTAAAAGTGAAGAATACGATTACAATATTTCTGAGTATAGTATTCGCAGCTCATGATGCGGAACTGGCATATTTCTCACTGTTATTTGAAAAAATAAATGCAAGGCTTAAAATATTAAAGGATGTTTCACCGAACGCTGGATCTAGGAGCTATGGATATTTATTGATTTATACGTCGCATTTAAGTGAAATGTGCACTGTACGGGTAAGAGCTTTTTGAGTAATATTTGCAACAAATGAATATTGATTTTATCTTTATAATACACAATGCTGCATGGCTGCAGCATTTATTTTTAAATTCCTTTAATACACATACAACTCGTTGAGAAATACAAATGTGTAACCTAATAAGTGTAAGGAAATGCTAATGTACCATACATTAATATAAAAAACATATAATTATAAATTGTTGTCAGAACATTCTGAATGTTGTAAGTTTTAGGATAAACATTTATTTAATATTAAATAATTTATTAAAAACAATAACTGAATCCGATTTATTCTTCAAAACACGTATTTTACTCTGTAGTAATTTTGTTGTAATTATTTTCAATTTTCAGCTGTTATTGGTGCTTGGTACAGCAGTACTAACAACAGTAACATATCAATTCGTTTTAATATTAGCAGACGCCGAAATAGTAAGTACTTAACACTTTTCAATCATTTTGCAAGCGTCAAAATTTACGCACTGTGAAACATCTTGATGTAGGAGTCTTTTCTGCAAAAATCCTTAAGTATATTCGTATTAGCGCTATAAATCACTGGATAATGGTTGTATGTAGCCATTAAGCAAGACCGATGCCAAGTTGAAATTGAAAATACGCAGTATATTTGCTGAACTTGTTATAACCGACCATTATTATTTTAATACTTCCATGTGACCCGAAAATGAAGATGAATTATGGAGTAGATTCAACAACGCAACAAAGGACGCCCCTGTCTTCTGCACTTGATACGTCTATCCTTTTCTGATTATCAGTTTTTTCGGACCTCCTACTTGCACATGTGGGAATGCGTGAAGAATAAGTGTAAGATTCAGCGCTTTTCGTATAGTTGATGCGCTGATCTGGATGTAGGTTGCGTGGGTGAGGCTTACGTTAAGTCGACTGGATGTGCTTTTTGCTATAGCTCATTCATCTCATTCTTTATGAGCACGGTAATTTACATTTAATGGAATGATGTCGTATAAATTAATTGTAAGTTGAATTATAGTAATTTAATGGAAGTATGCAGCGTTGGCGTATAAATTAGTCATATTTTCTTATTTTACTCATTTTATAAATATGGCAGTTTGTGAAGATGTTTGAATATTTGTACCTTAATTACGCGTAAACCATTAAACGGATTTCGATGAAATTTGGCGGATAAAAAGGCCTTATCCCGAGTTAATACGTAGGGTACTCTTTATCCCAGTATTCCTGTGCGACTTCGGCAAGCAAAGCAGCGGTTAAAAGTAGAAGTGTTTTAATATCTACCTCTTTAATCTAGTAGTGTAAGTGTAAACATGACTGTCGTGTGCATGAGTCTGAGTTCGATGTTTTAACCTAACAAATAGTAAAAGCAAGCTGAATAGCCGGACCTGGTTACTGAAAATTTTTGGTCATATGATGTCAGAACATTCCCAAGAACAGTACATACATACATACATTTTGAAACTGTGCTCGGTTCACGGTAATATCTAATCTAGTGTGTCCTCTTTACATGGAATCAAAATGAACCTGACGTTACAAACATCTAGTTATAAAAGCGTCCTCTACTTTTATGGAAATAACTGCGATCATAGAATCACGCCTATTTGTCCTTAAGCAGGTAAACAGTCAATGCATCCAGATTCAGAAGGTTTTGAATAAATTCATTTAATAGGGCCAGCCTTTTGGCATGTAATGAACACATTTCCAGATTCCGTGATGAAGTAATAACACTTTACCGGACCTAAAAATTGAACCCGGGTCATCACGATAACGAGGTGGAAATTGGTACCATTACGATTAACTTGTTATTGATAGGTATTAGAAATATTTTACATATATATATTGTTCTCTTGAGCATTCTTCCCGTGCATGTTTGTTTAAATAGACGCGTTGATATATATTCCTCGTCGTCACCTGATACCGTCAACAATATAATATTAATAAACTATAAATCTCCTTTTTTAATTTTAAGACTTTTAAATAATAATAGATATTTTTTTATAGATTGTACCTTTATCCTTTTATCTGGTGTGGCGCGAATCCAGGGCTATGTATTCTCTTTGGATGATGTGTAGCGCAGTAGCCAGGAGTAACGACTTATGCAAGGAACTAGCACTGCATCTAATTGGACGACTCACGACGGATAAAAATATTAGTACGTATTGTATTTTCCTTAACACACCTTCTTGCCTATAATGGTAAACAAACGTATAGTCTACTTTAAAACCAGAGACATATTTGGCATATTACTAATCCTTAAAAAAGGAGTCATTAAGTCATCAATGCAAGGGCTGTAAAGGTTCTGCTGCTACTACGAACCCTTGAGAAGCCAAGAGAACTAAAATAATACTTTTACCACCAAGCTTATAAAATATTGTGTTCTAGTAAAGTCAGATTATGTTTTCGTGCAATTGGGATCGTGTTCTGGGTTATATTACTTACTTGCAAATTACCCTTACGTTTTTCTGTTAGGCAATTTTTAGTAGAAGCATGGAAGCTAGCAATGTAATGGCTGGTAATAAACTCACGGCCTATTAGAATCTCACACCGCGACCCTTTCAGTAACAGCACGCAGAATGACGAAGGCGCGAATTTGCTTTACCATCTGATTTGTCATGTCTTTCCATGCGGTGGTTCAGGTTACAACGGAACCGCCTCAGCCTCCTTTGTATACAAGCATAGAGTAGACATATAGTCACTTAAAAACCCGATTGATGACGTTGTTAGTACGTCTATTATACGATAACACGTATATTTGTCCCCTTGTAATGAAATCCGCAGGTCCTACCTAAGTACTCGTAAAATGGAGAAACGCTAAAATAAGTAGGTTAAACATCTGAACGGAATATATATTTATCGCTGTTTTGTCTTTAATCTACTTAAACAAGTTATAAAAACACGCTGTTTATACATAAAGCACTGTTTTTGGCACTAGTTTAAAAATATACGTACTTGTCGAACACTCGCAAACCTTACTACTAATGTAGTCTTGTTTTCTTGATGTGTGTTGAATATTACATCTAAAATGTATTTTTTGTTACTCCTAACGTTATCTATTGTTAATCTTATGTAAACTTGTAAGTGTCAAACATGTAATGGATGAATAAACGTTCAGTTCGATTTTGTACAACAAACATACCGTTTTATTATAATGTGTAATTGCTACGATGTAAGAAATTGAATTTTCAAAACTAGCTTCGAATAATTATTATTGATCAACTTTCGAAAGAGGGTCATCCCTCTACCGAATATTGATCAATTATTTGAGACATGATTTTAATGGCAATACGATTGTTTGAGGTCGTGGTTGATTGTGCTGATGAAGTTCTCGCAAGCGCGCAGCTGATAGAGATAATCTTATCTTTTAGATATTTGTCATAATATTTTATTATACCGCATTCCTGCTTGATAAATTAGCCAGTATATAATATAATCTCTGAGGTGACTCGCTATTACATAATATGGCTATTTCCATAATGCTGCGGTAGTAACTGAGACTGAAGTGCATCAGGTCTCAGATTCGAATCCTGGGTCGGGCCAACCAAAAGTTATTGAGTTTTTCTGCAAAGAAATCTCAATAACAGCCCGAAATTAGGAAATTGGCCGTAAATAAGCCGTTGATCCTTCGCCTGATCTCTCTCCGGTTGTATCGGATTGTCGTCCTACCGGATCGAGATACACACTTATGCCCTATAATATCTTTTGAACAGATGGCTAGTCTCTGTTAACTTCGGACGCCGTGACCGAAATCCAGTCTGAGGTAGACAATATTATTATGTAATTATTAATATGAAAGATTAATGTTTTGAATATTTCAATTATGCTGAAATATTGTAATATTCCCACTTTTTGGTATGGTCTTGAATCTCATGAAAATATCTGCATTGTTTGCTATCAATTAATCAATCAATCTGTAAAGCAGAGGTACTTTAAATAGTCCGTTCAACTTTGGGTCAAGATGACGCCGTGGTATAGCTGTATTTAAAACTATGTCCTTCTTATTATGTTGGATGTTTCAGGTAAAAACCAAAGTCAGTACCTCATAATCCAGCGCTGGTACGCCGTGGTGATATCTCAGCAGCCTCGCTTTGTCAGTGGTACCTACCTTACCATTGGTCTCAGCACACCGATACTTGTTCTCGATCTCAGCATCAACTATATGCTGATCATTGTACAGGTAAATATCTGTAGCAACCTCTACATAGACCAAGAAGTTACGACATACGACAAGAGATGGCGCTGTATAATTCCGAATCGCACAAGTGAAGTTTATTCAGCGAGTTATTATATTTAAGACATACAGATAGACATACAAATTTCTGACATCAACTGTCGGGACGCGGCCCAGCAGGCACGATCACCCAGCCTGGTTGGAGCATCCTTCCTTAGGTTTGGGCCCCTCCAACTGATCACGTTCTTCTACATATCCATACATTACACAGGCTCACATTTATATATCCCAAAGAGGTCGCATGCCATGTTTTATGGCTCAGATCAACTGGCCATATGACCAGTGTAGTGGACTGCTGTTACCGAAAATTTCATAAATTGACACATTAATTTAACATCGTTTATTGTGTAAGGCTGGTCAATAACGTCTCTATCGCCATGAAATGGATTGTTTGGTCACTGAATACGGCGGTCAAAAGGCACCAACTTGGCGTTCGCCCATGCTTTTAAGGATCTTATTTGAGATTGGTTACTTTGGTGTCCATACTTGCATATTGAAAGATATTGGTGTATTACATAATATTTACCTCATTTTATACATTCTAAATATTAAACTTTACTCTTAATTTTGTAAGAGTAAAGTTTGGGAAGGTTGCTATGAACGGACCACTTAAGTTTACGACATCATATCTCAAAAAGTATAAGTGATAAAATGAAAGCCGTTTATTATTTCATTTCGTGGGACCTTAATTTATAATAATCAAACACACAATCCATTCGGGCTTACAGTTTTTGATTTATACGAAGAAAACTAAATCTTGGGCCGTTGCCTTCTTTGGACCACGAGCACCTTCATTGAATCACCAGGTTGCCATCAATGGACTTCGAGAAATTTGTTCTAGAGGTCCAATCGAGGCAACTAATTATTATAAAATTATCAATATTGCAAAATTGTGACATACGAAAAGAAACAAACTCATACGCGTACGACAAGCAAACAAAGTGGTTTTAAGCTACTTAATTAGTAATTAAATTTTACCTTTGGCAATTTAGTAAGATCAACAAATCATCAAAATTAAGATTCAGTCTAAAGGTCACATTAAGAGTGGTTAAATCATTGAAATTAAACTACTATATACGGATTTTATCGCGTTGTTTACTGTATTACAAAATTTTGAAAATATTACACTACTACTACTATTGATTTTATTTTACTAATAAGCTAATAAAATTATTTAAACTATTAAATCTATTTATTTTTGGTTTACACTTTCCCCGACGTTTCGGTTGCTTTTCAGCAGCCATGGTCACGGGGAGACTAAGATGGTTGTTGTCTCAATGTTCCAGTGTAGTTATTTCAAAGTACCCGAACATAATTTAATCATGGGTGTTTCTATTTACGCAGAATGTGCTCAAAGTATCATGAAGTCTAGCTGTGGTTTGTTTCTTCTTGGGTTTGACTATTTGAAGTACTGGATCCCAAGCTGGTGGTATATTCCAACCATCTTCTCTATTGAAATTGGGATGTTTTTTGATTTCAATAGCCTCGCGAAGCATCCTTGGTAGGAATCGGTGATTCTCGCTAAAGAACATATAAAATCAATAGTAGTAGTAGTGTAATATTTTCAAAATTTTGTAATACAGTGTTAAATAAACAACGCGATAAAATCCGTATATAGTAGTTTAATTTCAATGAATAACATTCGCGTAAACAGAAGACAATATTATGGTTAAATCATATTTTCTACTTATAATTAATTATATTAAATCTTATAAAAATGACAATCGTAACGAGATCAACAATACTACTTGTATAAAAATTAATATCAAGTCTTAAATTTGCAGCAACTGCTAACTCTTTAAAGTAATTCAGTCACATAAGATACTTAGATCAAGATCAACAAGTAATAAAAATCGTTAAAATCACATTTTAGAAAGGTACAATAGTTACATATATATGGTATGTCAAAGATTTCAATCATAGCACAACATAGACATCATTTGTAATTGTTGTCTATGTTGTGCAATGAGGACACAGGTACTTTTTGACATGTTTTTTAACACAAGCACAATCAACAAGCCTACGTACGGCTTTACAGATCATGCATTGAATCATATCTTCTATTTCACATTTTAGGCAGATTTTGCAAAACCATTTTCCTATATTTTCATTAACTTGTTTGCTGGTTGAGGTTCTTTTGTGGACAGTTTTGGAACCATTGCGTTCTCGTCAAGGGCAGTTTTGTAAACGAAGTTAATTCCATGCTACTTTGTGCTTTCCGACTCCTTTTCCGTAATTCTTGTGCTTTATCTTCTTGGTTCCAGTAGATATCTGTTGAATATGGAATTCAAAGCTGGTAGATTCAATCCACACTCCTAGTAACTTTACAAAAAAAATTATGATTATTATTCGAATAACTGCTTTGAATTTTTTATTAAGGTATTATAGGAAATATGAATACAATAGCAGAAAAATTATATGTCATAAAAAAGTTTCACTTCTTATGTGTGTACACTATTACACACACCCTTTTAATTTTTATATAATGATTTCTCTCTGTTTCCACAATAAGTGAAATACTCGTGGCCTATTCCCATAATTGTGACCAAAAAAATACAATAAAAAGTTGCTATGATTGAACCGGTCCAACGGTGGAACTCTCATGAGGTCCATTGATAGCAACAAGGTACTCATTAAGAAAAATAACACAAAAACATATGTGGTCATGATTAGACTAAATTGAATGACACTCATGGAATCACAATTAAACTGCCTAATATTTCATAGCAGTGCACGCAGACAAATATAAATACAATGATACTTACATCGAATAGTTCAGAGTGAAATAATTAGATTTTGACCGCCGCAAACACAATCACACGCGTCACTCCTAGCAACGTGCCGCAGCGTCACTGATGTAAGGGAGGAGTGCAATTGAGTCGCCACGGACACGTTTCAACTAGTTTAAGTGTTGCTAGCTTGCACAGTTTTGGAAATATCTTGGTGGTCCAATGAAAGAGCTAGTCCAATGATCGCAACCTTCTATGTATTACTCGTTATCAATCAGATCCAAATTAATATTATAATTATAAATACGTGTTAAACGCTGTTATTTACACATATGCATAGTTCTTGTTACCAATTGCTTAAAATGTTTAGTATGTATTTTAAGTGTGTAACTGTTTGTTTTTCCCCTAAATAAATAACTGTTTAGTTGCTATCGCATACCTCATCACTACCCTCCAAATTATTTGTTTGAGTTCTCATTTAAGTTAAATAAAAAGCGTTTTCATAGACAAACTAGCTACAGAAAATGAGACCAATATTTACAATCTTTTACATAATTTTCCATACGCAATATCAAATAAATCTATTCCTAGAATTAGATTACCATTAAAAAGTAATCACCGATACTTTTCATACGCATGTTATTATTTTACTTTCTGCGTAGGTCATCATTAATTCTCGTATGAATAATAATTCCAAACGTATCATATATTCTTCTAATTATAATGTAAATTCACATAATATTGTCTTATGTTTACGCGAATGTTATACATTGAAATTAAACACTTTATACGGATTTTGTCGCGTTGTTTATTTTACTTTAAAACACTTCTACTACAAAATTTTGAATACTCTAACACTACTATTATTGAACTTTACTACTATTTAAGCTATTTAATTTAATTAAATAGAAACACCAAAGATTAAATTATGTTCGGGTACTTTACACAGAATGAGCTCTAAGTATCATGAAGCTCATTCTTTGGGTACTTTGAAATAACTAGGTACACTTCAGAACATTGGGACAACTACCATCTTAGTCTCCCTGTGAACATGGCTGCTGTAAAGCAACCGAAACGTCGGGGCAAACTGTAAACTTAAATATAAATAGTTTTAATTAAATTAAACAGCTTAAATAGTAGTATAATTCAATAATAGTAGTGTTAGTGTTTTCATAATTATGTAATATAAGTATTTTAAAGTAAAATAAACAACGTGACAAAATCCGTATGAAGTGTTTAATTTCAATATCTGTAAATTTTCTCTTTTTACAGATGTATCTGGCTTACAAATGAATGCGAGAATAACATTGGAAAATAAACAATTTAGTACGTATTACGCAAAAGAACAGACATTTTGATCTATACTTATTTTACTCTTTACTTTTAGAAAACGTAATTATATTCTATTCATAAGTAATTACCAGACAATTGTCTGAAGACAATTATTATATTATACATATATATATATATATATTGTTATATATTATTCTGTAGTATTTATATACATACGTATATTGATAAATTATATCGTAAGGTACTGTCTATTCGTTTTGTTATAAAAAACTCAGATTTAATATACGACTTATATTATAATGTCATATTTATATCGCACAGAGTAGTGCTTAATTGCATTTTAATCATAATCAAATACAGTTGTACGACTGATATATCAACCTAGCATGGATAACGACGTAAAGCTCGTACTTTGGTATAGTATTGTCAATATATTCAAATATAATTATTAGTATTTAGTAAGTAGTAGTATTCGAATATAGTAATTGTATACATCTCTAGACTTTAATAACTGGGATTTCTAAATCTGTCTGCTCATACGAATACATAAATTAATTATAAATATAATATTGTCTTCTATTTACGCGAATGTTATTCATTGATGAATGATGTCTCCCCGTGATCATGGCTGCTGAAAAGCAACCGAAACGTCGGGGAAAGTGTAAACTTAAATACAAATAGTTTTAATAATTTAAGTAGCTTAAAATTAGTAAAGTTTTATAGTACTATAGTAGTGTAACAGTTTCAAAATTATGTAATAGAGTGTTAAATAAACAACGCGATAAAATCCGTATATAGTAGTTTAATTTCAATTAATTATTAATTTTTGCATTTCTTACTAAATGACGCTATACTTACTGAATATCCTTGGGTGATGATTAATCTTATCACAGTCACGGGTGCTTTCTTAAATATAATTTCAGACAGATGCTTGAAATTTGCATAATAATAACAATAAGCTTATGCCCAAGTAAATTCGTGACGAATTTTAGCCTCAAAGGATTATTTTGATGGTCCAAATAGAATAAATCAAAAGTTGTTAAGGTAATGATGTATTTTTTCTTTTTTTTTTTTTTTTGCTCGTCAAAATGACCACACTCTTCCTGATGGTAAGCAGTCGTGTGGTCTAAGAGCAGTGGCCTCCACATCGTCCTCATAGCAGCCGAGGCGATGTTGAGGTCTCTACTTTACGGCCTGAGAAGGTGCTTTTTCACGCCCCGCTTAAAGGACCCAGGATTGAAGGAAGAAGGAAACACGTGCCTTGGCAGAGAATTCCATGCCTTGATCGTTCGGCAGAGGTATGAGGACCCAAACTTGTGGTACGCACTCTAGTCGACTCCACCGTGTAAGGATGGCATCTGAGCCCAGCACGCGTTGTTCTGGATAGGAAAGGGGATAGGAAAATGCGATTTTAAAACAGTATACTGAATTCGTAAGTTTGTGTCAATTTTCTTTTAAATTGTTGGGTGATAAAATATGTGCTCCATGATTCTTTGTGTTCTTTATTATGTGCTTATACTTTTGCTGTTATGTTTATGTATGTTATTATGGTACAATTGCACGGATAGACGACGGATGAATAAGTGGTCGCCTCGCCGGTACCACCACGCCGAGCGTTCTGGGTTCGAATCCTATATCGTATAATTATTTGTGTGATTCACAAATACTTGTTTTGAGTTAATTGTATGTTTATAAAAATCCGCGACACAGAGCTTGAACCCTATTGCCCAGTTGTGGTAGGCATAAGAAAACAACTTACCGATTTTACTAGAATAACTTATAAGTACTTTGGTCGGTTTTGTCTTCATTGTTCTACATAGTTATTGTTGTAAATATTCGGTCGTTCCATTATTATCTGTAGGCTTTGAAACTTATCTGTAGAAGTTTGACATGACAAATAGCCCAAGCATCTTCATAAAATAGAGTAATTGATTTTTTCATTCTATTATCTATACTAATATTATAAAGCTGAAGAGTTTGTTTGTTTGTTTGCTTGAACGCGCTAATCTCAAGAACTACTGGCCCGAATTGAAAAATTATTTTAGTGTTGGTTAGCCTATTTATCGAGGAAGGTTATAGGCTATATAACATCACGCTATAACCCACGGGAGCGGCGCAGTAATCATAAACGCGAGTGAAACCGCAGGTACATCTAGTTATAAAACATACAGCGTTTTTTTTTTTTTATATCGTGGGGTTTCAAACTAGCAGGCGGATCGCATGATGGTAAGCGATTACCGCCGCCCATGGACACCCGCAACCCTAAAGGAGTTACAATTGCGTTGCCAGCCCTTTAAAAAGGAATGAAGGAGGAAAAGGGCAAAGGAAAGGATAGGTAAAGGATCGGGGTAACTGGGCCTCCGGCTCTCTCACTCACCGATATGAAACGCAACAGTCCGGGTACCGTTACTTCACGCCGGTATTCCGTGATTCGATCCGGCCCATACATGCTGAAACCAGCGAGGATTTTAAGTTTAGTATATAAGTCTGGTCAATTATGGTGCCTACGTGAAAATATGCCGATGAAGCAATTTTCTCATAAATAGATAAATTATGAATTAACTGTAAGTACTTACTCTCGTAAGTACTTACTCTTGTAAGTACTGATGACATGTCAGAATGAGTCAAAAAAATTCCGCGCGAATAAAATAGTAAGTAAATTACTGACATTGACAAACAAATATAATAAATCTTCCTTAGATTTCTCCTTTATAGAAGTAGTTTTTTTTCATAAATAAGGGCAATAATGCAGTCGCGAAGATGGATTCTACGCTCTAGTAATTTCAATTTCAATATTCAACTTTGCGACGCCGTAAAGGGCTTCAGATCTTTTTGACAATATTCGCTTCAGCTACGCGTATATGAAGCAGGTTTCCTTCAAAAGTATGATGGCCCCGTGCCAGCTTTCAAGTATCTTCATGATACAGAGAGCTGATTTAATCATCTACAATACTTTATGTTATGTTTCAATGCGGGTTTTAATAACACATCGTTGTATACATAAATCTTCTATGCGTGTGTTTGTAATTAAACTCCTCCTAAACGGCTAGACCGATTTTGATGAAATTTTTTGTGTGTGTTCAGGTGGATTCGAGAATGGTTTAGAACTGTATTTTTTTTTCTTGTTTACATCACATCGTCTGTCGGGTTCGCTAGTATAAGTATAAAAACATTTTCATGATTATCTGCATTAATATTATAAATGGGAATGTGAGTTTGTTTGTTACGCTTTCACGCCTTAACCATTTGACTGATCATTATACAATTTCGCATATGCGTTGTCAGAGTTACAGAAAAGGATATAGGATATACAGTACCTTTCAACCTAAAAAAGTATTGTTTCTGAGGGATAGAAAACTGACATAACCCTACGTTTACCCAAGCGGAGCCGGAAGCAAAATACAGTATATAATATACATATTAATATTTATCACAAACGGACGCAGACAAGATGCGCACATAATTGAACATTGACCCGATGCATCGCGCCTTGTTACCGCACTCTTGCTCTGTTTGATAGTCTCGGGTCGTCGCCCACGCATTATCTGGATTGACTGCGTATTAGAAAATAATGAAAATTTCAATAGAAAATTCAGGGATTTCTTTTTTCTTATATAAAAAGACATCGTAGTTTGATTAACCTCTATCAATATTGCAGGTTATAAAATCAATACCTTGTTTAATTCTTAATGAAAATTAACGCGATCGTACGTATGGACACACCATATGGGTGCCGGATTATTAGACCCTGTTACACTGATTGTGATCACAAGCTGACTCAAGTCCATCATCCTTTTAGGTTGGTTTTAGGTACCAAGTAATAAAGGACGAGTATATAGCCAGGCATAGAATCAGACGTTTGATTTAACTTAAAACTTCTTGTCATAAAACCTAATAACACTTCGCTAAATGCGAGAATTGAAGCCAGGTCTCATGCATAGCAGTCGCTTTTAATACCGCTTCGCAAAACGAGGCAGTAATTCCTATATTGGTTGACATTTTTATAAGAAAAATTTAGTAATTTTGTATGATTATGATTTCCAGAATTTATCTTATTCATGGTCACTACTATATGGCTATAGTGACCATAATTAAGACAAATTCTTATACATTCTTACACGCCATACGCATACTATACTTTTACACGCGGTACAAAATTAGGTATGCATGGAATATTTTATACAGTATGCCCCTAAATACTGCTAATACTCCCCAGCCCCACTACTCTAATAACTCTAAACCAAATAACCACACAATTACGTTACAATAAACTAAATGGACCCACTATCAGCCCGAAATCACCATACAAATACATAGAATTATATACAATCAAATCATTTACTGAACGAATAGTCCGCGAGGGACCGTTTCAGCCGGTCAATGATAAAATTAATGATCCTACACTCACAAAGGAGTCGTATGCAATGGATATAACGAATTTAAAATATATTTGTTCGTATAGATAAAATTAATACCCGGAAATGGTTACTCCATTGGGAGGTTTAAACTAGCTTGAGGAAATTCCTCGACATTATTTATCAGGCCTGTTTAGTGTCAATAAACTGTCACACTGTTGGGCATGGGCCTTTTCCTAGTATGGAAAGGCTAAAGATATTCCACCACGCGTGCCCAGCGCAGCACAGAATTCCAATGTGTTTGACAACATTATGGAGAACACTCAGATATACAAGTTTCCTCACGATGTTTTCCTTCACCGTTAAAGCGAATAATTAATTATTTAAAACGCACATAGCTTCAAAGAGGTCGGTCGACTATGGCCAGCATTTAAATTTATAACGCAAATATGTTAATATGTTAAAACTTATTACGTGTAAAAAAATGAAAATTATAGAGCCTTAAAGTGTATTTTGACCGTGAACATCGAACCGGTAATACTCGTGGACATTAATCAGAAGCCGAAACGACTGGTTAATGCTCTCACCTTAATTCATCGAACGATATTGCGCTCATCCGCTAATAAATAAATAAAATCCTAAGATCAAAATACCCGATTTCTGATATCAAAATATTTGAAAAGCATGAAATTAAAAGATCGACGACCCGGAATAAATTACCCTAACGTAACGTGGTTAGAGGAGCGACCCCAAATGAGATGGGATAAACCTACTTTATAATAACGAGTTGGATATTTGGTAAGAAAATATACAGATTTTACAATTTAAACTAACAAATCTTGAAATTTAAAAATAATTTTACTGTATATTAGCTTTCTTTGATAAGGTAGATTAATAGGTGGTAAATTCCATTTTTCAAACTGGAAATAATTATAAATATTAATCTTAATGACTTTTATAATTTAATGTTCTACGTATAGGACAGGGGTTGGCAGGAGGTTAAGATTCACATAATTATGTCGATCGTGGTAGTTTTTAATCTGGTATTATATTGCCTACAGAGTCTTCTTAAATAACTGAATAAAAATAAATTGATAGTGTCCAGTAAAACATATGGCATACATAATCTAATTGAAATTATTTTTAAATAGATCATGCATAGGTACATCTTATATTTGATCCAAGACTTTTGCTACAGACTCTTGTAGAATTGCTTGCCCAAGCATTAATTTAAGATCATTCTCCCAGACGCAATGGGGCAGGTTGTGATGTAGCATGGTTCCATAAAAACTTTTAAATATAATTCTAATGCTGGAGAGCGTATCTGCTTCCTGGCTGTGGCAGCTGGGTGGGGCTGGTTTTATACTTCAGTATATGTCATCGTCCTACGTAAATGCCATGTTGGACACATTTCCTCACCTTTCTTCTCTGCTTTTAGTTTTTGGGTTTGAGACCTCGGTTGAGCAAAGATTTATCGTTTTTTTCTGTTAAGCCATCCTCAGTAGCTGCACAAAGCTGCAGAGTCTGAAAGCATGACCCGTAAAAGTTCACCCTCTATTACAATCTAGGTAAAAGTAAGTATGTCGTGCAAAAAGTGGGTGCAACACACCTCTTACTTTTTGGCTATTTATAGCTGTAATTATGTCTGTATGACTAAAGTGGCTATCTCGTAATATTGTGAAAAATATAGCAAATAGAACCCCTGCAAGGAACAAAAATTTATGCGTCCCATAGATTGTTGTTGTTTCAAGGTAGGGTGCTCTCCTTGAACGTTGTTATAATGTTCTCGTATATAAGGGGATTAGTCCAATGCGGAAGCAACCTTTAAAAGAAACTGTCGGAAAAATATAAGAGTTTTGTTTTTATTTAACTCTGCAGTAATAATGACTATTAGACATGAATTGTATTTAAAGGCCATAGTGTAATATTAATTCATCATGAAGTTTGTTTGTCATGAGTACTATCTGAACATAATGGAGAATTACATAATATTGTCTGCTGAAAAGCAACCGAAACGTCGGGAAAGTGTAAAATTAAATCTAAATAGCTTTTAAACTTTAAAGATCTTAAATAGTAAACAGTAACTAGTAAAAGTGTTTGACAATAGTAGTTTAAATTTCAAAATTATTTAACAACGATGTTTTATAAAAAAATAAACATCGCGATAAAATCCGTATAAATTTAAAAAATAATGGAGAATTATCAGGTATAAAAATCTCTTCAAGATTTATCCTTTAACTTTAACCTACTGATGATCGGTGCAACACAACGGACACGGGTGGCAATAAGATTCTCGGGTGTAGGTTTGCAAAAAAGACGTGCGCCTACTGGTAATATATTTATGCCAGCAGCAATGGCTAAGGGAATTTATCGTCAACATTTAAAATCGATATGATAACTGATGAAATTATAAGATACAGAGATTTGGCAATGCTACGGCCTAACTAATTCCATAAAAAATTCAGACAAAATCTTTCAACACACGCAAAGTATCTCCTTACATTACCAACGCCCTATTTTCCTCTAATACCATTTTTACACTCATCGACGAGAAAACAACAAACAAAGATTACTTCCCAAAAAAATATGCCATTGGAAAAAAGATGGCGTACAGCGGATAATGACACGAGACAACCATTATCCGTACCGCACCGTACGTACGTAGAACAAAAACGCTCTTCTTAATGTTTTTACACAACACCATTGCTCTCAGCCATCACTAGGGTTACCGAATTTAAAATTTAAAATGTTCCATTAGCTAATCTACTTTTTTACTATTAGCTTGAAATTTATATGGCTGACAATTTCTTTTTCTTATTCAAATAGGTTAAAAGCAGCGATGACTTAATGGGGAGGCTATCAGATTGCCATGCAGAGATCTCGAGTTCGATCCCAAGGCACGCACCTGTGACTATTCGAATTTGCGTATTAACCTGTCAATTATTGAAATGCCAGAAATAATTGAAACCTATTGTGTCTGGGCGCCATTAAGCTGTAGCGACTCTATAGATTAAACAGATAACTATCACTCGATGTCGGCTATCATTTAACGGTGAAAGAATATACATCATGAGCAAACCTGCATGTCTGAGAGTTCTCCATAATATTCTTAAAGTTGTGAAAAGTCTGTCAACCCGCACTGTGCCAGTGAGTTGGTCTAAGACTTAGCCCTTTTGACACTGAGGAAAGGTCCATGCCTAGCTAGGAGGTCACTTTATATATAGCGCTCATATTATTATACAGGATGTCCGTTAATTAATGGATAACCTTGAAATGTCTTATAGTAGAATTGAAGGCCGTCCAGAAAAATGAAAAAGAAATAATAATAAAAAAAATATATATATATATTAAAAAGGGCAAGCTATATTTAGCATAGCATACTTTTGACTGTCTATCTATTAGCATAATTAGTGTTTAATAATTAAACAACAAAAAACCGATGGATTTCATTCATTTATGGTCGTAGTATACAAGAAAGTACAACATATTATGTTACAAATAAAAAGAAGGAAAGAAAAGCTATCAGACCAGTAGTTATGATGGGTGGAAATAGTCAGATGAGTAAACTACGTGCTATTGAAAAGAAAAAATATCTACATGTATGGTCATTGGATCCAGATACTTCAAAAGACACAGTGGTGGAACATGTGGCCAGCATCTGTGGCACCAGCGGGAGTACCATCAGCGTGGAGAAGATAAATCACAAAACAGAACGTGATTACTCATCATTTAAAATAGGCGTAGGTGAAAGCCAGTACGAGTTGATAGCGGATAAAGATGTATGGCCTATAAATGCGCGCTTCAGCGAATGGATCTTTTTTCGCAGCCCAAGAAAAACAACCCAAGAAAAACATCAAATGTGAGCTGGAGTTGTACTATCAGAATGTTAGAGGACTACGTACAAAATTGAAAACATTTTATAAGAATATATTAGGATCTACCTCTGATATATTTGCTATCACGGAGAGCGGTATAAATGAATCGATACATGATGGAGAACTCGTATCGAGCGGTTATATAATATTCCGATGCGATCGCGCGGACGGTCGTAAGCATGGAGGGGTCTTCCTGGCGGTGTCGCAGCGTCGGCCGGGTCTCGAAGTGCGTAAGGTGCCGCTGCCTGGTAATGTGAACTTAGACAACAATGCATTCGAATTGGTGTGTGCTACGATACATTTTGAAGGTAAACTCTTGTTTTTAGTTTGTGTTGCGTATATTCCACCGAAGACTATTGAGAGAGAGTATATGTATATGTTTAATTTGTTGGAACAACTGTGTACACAATATGACAATGTTATACTTACTGCAGATTTTAACATGTATTCAACCAATGAAAACATACATTGCTATTACGAATTTTTTGTTACCTACTGCGGATTTCGCCAATGTAATAACGTTTTAAATTGTAATCAACGTACACTTGATGTCGTATTAACAACCTTGCCGTGCAATGAGATCTCGGTAAATGAGGAGCGAGACAGCCTAAGTAGCATCGACGCGCAGCACCCGCCGCTGTGCGTGAGCATCTGCCGAGCGTGCAAGCGTGAGACTGATACAACCGCGGACTCAATGATGCCACCGCCACCATCGCTCGCCGCCTCCCACCCGCGATGGAACTTTGCTAAAGCCGATTTTAGTTCGTTGTACTCGTCGTTAGTGACAGAGGACTGGAGTGAATTGTATGCAACCCGCAGTGCCAGTGACGCGTACACTGTGTTTTATAATATACTTTGTAAGAAATTAGATGCAAGCACTCCTAGAAAGAAACCTAAAAATGAACGCTTCCGGTATCGGTACCCGGAATGGTATACGGCAGACGTTATAGGGAACATTAGGGAAAAAGCTTTTTGGCACAAGAAATACAAGTCTACTCGCTTAAAAGATGACTATGAGAAGTTTTCTTACTATCGTTCCTTAGTAAAAAATAAAATAAATACAGCTCATTCAGATTATCAAAAACGAATTGAGTTACAATTTCTGAAAGAGCCGGGATCATTCTGGGGATATATAGGAAATAAACGGGCGAAAAGGAGTAGGACTCGAATCATTAGGGATGGTAGACCGTTATTAGAGAGTGAATGTGCGCAGGAGTTTGCTGACTACTTCAAGTCAGTGTACGGAACAAACGTACCCCGCCTGGATGCGACAGCTGCCGCATACTCGGCACCCGAGCGTGGCGGACGCGTTCACGTAGGGCTGTTAAGCCTGACAGAAGTCCGTACTGCCCTTAAACGTCTGAAACCGAAACGATCAGTGGGTCCGGACGGGATTCCTCCATATATTGTTAGAGACTGTGGAGAAATACTAGCCCATCCTCTACAGTTTTTATTCAATCTTTGTTTAAAGGAACACTTATTTCCGGATGGTTGGAAGTTGACCAGAGTGAAACCAGTGCCAAAGGGGGCTCCAAGTTCGAGTGTTAACGAATATAGACCAGTGGCAGTGTTGTCTGTATTTGCAAAGGTGTTCGAGTCTACGTTGGGTTCGTGTATATCGGGACAAATTAACGCGCACCTTAATAATGCGCAACATGGTTTCCGCGCAGGGCGAAGTACTAATTCGAACTTAATGTGTTTCATGAACTACGCGACACCAGTACTTGACTCTGTAGCGGGGGCCCAGCTGGACGTGGCCTACCTGGACTTCAGGAAGGCTTTTGATAGTGTGGACAATGACGTCCTTTTGATGAAGTTTGCCATGGCAGGATTTACCCCGGACTTACTGGAATTCTTTGCAAGTTACTTGGGCAATCGGAGACAGTACGTTGAGTATAGCGGTTACGTATCAGAAGAGTATCTCACCCTATCAGGCGTGAGTCAGGGGAGTAACCTTGGTCCTTTAGAATTTATCATCATGATAAATGACCTGCCTGAGGTTATCCAAAATGCGAACTGCTTACTTTTTGCGGATGATTTAAAACTATTTCTGTCAGTTAAAGATGAAATGGATTGTATACGTTTGCAAAGTGACATTGATAGGGTGGTTAATTGGAGTCAAAAAAATGGGTTACTGTTCAATACCTCAAAGTGCAACGTAATGTCCTACACGCGCGCATCGGAGCCCCTGCACTATGCATACAATATGAACGGAGTAATGATTCCACGAGTAACATCAGTTAGGGATCTGGGCGTGGTGTTTGCCCCGGACTTAACATTTAAAAATCACATAGTTCAATCTTGTGCTAAAGCTTTTAGATTATTAGGCTTCATTATGCGGGAGACACGCGACTTTACGAATCTAGCAGCAGTAAAGTGCTTATATAATGCCATAGTACGGAGCAGATTGGAATATAGCGCTATTATATGGAACCCCCATGAAGCTAAATACAATCTCATGGTGGAGAAAATACAGAATAAATTTACACGGTATCTATATCTAAGGCAATATGGCGTTTATCCATACTATCCGCTTATGTATCCGACACTTTTCGTTATAGGTATGGTTGGATACTATAAGCTGGAAGTGAGGCGGGATTTGGCCTTGGCCAGATATGTGTTTCAGGTGTTTCGTGGTAGGTTGGGTAATCCTGAAATACTTCAGGAATTAAGATTGTGCGTCCCGAACACAAGGCTCCGTCAGCAACCTAGGGGTAGACTATTTGACGTGCCACGAACACGAACAGCAGTCGCGAAGTTCACTCCGATATTAAGAGCAACTCGCATACTCAACGGGTTGGCATCACGGATAGATTTATTCAACTGTACATTGGCGGAATTTGAAAGGGTAACATTGGAGTATCTATGCTTATAATTTTGACAAAATGTGAGAGTTATAAGCACGGATATAAGCACTTTAGGTAAACCAAGATGACAGGAACTTTAAATGTTGTTTTCTTTTTTTATGAGACATGTTTTATTTATTTAATTTTATTAGATTTGACATAATTTGATTAGATTTTATTTTAATATTTGATATTATTATGTGATAAGAACTTTAAATGTTGTTTTTATGAGGCATGTTTTATTTATTTAATTTTATTAGATTTATTTTATTATTTGATATTATTTTTATGACATAAGTTTTATGAATTTAATTTTATTAGATTTCATTTAATTCTATTCGATTTCATTATTTTAATTGGATGTCATTATTTTCTGATTTGGTGTTGTATGTGTACTGGAATAGTGAATTTAATATTTTTTCTTATCTTATATCTTTCGTATTCATTGTTTTAGTAGTTTGTGTGATTGTGAAAATATTTTTATGTTGCTCGCTGTCGACTTGGGTATTGCCTGTAATGGTGGCGGTATGCATTTATTAAATAAATTAAAAAAATAAAAAAAATAAATAAACAGTAATTAAAAAAAAACACATATCTCAGGTAGTAGTTAAGATACATTTTCTTAATTTTTTTTTCTGAACGCACATCAGTTCCACTATAAGACATTTCCAGATTATCCATTAATTACCGGACAACCTGTATATAAGCATAAATAAGAAGCAGTCACTAGAAAAGTACTTTTATTCCTACCACATAAAATAACGCCTTGAAATTATAAAGTAATGATGTGCTTCGATTCAAAGCAATTACATAATTTAGCATGAAACACGTCGATTAATACATGCAATCAAATTATTCTTCAATTCATACCGAAAAGTGAATTAACCCATGAAAGTTATAACATAATTATGAGTTATTAACAGAAGTGATAACAAATTTAATTTGTAAATGTTATTGCTTTATTATTATAAATAATTTAAAATATTTAAGGCTTTTACTGAAAGCCTTCAATGGTTGCCTCGCCACTGCCACTGTCATTAATAATAATAATAATAATTGCATTGCATATGTCTGCCCATTTCATTGATGCTATTAGAGTATTCAGGGCAGACGCCGTTTTTCATCCATAGTTAGCAATATACCGGTTCACCAAACACCCATACCCATAGCCCATATATTTGAATCCATACGTAGCAATAGTCCTACGCCTGCTGCGGCTAGTGCCGCTGTAGGTGTTCCATCACACCTTTGATTAAAACTCTCGAAGGGCCTCTTCACATTGGACCCATGTCTTCGTGTAAGCCTCCCAAAGGGTCAGGTATTTTCTAATATAATATGTTAGAAAGTACCTGTAATAAGAGAAACATAATAATAATAATATTCTGTCACTTGCACATAACACCATCTAGCCCAAACTAAGCAGAGCTTGTACTATAGGTTAGTACCCATAATACAAGCTCTGCTTAGTTAGTGTCTAGTGACAATGGATAAACATACTTAGATAATATATATACTTTTTTTTGTAAATATATAAATATTATACATACATAGAAACACCCACACCAAGACAAAAATCCATGTTCATGCACACAAATGTTTGACTTGTACGAGAATCTAACCCGCGACCTCAGGCGTAGCAGTCGGTTACACTAACCACTACGCCATAGAGGCCGACATATGCCATCATTGTGCCATATATTAATTACACAAAGATTTGTGTGATACACAAATAGTTGATTCGAGTCTAGGTACTATTTATGTTTGCTGGTAAAGTCCTGCCTGACGCAAGAACTGTAATAGGGATATGCTTCTTTAGTAAGCTTCTGAAAACAAATCCAACTTCTGAAAATTTTAAGTTTATGTCTGAAAACTCGTTCGAGTGATAACCCTAACTCTAGCTGAAGGCATTAAAGGCTTATTCTGGAGCATTTTTCTTCATTCACCGTAATATATTATTTCAATGTGACGTCACGGGCGACAACCATTTGTCATGGTGGTTTGACACCATGGAGTGAGGGGATTAACAACTCCCTTCGATGAATGGAGATTGTGACTGGATATATTTTTTGCGAAGTGAATATTATATTGTTAGCTGAATTATTTAGTACACGAGCTGGTTACTTGTGCATTATAAAGTTATAAAGGTTCATATGAACCAAATAATTAGCCTACGTTAATGTATGTATATGTATTTATATAGTATATATGTAGTACTTAAGTATATACACGGGATTGTAAATAAGTTGCTTAATGCATTTGACATAGCTTATTTACTTATTATTTAATTTATTCAAATACAGGGATTATTTATTCTGCTCTCATGCTTTTTTTGTAATACCCAACTCACTTCCATGCATAAGTATAGGCACTAGTAGTTCTCTGTGAACAGCCAAACATGCCTTTTCGGATACATTTCGACCGTTCATAAAAGCGCGTAGAGCGCCATTCGCTTTATTGCCAGCAATCTTTCTTCTATCAATATCTCCTTCATGTTTACCATCCTTTGTAAACACAGTACCCAAATATACAAACTCATTTACTTACGCCGCTTGTTCTTCTTTAGTCATAATATTACACATAATATTAGTTTTATCTTTATAATTATGGCCATATTTGTAAATGTAAAACTTGAAGCCACTTTCACTACAGAGGATTACGACCTTGTCCTATGATCTTGTCATAAGGAGGGTTTACAGAAAAGAGGTGCTATGCTGCCAGTAGTGCTAGGTGCTTCGTTAGAAGGACAACAGCTTCCTTATTGATGAGCTGACATCATTCAAGTGGTAATTACGGTAATCGATTTGCATCAGATATCCAATAACATCAACATTCCTATTACATAAAGAATACAAAGCTTTATAACTATGTGACGAGGTTTTGTCCACGTGAATGCTACGGGAATTCATACCGAGATAAAAGTACTCTAAGTATAAAACAAGGACATGACCTATCTAAGGTGATGGTTTATCTAAATCCGTTTAACGGTCTTCGCGTGATTGAGTAACAAACGTCTAATCCTCTGAACATCCGAATAAGAGGTCACATTTATTATATTAGAATGATTCGATTTTCGACGAGTCTAATACAGGGTAAAGTGGCATTTTTCTCAATCAATAATGCCTTGGACCCGAGTCTCTCCAATATCTTCAAAGCGTATTAATTTCTCCTAACGGATCAAGTATTATCAGATACCTTTGGTCACGAGTGGACTGAAGTGTCTTACGTCCAAATCTTAGGATAAAGTACACAAATAATATTTTATCAAGATCTTCTTTATGGTTCCGTACATAAGTACGGAATGCTTAGACCGAGCCTAGTCTGAGTGACTGTACTGCATTTAAAAGAACTAATCCAGGTCATTGGGACAGACTTGCGATTGGACTCAATGCCCATCAATTGCACTATTATCGCAAAGCCACAGCAGACAAAATTATTTTAGGATCAGATATTAGACATTTTAATCGAAATTGCTAATCATCTAAAAACTTTTTTTAGGCTGTATAGATTTAATCATGATAGATATCTAAAAACTAATTAAAAAAAATAAGATCACTGTACAAGAAATTGGATTTTGTAAGGGGAACTGCCGGTTTTAATATTCCGCCAGAGTGTCTTCGATATTACGCCAATTATCTAAACGATTTAGTTAGCAATGATCCGCACCTATCACTCCAGACGTGCCGTGATAACGACCAATAGGAGCGCGCGTTGGCCGCGCGCTGCAGCACAGCGAGTCGCAGGGAACAAAGATGGCAAGATGTCCGGTAGCAGGAGTCACGTGACGCGCCGCGCTTGTGAAACACGAATCCCTTCTCGTTAATTGTAATATAATGTGTATTGTATGCTTCTCATTCTCATGTATCCAAATTATAACTTTAGTTGTATACCTGCGCGTTTCAATTATATACGCTTCTTACAATTTTTAATTGTTTACCCACTAAATAATTGATTTTGTTATTTGAATGGTAGTGATACCATCACTATCATTATAATAATAATAATATAAATCCGTTTATTTTCAAACCATTTAAAAACAATAGGACGCTTTGCACAATAAATATAAAAATTACAGGCATAAAAGCAAATATTCATCAGAATTAAGTATCACAAATAAAATGACAACGTCAAAAAATAAAAATTTTCCACAGACACAATTTAACTTTATTAAAAATACAAGATGTTAACAAGAGCCAGATCTAGAGCCGCACCGCTACCACCTCCGGGTTCGTCGCTTAGCTCCGCCTCGCAGCCGTCGGTACATCGATCAGAATCGCCGGCCGCTGCAGTTGCGTCGAGCTCGAGCAACGAATATTTCTCTCCGCCTTCGTCACCGTCACCTGCACGTCGGCGGGGAAGAGGCCGGCCACCGGCCCGTTTGGGACCCCGAGGCCCACCGACCTCGAATCGGGCCCCCGCTGCCGGTGGTGATGTGCACCGCATGCCATGGACTCAATCCATTAATGAAAATGTCATGCGGGCATATTTTGGTGCTACAGAGGGAGGAACTAACCTCACTGCGTATCGCAGCCGCATGCTTGTTCTGTTTCAGGCCCTTGAACCAAGCGTCAACGTTTCAGCACAGCGATTATCGGATCAAGTGCGGGTTATCCAACGCAGTCGACAGTTGGATGATACCGTGCTTGATAGGCTACGCTCAGAATACTTGCCTACGAGCCATGCCATTCGCATCCAACCCGCAGTTACGCAATTATCACCTGGTGCGACGCGGACGGGCAATAGTGCCAGCATGGAGGTGGATGACATGACAAATGATGTAAGTATTCAGTACAATGAGGAGGTAAAGGATGCTTTGGAAAATGCGATTCAGGAATACCGATACATGCAATTTACGATTCGGCCCCGTCTGCCTCGGTTATCTATGCATAGAAAAATTTAGCATTGGTGAGTGTCCTGGACTCGCTATTATCTAGTTATTTAGATAATAGCGAGGATCTCGTCGATACTCATTCGATCCTGTACTGTGCTGCTGTGGCGGCAAGTCGTATAGCGGGCATCAAGTTACCCACTCATGTCCCTGCTATACGACAAACATCTGTCGCCCCGGCCTGGCAGTGCAGGATTGAACGGCGTATTGCTGAGGCAAGGATACTCATCGTTAAGCTGATCTGCTTCAGGGCAGGGAACACACGGCCCAGGGTAATGCGCTATGTGGGCCGGGCTTTTCTGGGGACTGGTGTCAGTCCTCATGACTACGTGTCTCGGGCCACAGAGCGCATTGACTTCCTGAAGCAGAAAGTCTATGCATGGGCAAATCGACTGTGCAGATACAAAAAACGCGTGGACCGGTATGGCATCAACCGCACGTTTCAAAGTGACCAAAGGTGAGTTTATAGAATCTGGGAACGACCAGATCAATGTGTGGCCGATGTGGGGCTACCAGATGCTGATGCTACAAATACGTTATGGAGGAACATCTGGTCGGTACCCGTCGGCCACACTGAGGGGGAATGGATGCGGGAGGTCAAGCGAGCAAGTGAGCTAATTCCAGAAATGGAAAACGTGGTCATTGATAGCCAGGATGTAATTAGTGCGGTCTGATCCTTATCAAATTGGAAATCGCCAGGACCGGACGGACTGCACAATTTCTGGCTGAAATGGCTGCGTAGCTCACATGCTTGTTTGGCTGCTCAATTTCAATCTGCACTAGAATCTGGATCGTTACCAGATTTTATGACCACGGGAATAACCCACCTACTCCATAAAACAGGTAGTACCAACGAGCCCGGCAATTATAGACCGATAACATGTTTGCCATCGATCTATAAGCTTCTTACATCTATTTTGAGAGCCAAGGTATCTAAACATATTGATACAAATTCAATAATGTCAGCTTCTCAGAATGGATGTAAGAAGGGGGTTCGTGACACTAAGGAGCTCCTCCTCATTGATATGGCCATTAGCCAACAGGTTCGCCGTAAATAAAGGGATCTGGCGGCATGTTGGATAGATTATAAGAAAGCGTATGATTCGATGCCTCATACATGGCTTTTGAGGGTGTTAGAGTTGTATAAAGTAAATGCAACTCTACGCACCTTTTTGAAGTCATGCATGGTGCAATGGAAAACGGTTCTTAGCTATCCAGGATGTCGACAGATCCCTGGGAATGGCGAACTGATAAAAATTGAGCGGGGTATATTTTAGGGCGACAGCCTGAGTCCTCTTTGGTTCTGCTTAGCATTGAATCCTCTTAGTACTTTACTAGAGGGTTCAGGGCTAGGTTACAGGTTACATAGTGGTGGTGGAGTAATATCCCACTTGTTGTATATGGATGACTTAAAGTTGTTTGCCCACACTGAATTACAGCTGATGGATTTACTTAAAGTAACTGAAACTTTTAGTAAGTCTATCAGCATGGATTTTGGTGTGGAAAAAATGTGCTGTCATCCATGTAAAGCAAGGAAGGATAGTGGAATCCGAAGGAACACAACTTTTGGATTCCATTAATCTACGATCACTTCTTGTAACCGATACTTACAAGTACTTGGGTATGTCACAAGCGTTAAGTATCAAGGAGGCTGACATGAAACAATCGTTGCAGGAGCGTTTCTTTGGTCGCCTGAAAAAAGTTTTAAATAGTCTTTTATCAGGTGGCAACAAGGTGCGCGCTTGTAACGGTTGGGTCATGCTAGTTCTCATGTACTCCTTTGGCATACTTAAGTGAACTCAGACTGAACTGGATGCTATGGATCGGCGGGTCCGTACACTCTTGACGGCATACCGTATGCATCACCCACGTTCGTCTGTGATGAGACTGTATATCCCGCGGAAATGTAGAGGCCGAGGCTTTCTGAATGCCAAGGCCCTTCATAACCACGAGATATGCAACCTCAGAGAATACTTTCTCCAGGCAGACGTGGGTATGCATCGGGATGTAGTTGCTGTAGACATCGGAATCACCCCGCTCAGTTTGGCTAAAGAGAACTGGCGCAAGCCTGTAGTACTAAGCACTAATGATGGCAGGGATGTATGGCAGAGCAAGGAGCTTCACGGTAGGTTCTAAAAGGCTCTATATGGAGCTGATATAAACCTGTTAGCCTCCGTGAACTGGCTACGTTTCGGTGACCTCTGTGGGGAAACCGAAGGTTTTGTCTGTGCTATTGCGGACGAAGTTATCAAGACGAATAACTATCAGAGATATATCTTGAGGGATGGTACGGTTGACATTTGTCGGGCGTGCCACCTACCTGGTGAGTCCCTCAAGCATATAGTTTTCGGTTGTTCTCGTCTTGCTAACGGCGAGTACTTGCAAAGACATAACCAAGTAGCCAGGATTATTCACCAGCAACTTGCTCTGAAATACAAATTTGAAGTGCCGTACTACAGGTATGTAGCTGAATCAGTTCTCGAAAATGGTCATGTCACGTTGTACTGGGATCGAACTATCATCCCAGACAGGACTGTTGTGGCTTGACGGTGGAAAGGGTTTGACGCAGAAGGCAGTGCTATTAGATACAGCGCGCATTGTGAGGAGGTTCCTATCTCTGGAATCCTAACCACCGGCAGCTTGGACCCTGTTCCCGATGCCAGTGGGGTACCATATATTTTATATTTTAAATGTATTTTTATAGGTATAAGTATATTTAAAAATGAAAAGTATATTGTAAATATTCGAATAAAGAGTATAATAATAAGTTAAATATCTGGATCTGGCGCACGAGATTGTCGACATGTGGGATGTGGATTCAACGATCATTGTGCCAATAGTCGTATCAGTCCATGGACTGATTGCCAAGAGTCTCGATCACCATCTGAAGAGGCTCCCGTTAGACGGCTGGATTAAGTCCCTGATGCAGAAGGCCGTATTGCTCGACACGACACGCATCGTGAGGAGGTGCCTCTCTCTGGAGCTTGCACCGGTAGCTTGGACCCAGTTCCAGATGCCGATGGGTCTTCATAGTTTTTATATTTCTAAATGTTTTTTTTATAATTATATATTTAAAAATATAATTATTATTGAAAAATGAGCCAATAAAGAGAATAATAATAATAATTTACTTCTTTTCTTAATTTACAAGACACAAGACATTACATGGTGAACAATAGTGGTAATGCGTGTAACAATGCATAGTAAGCCGCTGGCACCTGAGCTAGGTAGAACCTGTATCTCAGGCACGTGTGTGTGTGTGTGTGTGTGTGTGTGTGTATGTGTGTGTGTGTGTGTGTGTGTGTGTGTGTGTGTTGTGTGTGTATGTCTGTGTATGTTTGTACGCCTGCTGCAATTCATTCCGATTCTTCATAATTCTGCTCTCGGAGCCAGATCATCAATTTCATTTCAATTTCATGTTCAGTGTTTTATTTAATATTGTCTTATGTTTACGCGAATGTTATACATTGAAATTAAACACTTTATACGGATTTTATCGCGTTGTTTATTTTACTTTAAACAGTGTTATTACATAATTTTGAAAACTCTAACACTACTATTATTGAATTTTACTACTATTTAAGCTATATATTTTTTCTAATTAAAACTATTTGTATTTACACTTTGCCCCGACGATTTATTTTATTATATATTATATATATATATATATATATATATATATATATATTCTTTTTTTTTTTTTTATGTTATTGATACAGGTCTTCTACTCCTTTCCTCGAGCACCAAGTCATAAATAGTGGTTGAATGTTTTCTTAGCACAGTGTTAAGAATAAATAATTGCCTTACATTAAGGACTCGACAGGAGCTGTAAAGTTAAGAAGATAGAAATCCGTTTGGGCGGAATGTACTAACCTTCAGGACAGCTCGAACAGCTCTTTCTAATATTAGTAACCTTGATTTACATGATCCACCCCATATTGTGATGCAATATAACAGCAGACTCTGACAAAGAGCGAAGTAAACAATGCTAATAGTCCTATAATCAGCAATATCTCGCAGGTTTTTAAAGATATAAATTAGCTTACGTACACGGTTTGACAAAGTCACTATCTGATTCTCAAAATTTAGATTCTGATCAAGCAAGACACCTAAATACTTGACTCTTTTTAATCTTGTCAGTAACGGGCACTCCCAGCTTATTCCCGGTGCAGAAAAACATTCATGGGCAATAAGATTTAAGTTAGCTGGTGGCTGACTAACATTTCCAATTGAAAAGGTAATGTATGAAGTTTTATCTATATTAAAGGACAAAATATTTTAAAAATATAAAATGACAAAACAAATTATTTAGCGGATACTGCTTTTATCACTTTTCTAGTTAGTAGGGAATAGATAAAAGCAGACGCACACAGTTACTCATCACTCTTTCGTTGCCATACGGTCCTAAGAAAATACGTGTCGTAACAAATTTTGTATTCAAAGCAGAGTATTGCAAGTTGGAGTATGCTCGGATCTCCCGACGCGGCTGTCCCTTATCAGACGAGTTCGGTATCGTCAAACTTATTCTATTGCAATAGGTGGTCAATTCGAAGGTACGTTGCGGTTTTTCTCTGCCCAATTATGTTATTACATTGGATTTCCGCCAAGTAACGCCTACTGCAATTCTTCAAATAATTTTTGAACTTGTATTACTATCACTCTGTTATAAAAACGATAATACAACTTGAATTAATTATAGTGTAAGGCTTAAATTGGACTTGCATCATTTTGTGGTAGTACGGCACTCTTGGTTTTATCGGATTTATTCAATAAACTTCCTACATCGTAACGCCAAGAGGCATTAACCAGAATTTATTGCATGGCATAGCAATTACAGGTTAATATTAAAAATCAATTAATGTAAACACACCATACAAAAAAGGATCTCTGATATATGCCATTGCAGAAGTTTGCGCTTATGTTTATATTTAAAGTGACAGTCAGAGGCAGATAGGGAGATATGGTAGAGCCTGCAGTTGTCAGCTATTCAGCTCACCCATAGAAATTAGTACCAGCTTCGTACAAAAAGCCAACGGTAGGTAGTATTATTACCGCATATCCTCCGCTAAATTTGAATTTCGAAGTTTTATATTTCTACCTTATCCATTTCTTTCCTTTCATACAATTTCTTACCGCAGGAGTGGACACACGCAAATGTTAAAAACCATAGTAACCGCTGAACTGAAATCGGGCAGTACGCTTTGCCAAGATCGCTAAATTAAAAATCTGTACTTCATATTACAGCATGCACAAAATCTGGTCCAAAAACAATCTCTGTTTTTGTACTTAGAAAACCATTGTATACAACACATGTATTTTTCTTGTCTAACCACGCATCGCCCCTGGCCTTAGGAACTATATTACTTGTTAAAACAAGCAAAATGAGCATCTTTACCGGGTAAACTAATTGGAGCCCGCCCAGGGGCATGATTCCGCTTCAAAAAGGAAACCTTATTAAGCCCGGGTAATTATATGTCAGTCCAGCGGTATTTCGGCGGTTTATACATGTTTTTTCAATAGGCTATTTAAAAATATGACTTTTATTTTATTGACTGACGTTAATAGTGTTGCTCTATAAAGACTCGAGCGACAAGTTTTAATCGCTTTTGCACTCAATTAATTTTTGTAAGAAATATTAAATTAAGCCAACCTTTTTTAAATAATTTAATGTTCAAAGGATATATTTTCTGCCTATTTTCACTATCTTATATGAATGTTTTGAAATATAGCTGTTCGGCTGTCGTAAAAACATGCTCGTTACTCGACAGCACAGAAGCAATTCTGTGCTGTTTTAAATGACTACAACTTTTACAATGAAGAGCACCTAACATTTAAGCTTAGCATTAGCATTTATTTAAGCAATGTTGACAAATAAGCATGAAAAACGACGTAAGGGATTACTGTGGCCTATGATAGCTTATAATACTAACAAGAGCGTCGTTTACAAGAAAAGGAATGAAAGCCATCGAATAGAATAGAAAAGCGGTACTCCTACTTATTAAGCCGAACGCAATAACAGTGCTATAGGTATTTCTGCGCCGACGCTGGTTCTCCAAGATAGGGTAGGTAATCTGGGTGAGCTGGCTCATTATTGACCGTGCTAAATAGTTAGCAACTTTTCCAATCACAAAATCATCAATAGAATACTGAAATACACATTTATTTTAATATCTAACAAAACACCATTTAGCCCAAACTAAGCAGAGCTTGTACTATGGGTAGTAGACAATGGATAAACACACATATTATATACTTTATTTTTTGTAAATACGGACATATTATAAACAAAACATCAGTGATTAATAACCACCAATTTGTAACTACTAATCTATAATGTGTTACTGTTCAATACCGACCAAATCGGTATCAATATATTTCACACAAAATATTCGTTAAATAGAAAGGCTACCGTTTTCGGAATATATTAAACGTGCATTAAATTGGTAAATATTTTAAATGAAGCCTGCACACCCTCATTTATAACTTCCAAATCAATTAGGCACATCATTAAAATCCACACGAGCCTTGACCCGGCTGCATCTGGGACTGGCGGAAACGACTCGTTACAGCCGAGCTTCTGAGCGCATGGCCTCGGGTGACAGCCGCTGAAAATTAACCCTTGATTGCTTGCGAAAAAACGCTAAAGAATTATGTGGATATGACACGAGAGCTTGTTTTTGTGGTCATCAATCAAAATCACTATTTTTCTTGGTGGTAAGAAATTGTGTAATATCTTAATATCGTTCCTTAGATTGCCTCCTTGCATGTCCATCCTTTAAGACTCCTTGGTATGTACCATGCTATAAGATAGCGCTTACGATTGTGATCGATTTGCCGATTTGAATACCCAAGGCATTCAAATTTTTATAGATTTATAGAGTTCTTTGTTAGATTACTATATAAAATCATGGGCTTTGAAAATGTGATTTCTAGATAGGAAGGTCTACTACAAAGAATTTATTTTAAAAGCATCTCCTGCAGTTGTAATAATTACTGTCGCCGGGGACTTTGTAAACATTCTAAGAACGGACACAAAGGACACCCAGACTCGGAACAACCATTTCTGGATCACAGACAGATTATTTTGTCCCGTGTGGGAATCAAACCCACAACACTCAGCGTGGTGGCAGTGGCTGACCAGTTAAATAACTACGTCATCAGTGCAGTCAAATTAGAAACGAAATAGACGGAAACAAAAGTGTGATACACCTTTGCGTATCCCTGTGGTTTGGTTATACTTTTGATGCTCAGACGTCCATACCTAGATGGCAAACAAGCATACAGGCCATATTTATCGGTAAGAACATTACATCAGCTCAAGTAGCTTGGAAATCCCACTTACTATAAGAATTGTTAATTGGCT
The DNA here is from genome assembly GCA_963675205.1 of Catocala nupta. Taxonomy (NCBI): domain Eukaryota; kingdom Metazoa; phylum Arthropoda; class Insecta; order Lepidoptera; family Erebidae; genus Catocala; species Catocala nupta. The sequence continues at coordinate 30,192,715 of OY776087.1, forward strand.
GCTAACCGTTGTACAGTGGTAATAATGACTCTACCTTAATTGGAGCGAAATCAAAGGTTTTAGTGAAGATTTTGCTGGGTCTACTATCAAACCAAATGAAATAAATTATTATTTATGGACTAACCTTTAAGTCAAAGGGCAGTGTTGAGTAATCAGGTGGCTTACTGTATACTCTTAACATAATGCTAAGCTTAATTCAGTTACAGTACTAGAGTATAAAGAGTAAGAATATATGAAATATAGTTTGTTGAATACGTTGAAACAAACTGCAAAAAAGTGATAAAACATGTCTCGGCCAATAAATGGACGGTCCACATTATGCTTTCGGCCCCTATTAAGGCTATTTTTGCATTTTTTTTTAATGAAAGCTTAATGGTGACTCTTTGTTTTCATATCTTTTTACTTACCTGAAATTAAAATGTGGAAATTACTGTTTTACATAATTATCCAGTACGTTGGGGTTATAACTTACCAAATGAATCGTATATGTACCGTACTATATTCTTGGTTGACTTAAAAATAGACGCCAGTATTGATCACCTGCCAGTAGAAGACAGCTCATAGATAGTTTGACTGCAATACAATAAGAGACAAATTACTATTATGAACATAGTAATATTGAAATCTTGCTTTTATCTAAAACCTGTTTTAAATAATTATAGAATGCGATCTGGCCTCTTATACCTATTGTCATACTTTAATTTTATATACATATATAAAATAATCTCTACTCACATTGAAATTAATTTAAATTTAGGAATTATAATTTCGATTATATTCTCTCAGGTAACAATAGTATATTAATAAAAATGCATATACCATTTCTAAAACCCATTCAGTTTTCTTAGAATAAATAAAAATAAGTATCTAAATGGACTAGTTTTGAATGAGAAAATTTCGACTCCAACCAACTGCAACTCAATTTCCACAACATAATCCCCCACTTGATTTAAAACGATTACAATCAAACAGGGCGAACGTATCTTCACAATTTTAGAATTATTAAAGTAGGCCACAAATCTATAAAAATTAGAATTCATTACTTTAACGTAAAATTACTTTTCACACACAATTAATTGCGCAACCATTTACCAAGTTCATATATTTTAATAGAAAGTAAAATAGAGCTGAAGAAAAATAGAGCTTGAGAACAGAAATAAAGCACCTCTTGATAGCGATAATAATACTATTAAGCTCACAAAAGAAAATACACGAGTAAAAAAATAAACATTTATTATGTACTAGCCTCGAAAGATTTTTAGAAATATTATCTTAGGAAGAAAATACGAGAGATGTTTTCTCTAAACCAACATTCCATTATTTACTCCTCCAAATAAATGTAGTAGTCATTTTTTTCAAAACATTGCAGATATTTTTTAGCATTCTGTACTAAAGTGCTGAAAATAGATCCCTGGTGCGACTCTATCAGTCCGTCTGTTCGTTAGTCTGTCCGTTACAACTGTATGAATTTGTAGTATTTATGCGAAATAACACCGGAACTACTTAAAAGTTGGAAAAGGTAATTTTTAAGGACTACTTCTGTTATAGGATTTGCACTATACGATCGGCAGCTCTGTGTTGCGAGGGCCTTGACAAACGTTTGTATGTTTACTAACTATTTGTAGTAACGCGCACAAAGTAGACCTACTTATTTACGAATCACACATATTATTGACTTTACATTATAGGAATCAAACCCATTACAATCATTATAACCTAAATAATGCAAATAAAGTACAAGCGTCAATTTACGGGGTATTGAATGAAAATGTTTTGATAGTACAACAAAAAATATATTTAAATTTTTCGAAAGCCGCATTAATTCTGTGATGTAATATTATCAGAATGGTATTTCTAACATTCCCCCAAATTTATATCCGAAGATTGTAGATTGAAAATTGGAAATAATTATCATTGTTAGAAATTAATGTAAAGATTACATACAATACATAGTCTCACGCGCATGCCAATCCATCAATCAGCCCGTCCCAGTTCACTGCTGGACATAGTACTCTCCACCATCGCTTATTTCAGTTATTAGGCACAGTTTCAGCCTCGTTCTGCTACTGCAAATTACTTGACAGTAAAACTGACCGCCCGCGACCTGGGAATCGAACACGAGACCTTATGCATAGCAGTCACAGCTCTAGTGACCGTAGCAGTCAAAGTAGTAAACATTTGTAACACAGTTTGCTCAGAAATGAGCAAATTCCATTTATAAGCAAATACCAACTGCAAACAGTTGGTAAACACGATGCAAATTAATGAATATGAATATTGTAAATATATTTCTATGATTTCTTCAAAGGTGAGGCACCATCTGTGCGTAAGTACGATTCGCACTTGACTGATGTTTTATTTATACAGTCTTTACGATTAGCCTTGTAATCTAATAGATTAAGTGCAAACGAACGTAAAACTGTCAAAATAGATGATTCTAATACTCGTAGTACTCTACGAGTATATTTGTATTTTACTCACCTCGCGGTTCGGAGAACGTATAATAAATATTTTAAATATTTCTTTAATTACATACTAGCTGTTCCCGCGGTTTTACTCACGTTTATTATTACTGCCTCGCTTCCATGGTTTTCAGCGTGATGTTTTACGTCTGGATAAAGTAACTTTCTAATAGTGGAGAACGATTAAAATCGGTTTAGTAGTTTCAGAATTTATCGATTACAAATATAAAATCTTTCCTCTTTATAATTTTAGTATATACTAACAATTTGGGTAGCAAACTAGTAATATCATTGTTAGGCTAAATAATGGATAGAATCAAGACCACGACCTCTCATTTCGTAGTCTCATGCCTTATCCATTGGATCACTATAAATTGTCAAAAACATAACCGAAATCTCTGGAGGGCTACTGAATCAGAATCTCTTACACTGTCTATAGCAATAAAACGCTGCTAGGTTGCACGTAATACCTTGCGAATGTGCACCTCTTTTTAGACTTTTCATGAAAACTGGGTTTCCTTCGCCTCAATTTTATGTTACCATCTTAAAAGGAAATCGAATGGCGATACTATTATTGTAGCGCAACTTGATTTATTATTTCAACGTATTTATAGGAATGAAGTTTGTAATAGCAACACATGTGTTGTAGTTTATAGCTACTTTGCCATATAAAGATTGCTAAAGAAGGTGACTGGAATAGATAAGATGTAGATGGAAGAGCAATTGTTTTAAAATAAAATGGAAAGCAACTATGTCTAGCAGTAGACTGCGAGAGATTGATTAATTAATATTAATGTATTAATTTTAAATGTATAATATCGTTAACAATATCTTTAAAGATCGCAGTTTCACCAGCTGCCATTCTGCCTATCTATTGCAGAAGCGTTATACTCTTGTGGTGAACGAAAATATTTTCTGGTAGCTTTGATTAAGGTATGCAATTTCGGGTGGACTATGTTATTGGGATTTTTTGTATGATAATGCAGTACTTGAAGTAGTAGCCAAATTGTTCTCTCTGTGACTTGGGTCTCCTACAGCCAACAAACGTAAAACGCTTTATTGCAACAAACCTAAACGTAATTTTAATAAATTCATAAATCATTTAAATTTCGCGCTTATTACTATGTATTGGTGGCCTAAATGAATAAACCTTTATAGATTTTACTCTGACTATGTCTGGTTCCTGCAGAACTCTTCAAAATAAACAGAGATGACAGAATGCTATTAAAAATATACATTTTAATTCTGTATTCACAGGTGACAATAGCGATTGTGTTGTATTCGAATAGGGCAGATCATTATATTTTCGAACAAGGCAATGAAATTTCATTGTCAATTTGTATGGCGATTTATTTATTTTATTGTTGTTTATACTGTCCTTTTCAGCATTGTCCCTCGTGATTAAGTACCGGTGTCCATTTTAAAGACGCACTTCCATGAAATGTAATTAACCATTCATTTGGTACTTACACCTATTGAAACTTGAGTTTTTGCTTTATCTATAGCACGTTTCGTGGAAAAGTATTTTTATTCTACGAACAATCGTGCAAGGAAAGAACTTTGTGTTATAATACTGCCGTGTGTAAGATAGGGGATCTGTCAATCGGCTACCAATGTGACTTTGAGTTTTGTTTTTTATGTAAGCAATAGAAAAGATAGTCATGGGGCATTGATTCTAGCACAGCATTTTTTTTAATACCCTTTATGTCACAACTATCTATAAGGAAGGGGAGTCATTTATCATCAGGCTGTCTGTTATTGTTGTCCAAGTGGACTGTCTGCATGTTAAGTAGTAGATTGTTGCTAGTTTTGTGAAAACATGAGGTGATTGCATGTCTGAGAGATATCTATAATGTTTTCTAAGATATATGAAGTCTGCAAATCCGCACTGGGCCTACGTGGTAGACTAAAGCCAAAGTTTTTTCATACTGTTAAGAGGCCCTTGCTGAACAGTAAGACAGTTTATACACAGAGCTGATATTTTATTATTAGACTTTTACTGTTTCCATTTATTACGATAACACAAAAATATAAATAAGTTTCTTATTTAGAAATCCTGCATAGATATTATTGTTTTAGTTTTTAAGATATCCGTCATAATTATACGTGTTGTATAAAAGCTACAGTTACAGACTTATTACAGTTTAAAATGGTTTTTGTTAGTGGAAAAGAACGAAGCATGTATTTTAGATCTGTAGGTGCCTTTTGATCACGGCACTAAATTGAATAAGTATAACATTATGATGCAAATAAAGTTCTAAATCACATTCAACTTGAACTACTACTTAGTATGACGTTGAGTTTACAGTTAATAAAATTGTAGGGGTGATTATGTTGCACACTCGGTGTATACTTTGTAGACTTTCACGACCTCCGCGAGGTAATATGCAGCTGATTTACTATGCTCTTTTACTCTCGTGTGGAATGAGAATGAGCGACGTACAGGTACGTAAAATCTGGATCGCATTAAATTAAAACGAGAAAATCCTTTGGTTTATTTAATCGTATAAATACCTACGTATTATGTACTATGTAGTAGTGCCAGTGATTTCATATTCAAACGCACGAACTGTGGAACATGAATCATTTATGTAACCTAATCTTCTTTAAATCGAGACATCATTTTTTTGTCAATCGCTTTAAATTATATTACATATACATATTCATATAATACTAGATTTCAAACCTATCTAATCAAAATGTGTCATAGAGGTTAGCATTAAATAACAAAATAGAAAACTGACTTCAACTAGACAATGAGAAAATAACAAGAGAAAATGAGAACATGATCAACGTAATCAAAATCAACCGAATACGCATTATTAAGAATAACTCAAAAACCACTGGTCAGATCTTGATCAAATTTAAATGAGATCACATGGGAAGCACCAACTTTCAAATAGAATTATCCAAATCGGTTCACATAGACAAAATTTCTGAAGTAACACACATAAAAAAATATACTCTCGAATTAAGAACATCCTCAATTATTCGAAAAAGTTTTACTAAAGTGTATCGGTTACTAATTTTATTGGAAGACATACAAAATACACAAATTATGCAATCTTTTTGAAGGCTTTCAAATATGTATATTTTACCTAGGTCCTGATTGTGGCGATGTGTTTTCTGCGTCGGCCACTTTAACACATTATTAAAATTACGACGAGGTATACGTATGGCCTACCTCTCTTATACTGAGAAGTGGTCTGTGCCAAGCAGTGATTCAGCTTATAAACATGGCTGATATTATTATTTCCTATTTTATGTAGAGGCTCACTAACTATTATGCTAATTTTCATCGATATTCTGAAACACGTTTATTTACTATCGAAGTAAAACTTTAGCACATAATTTAATGAATCTGTTTCTTCCATACAAATATACTTTTTTAACCTATCGAGTCTCAGCGGCCCACCGGTAGCCAGGTACAATATTTTTTTTATTATGTCTGGTATCCTAAAACTTGACAGATTAAAGATTTAAAATAGTATTTTCAGGATAGCTACAACAGTGCATGCCAAATTCAAATTTATTATGGTAGCTCTTAGCTCCCATAACCTTGATTGCCGTGGTGCATAGTTGGAGTTAGCGTTGAAATCATATTAGAGTGCCTGGTTGTAAATTCTTAATAGCATTCTAGTTGGTAAAACCACAAATTGCACATAGACAGATGCTCTGCTCAATACGAAGCGCCAAAATTGACGTACATTCGCATAGACGTGTGCGGACAATGGTTTCAGATCAATTTATACTCATAAGTTATATTCAGTCGAATGCCCAACTCGATACGAAATTGTTCTACATTCACGACTACTAAATGATGTGCAAGTGCATCAATTTTTGGTTTGAAGATTATTTGTTCTTAAAATTATTTTATAATTCACTTATTGTAGAATATAACATAAAAATATAAACGCTTACAATTAGAGCGTGGTAAATAGATTGTGGGTAAATAAATAAATTTTACACTCATTGTCATAACAATACACGAGTATAACGTAAACGAATATACCTGGATCTCAAGTTAATAGACGTGGCTAGACGAGAAAGTGAATTATCGTAATGTACGTAAGACTTTAATAGATTTTTCAAGGTTTTCTTAGTTTTGGCATCATTAAAATCTTAAGTACCTAATACTAAGAAAAGTAATATTCTTTTCCCGTAATTTGTTCTAGGACGGCGTAGTATTAGGTTATAGGCGCTTCTTAATATTTTTGTTTGAATGCTTATTTTTATTAAATATCAAAATTAGTTTGTATGTCTTTATTGAGTACTCTTCGTACTAGTAAGCAGGTATAATATTGATAAGTTTTTGTTACGCTTTATAGTCTAGTTTTTTATATTATATACTGCTGTTGGTGTAAAAATCGATGTGGAAAATGATTTTATTTATTTGTGCTGTACTAGTTATATAATATTAAGATTGCTCTTACCAACTGATTCCCATATTTCTATTAAATAAACAATATTGGCTTCATTAAGGAGTTGTAAATAATATAGCGGATTTTTTAGTAAGGTGGCGATGACAGTTTTGTTTTATTTTTATTTTTCTGATATGTGTTTTCTATGTGAGATAATTATCTAGAGTAAGACCCAAATACTTTTCATTTTTTCATTATCCGTTCTACTGATAATTTGATTTATTTTAAATGGCATGTAATTGATATTTTTAGTTTTTGCTGCAAATATTACAAATAATAATAATAATAATAATAATAAAATCCTTTATTTCTTTATCAACAGGTTAAAACACAAACGTTGTAGAGGCCTTCTTTTAAGTATATAAATACTTGTGACAGAAGACCCCACTCTTCCATATCTTTAAAATTTAGACATAGCCTGTGACTAAAGTAAAAATAACAATCTTAATATTTTAATAACAATATGAAAAAATGTATTTAAAAAGGGAAAACATAAAAACAGAATATTAAAAAGAGATAATATAAAAGTATGTGTGTGTGTGTGTGTGTGTGTGTGTGTGTGCGCGTGTGAATGTGTGTGTGTGTAGCTGTTGTGTGGATGCGGTATGTGGTCTGTGTGTGAATGTAATCTTACTCATAAACTACTGCCTATTTTAAAGGTTGAAGAAGTGCTTCCGTTTCTGTGTAGGTGAGTTCCTTTAACCACAAAGTAAGGATATTTTTGCATTCATAATATGGTTTTCTGTAAATAGCATACATTTTATTGACTGCGTTATAAAGAAAGGAAGCCTGGGTGACAAATTGGTATCTAGCAAATGAAGTTCTCACTCTATTTATCATCACAGTAGCATATCTTCTATTTGTTAATATATTTTGGTCAAATTCTGTAGATTTGTGCATTTTTAATAAAGCATTCAAAACATATAGTTTTCTTACTGTTAAAAGGTCGCATAGTTTGTAAAGAGCATCTGTACTGTAACGATATGGTTTGGAAAACATGGTTTTCAGAAGAGCACGCTGAGACCTCTCAATTTCTAAAAATTTTGTTTTTGTTGCACCGCCCCATACAGGAACGCAATAACTTAAAATAGACTGAGCGAGAGCAATATATATTTGTTTAAGTAGACAAGTTGTAGCTACGTGCCTTAGTTGTTTAAAAATCCAGATTAATTTTCTAGTTCGTTCACTTACTAATTCAATGTGATTATGCCAAGATAGTCGATGATCTAGTATAACACCTAAATATTTAGTTTTGTCAACTTGTTTAATTATCGGACATGCACAATTAAAAGGATAAACATTATTACATTCATGAATTTTTACGTTAAAGTTATTGTCGGGTTGAGATTTTTTGCTTAAAGAAAAAGACATATAGTTTGTCTTTTCGGTATTAAGTGTTAACAAATTATTTCTTAACCAAAGGCTTATTTTAGACATTCCTAACTCCGTGTTTTTTCGTACATCTGCCCAGTTATCACCAGTAAAAACAATAGCAGTATCATCTGCATAGGAAAATACTCGGGCACCACCTGACTCTAGTTTACATAGATTATTAATGTAAATCAGAAACAGTGTGGGCCCAAGAACACTCCCTTGTGGGACTCCGTATGCGATATTGGAATGCCTGCTAATATACTGACCAATCTTAACCATCTGTGTTCGATCAGATAGGTAATCTTCTAATAATTGTAGAGCTGTACCTCTAATCCCTACAGATTCTAGTTTGCGTACGAGAATCGGTACGGATACAGTGTCAAACGCCTTTTTTAAGTCTAGAAACACCGAGAGGCATTTTTTTCCTTGATCAAGTTGCTTAATAATAAGAGAAGTTATAGCTATCACTGCATCTTCAGTCGATTTACCAAACCTAAATCCATACTGTGTGTCTGAAATTATTTGATTTTTATTTAAATAGTTTACTAATCGTTTATTAAGTAATTTCTCTAATATTTTTGATATAGCTGGTAGTACGGAAATTGGCCTATAATTATTGACTTCATCTTTTGGTCCATTTTTGTATACTGGCGTTATAATAGACTTCTTCATTAGCATAGGAAATACACCTTTATCAAAACACAAATTAGCGAGATGAACAATAATTGGGATTATTTGATCTTTAGCTAGTTTAAGAAAACTTGTAGGAATATTATCCCAACCAGAAGCGCTACTAGATTTTAGGTTCATTAGTATATCATGCACTTCAGCGACGTATGTACTCAGGAGTACAAATGATGTTAGTTGCGTGTCTGTGTCAAATACATTTTCTTCACGAGCGCTTGTGTTTAGCATAATTTTCTCAGCAAGCTGTTTACCTATTCCTACAAAGTATTCATTTACGTAGTTGACTGCTTCATCTGGAGTTGGCTTTAGATTTAAAAGTTTCGTGTTATCTGTTTTCGTTTGATTAAGGTGAGTTATATTTTTAATGTTAAACCATAGCTTTTTAGTGTTTTTTGTTGAGTTTGCTAGTTGTTCTCTTTCGTATTTACGTTTAAGTTTCCTAATTAATTGATTACAATAGTTTCGATATCTTTTGTAACTTATATTGAGTACGTCATTATGGGGTTCACTTTTAAGTTTAATTTGCATCTTGTTTCTGTTTTTTATACAACGCAATATACCCGGGGTGATCCAAGGCTTTATAGTTTGTTTGCTTTTCGGAATATTAATATTAGTCGTGTTTTCTTTTAGAGCTTTAGATATTTTATTTATTAAGTGTTCGACTATAATATTAGGATCGTCAAGCATAAGTAGTTCTTGAAGATCTTGATCTGCTAAAGATTTTAGCGCCATGTTAAAATCTGTATTAATTTTAGATTTTTGAATTTCATGTTTTTTCTTTACTTTAGATAGGTTTAGGAATAATAGGGAATGATCAGTTATTGATGTTTTAATAACCGCAATATGAGCACAGGATTTTGCATTATTAAGTTTAATCATAAGATGATCTAAGCAATTATTTAGCCTAGTGGGAAAAGTGTGCCCTGGCATCATCCCATGCATAGTTAACATGGTCATGTAGTTCTGTCTGTTATTACGCTCATTAGTTTGTTCTTATGAGGTTGGTGTTAAATTTATATTAATATCTCCAGTCAGAATAATATTACTAACAGATTTCATTGATACCAAATACGCGTTTAAAGAATGAATAAATATATCCGCATTGGTGTTTGAGGGAGAACGATAAATACCTATTATTAAAGTGTTACCAATTTGTACCCCTAAAGCTGATGCATGATTAAGTTTGATTTCTTTAACACTAGCTTTGATATTACTTGCGATATAAACTACAACTCCATCATTTTTGTTTATATGATATGTAGTTTGAAACATTGAGTAATTAGGTATCATAGGTATAGGTTTATTAGGATTTATTTGACATTCGGTAAGTATTAACACATCTGGCTCAAATTTAAGGCATGACAGGTTCAACTGTAAATCATCAATGTTATTATACACGCTTCTGATATTTTGACAAAATATTTTCAAGTCATTCCTTTGGACTTTTATATGCTTTGATATATCTTCAATATCACAATGAAATGCATTTGCGAATAATGTGTTATCAATTTCTTTAAGTGCGGATAATGAACTATCCATATTTTTTTGAAATATATATGCTGGGGATGTAACTTAGGTGCAAGTATACGAAACGAAGACATGTCAATGAGGCATACGTATATGAGTATGTGTATATTTGAGTAATGGTGTGTGTGGTGTGGCTAAGTGTGTGTGTATGTTTGAACATAGTTGTACCTGTAAAAATGATCATAAGTTCAAAAATTTTAACGAATCTTACTAATAAAGAAAATCTTTCAAAAAATAGAATTATAAAATAACTATAACTAGTTAAGAAGTTAATAAGTATCAAATCGAGATTTTTTATATTGTCTAGTCATGCTTCTTGCATAAGTTGCTGGATCTGAACTTCAGATTTAATATTTATTTTCGTCGACCTTTCATCTTTCTTTACATAAACTTTGCCGTAGGCTGTCCAGCAGAATTTAAAGTTCTTGATTTTGGCCAAATCTCGTGCTAAGAAGTAGAGACGAGATCCTCTCGCGGTTAACTGCTCTGAGACATAGATAGGGATATCCGGCTTGGAGCGACATCCTAAATGTTTAGCGGCGAGTTTGTGATTTTTGTGTTTAGTGTTAAAATTCTTACACATTTTCAGAAAATCATTTTTGACTGTTGTCGAAGAGGTTTCTACTACTATGGGGTTATTGTTTTCTCCTTCTTTCTTACTGCTCACTCTGTAAATGTCTTTAATGTCTTTTTTATCTATTTTGCAATCTACGTTATTTGACAAACAGACTACCATTTCAATTAAATCTTCTTTAGTTTCTCCGCTCATTTTTGGTACATTTTTAAGTTGAATGTTTGCTTTCCGGCTCGATATCTGCATATCTTCAATTTTATTCTCTAAAACGGTTATATACTCTCTATCCTTTCTTGTCTGTCTTTCTAGTTGTTCAATCTTATTTTTCAAGTCATCATTTTGTGCTGAGAGGAAGGCAATAGAACTCTCGATATTGGTATTTGTATGTTTTATATCGGATAATACATGGATTATGTTTTTCATTTCTTTTTGTTGCTCAGCCATCAGGGAGGATATAAAATTCTTTATATCAGCGGTCTCTTTATCCTCTTTCTTCCTTCTTAATCGGGCAAATACAAAGCTTGGTGGTGTGAAATTATCTTGTTGCAATTGGTTTAAATCGGTTTCTGAGAGTGATTTATCCATTTCGTTCTTTGCCATTATAATTCTAATTGCGAAAATCAGTTTGTTAAGACAAACGGTAACGAACCAAATTATATGAAGCGTACAGATGTTAAAAGTAGTTAAGTTCAGTTATGTTACTATGCGCAGTAGATTAAATTGTACAATATCTGTATTATCCAGTCTATATTGACCTTGGGGTTTGGTCTAAGTAATAAGATGTTTTCATATAGGTTTCAAGCGTGCGCTTAACTCAGATAATTTATTTTTATTATTTTTTCTTTTTTTTTGCACTCAGTGTTTGTTGTTTCTGAGTATTACGTAGGTATTAATGAATTGAATTGTTTTTCTCACCAAGTCTAATGTTGTTGATTCTCGTTGCGTCGCACCGAGTCACTTGTATCACTTTCAAGTTCCACAACTCGCTCCCGCCTTTGGACGACAAATATAGTTTTATTGACATTGATTGTCAGTAAATTCGCTTGAAACCAAAGATTTGCAAAGTTTATATGGAGCATCTTTCATAATAGCCTTGAATCTATGACCAAAGTAAAATAATCTACTGTCATCTGCTTAAAGCGAAATGTGTCCTTTAAGTTTTAGTTTAATTGATGTTGTTTACGTTATTATGAAAAAGAGCAAAGTCCCTAGAATAGACCCCTGTGGTACGCCGTACGTAATAGGTTGGATCACTAATATACTCACCTAACTTAACTACTGGGTAGTACTCGCATAGTTAGGATTCAATTATTTTCAATGCGTTACCAGTGATGTTAACATCCTTTACTGTATCAAATTGTATTTTGTGGCTGATGGTATCGAAGGCCTTTTTTAATTTGGTAATAAAATTAATTGAAATTTTAATTTTGTCAATTCTATTACGCAGTTTAGTAATTAAATCTATAGTGACTGATAAAGTATGAGATTTTGGTCTAAATCTATATTGTTTTTGGTAGAGAAATTTTTGGGCTTTCTACTACTATCTGCTTCTATTTAAATTGTGTTGAAACCATTAAATGTGTAGTCTTGTACTCTTTATGTTACTTGTTTGAACATAATTAGGATAATGCATTAGTCATCTCTCTAATAATGATCATCAATTCAGCCGAAAGACATCCACTGCTGGACATAGGTCTACCCCAAGGTTTTCCACGCAGACCGGTATTAGGCCACCCGCATCCAACCGCTTCAAGCGACCCTCAACAAGACGTCGATCCACTTTGTCTACCCCTGCTGTGTCTGCGTCTAACAATTATATATAGACATAACATAAATTTACATAGTGGTGGTTTGTACAGGACATATTATATTGTATCGAAGGAAGCCAGATGTGACATTAAATTAGTTGTATGACATGAAAAAGATCTGCTTAAAAATGACAAGTCATAGAGCTAAGGTAGCGCTGCGGCAGATAGTTTACATCAGAGTATGTAGGGACAAATATTGCTGAAGGTATGCTCTGCTGGTTGAGAATATTTCCATATAAAACAGGTCGATAAATAACTTTAAGTTATTAACATCATTTTTACTACGACTCATTACACTGGTGTATTATGTGGTACTTTTACAACCACTCAACACACTGTTATATTAAGTGGTAGTAAAGTCATGATAAACCAACCTCAAATCTTTCTTGGAGCACTTCCCGTGAAAGAAACGGTAGAACAAAGAGGGATCGATGTTTCAGTTAGTGCTATTCGTGAGATTGCGATCATCGACGATTCGAATTCAGTCTTCGCGGATTTTATTTAAGTAAGTTCTATACATACATCCATTAATTTTGTAGACCAGCCAAAGAACGATGGACTCCTTAGCGCTTCTAAATGGTGGTTCTAGAGGGATTTCCATAATGAATGCAACAACAAGTTCAAAATAAAACAAACTGGAGCATTTTCGTAATTGTTTTTATTAAAACATTCACAATCATCGTTTACATTATATCACTATAGGTAATGTCAGTCAGGTTCGCCTAATAATAAAACGTACTTTTTTATTTTAACAACAAACAGGATTTAAAATTTATCAATTTCGCCTTGTCGTGCAATTTATAAATAAATTTTATGTTGCATACAATTAAAAAAGTATCAATATTAATCCGTTAACTGAATTATAAGCAAAAATTGTTTAGTTTTTTTAATTGCTTGCAACACAACAATTAATTAGTCTATTAGTACAATTAATATTTTGTATATTTATAATACCATAATGTAACAACTACTTAACCTAGACAATAGTCACTTTGTAACTTACTCCGTTCGAGGCTACCTCGTTTGGAGCGAAGTGGCTCGTACGCCTCGTACCGAGCAAAGTGGCCGTGTACGCCTCGTCGCGAGTAAAGTCAGCGCTTTCAACGCCTCACACACAATACGAGTAGCAACAACATTTAACATCATTGATGACAACCACATTATTTATGCAAGCAAGATTTTTAACCCTCGTTACCTCATAGAATTTGTCACCTAATATAATATATACTTCTTAATTATCTTCGTCTAACGCCATCGATACCTAATTAACTTCATTTTTCATACAAATCTTAATCCTATTAAATTAAATCCAAATTATTCCCATCGCGCCGAAATTAATTTAAATCTAATTATTACCATAATAAAATATGCTAACAGAATATTCCTAGCAGTTTAGAACATAACTTGGAACTATATTAACTATATAATACATCTTATAGAATAATCAATTAATTTACATTTATATTATCGTGAGATTTTAATTATATGTAGTTAGTTTACATAAATTAATTATATATTACCGACTTTACTGACTGTACAATATCATATTTAATTGTAAACAAATCGCGAGGTCAACTTATCGATATTTATAATGATAAAATAATAATCTTTAATAATTTAATGTTATATTTGGAATCACGACAGCCGTATTTATTTACAAAACCTTAATTATACTTAAAGGAAAATAAAATCAATCTTGAAATATATGTATAGCATGATCCCCATGTCTTTTCAAATCATGAAACAACTGGTTATCCGAGTCCGGTCGATAATTGTTGGTAGATTCACAGTATACATCAAAGGCATAGGGTTACAAACATACAATATAACTATATTTTACATAATACATAACGACAATATTAACGGGAAACATCGAGGTAGGTCAACCCTGACATAGAAAGTTTAAATTTAATCAATCACTCTGTACGGCGCGGCTAATATTCCCACATCCTATCTAAAATATTAATTGTAAAAGTTAGCAGACAATTATGTTCATCTGGACTTCGGAAGGTCGACATATTAGTTTTGATACTTTGTCCTAGCCTTTACAGATTATTGAAGCCTGTATTACTAACGCGACATTTTATTGACCCGAGTTTTGTATCTATTCTGGTAGAGTTAGAGATACTGTAAAATGTCGACTTTATGCAAAGAAAGAGAAGTCTGAAAATGCATTCATTCACGTTAGACGACAGAGTAATAAATAAGATTCGAAGGTTGTCTAATGAACCGGTCAACTGCTTTATTAGAACACAAAGGGATAATTATGGTTATGCTTTAAAAATATACACTGTTTGTGTATATTTTTAAAATTTGCTTTGAGAATTTAAATAGTCAGCATTGTAAAAAGAGTTTCATTAAACAAAATATTGCTTAAACATAGACTGATTTCTGAGATGATGGTTGATAAATTCAAGCCACCTGCGACCACTGCAATAATGACATTCAAAGAATATTATATGTTAAAGTTTATGATATTAAGTCCATTGTTGGTCAGGCATATACCTACGCAATAACACTTTACCTTACTTTCACAAAAATGTTAAGAAAAACTATTAAAATGAAATCATATCAAAGAGTTGTTTTTTTTTTATAAATAAAACCTATGAATCACAAATCGTGTCCCTAAAGAAACCAAGGCAATAAAAATGAAGTTTCTCAAGCGGTAGCAAAGATGAATTCTGGACTAAGAGTTAGTGCAACGATAAAAATATTCACTCAAAGGAAAAATATATAGACAGCCCCGACCAAGCTAAAATGTATACATAAAGATAAAATGTGCATATTTTGTCTTTGACGCCAACCATTTAGTGTAAGAGTATGAGACAATTTGAACACTAATTTATCCGATGCAGTCGTTTCGACTCAATCAGATAAGCCATCTTTATTCCAAGTAGACTGGCTCGATCGCTTAGCAAATGGGTTCATAATCGATCTGGTGTTATAGTACATATACTTACATATTGTGTGATGAGAGGCTGTCTACACTGTCTGCTAGAATGCTAACTAACCGTGCAATGTAAATATGAAAAGGAATATTCTTATGATAAACACCAACATATTTGATTTTGGATTATCCTCAATAATAATTGTGAAATGAAATGGTAAATGGCTTAAAAAGTGTATTCGGTGCATGTTTTTATATGTTTATTGTTACTGCCTCCGTGGCGCAGCGGTAGTGAATGCGACTGCTGTGCATGAGGTCTCGGGTTCGTACCCCGGGTCGGGCCAACAAAATAATATTGGATTTTTCTGTAAAGAAATCTCAATAGAAGCCCGGTGTTAGAAAGTTGACACTGTTAGACACTCCCGTGTCTCGGAAAGCTCGTAAAGCCATTGGTCCTGCGCCTGATCTCTTTCCGGTCGTGTCAGATTGCCGTCCCATCGGATCATGAGAGTTAGGGAACAGAGAGTGCACTTGTGTTTGCGCACACACTTGTGCACTATAATATCTCTTGCGCAGATGGCCAGTCTCCGTCAAGACTGGCTGGCGCCGCCGTGGCCGAAATTCGGTCTGGAGGACATTTATTATTATATATTTATTGTTAGAGTACAGCTGATACATAATTTCAGTAAAAAAGTTATGCTGGCGTTAATCGTCAATTAATATATAAATTGGATGACGGATCAAATTTTTATGTTAATTGACGTTTTATATCAAGCAATTAACGAGAATTTGTTTTTATCCGACACAAATATTTATACTGACCTTCCCAATAGGCGTAAATCTTTATGGCAATTAATTTATTTTGTCAATATTAAACAAAAATATATTTCTCGACAGGATTGAAAAACTGTGACAGTTCAATTTTCTTTATGAATTTAGAATCAAAGTTGTTTTAAAAATAAACGGTTTGAAGGATTGGGCGGATATATTTAATAACATTACTTATATTAAATATTATTAATAATTGCATGTATTAATATATTTAACCTATTTTGTCTTATGTACAGCCATTTAATTACGTTTACGTGTATGACCAAGTTTTTGAAATTTTACATTAATTAATTAAAAGTGATACCTACTAGTAATAAAGTTAAATAAAACGAGAAATTTTAAAAAAAACACAATAAACGCACGGAATATGATAAAATAATCTTTATTGCCAAAAACATTAATCCTTTAAATATCACAAAACCACTTCATGCAATATCGACAGCGTTCAAGAATCACGGGTATCTAGACCCTTAACGCTATCTCTCAAGGTATTGTCATTGCATGTGTGCGAACGAGACTAAGCTATACAAACTGTAACGTGTTTTTTCATTTTAATGCATACAATGACAATGCTTAAGGTCTCTGATCTTTAAAGTACGCAGGTCTTTTCTATGTTTCGTCTTACGTCTACACATACTTTTATTTATGTGTGTGTCTCCACCGTCATGACTTACCATGAGGTGGCTATGATCTCTTTGACGCAATAAGCCAACCATCATCACCACTACATAGCCCTGCTATATATTCCATTAGGTGGTGATAAGTTTCGTCTTTTAGTCCTTAAAACTCACAAATTACTTGACCACGAAAAAACATCAGCGGCCAAACTAGTGCAATTAAATCCAAAACTATTACCTTACAACTAAGGCGAATAAAATCCATTACATTTAATAACATACAGGTTAGTTGCACCTTTTCTTCGGCCGAGTGCATCTCGTGTCTTCTGTTTATCGGCAACAGTCACAAATTATCCATTCACAGAACGACACATTTATATACAGCTTTCTCGAACTTTCCGTGCGGTAGTTACCACCTCTGGTCTTCTTGCGGCTGCGATGTCTGCACTGCGTGCTGTCACACCGCGATTGACCACGCATATGCTAACCGATGACTGTTGGAAAAAAGGATGTTCTGTTAATTGTGCCTCTCTCAGTCTTTTTATATAAGAAGATACTCTTCAATAATTTACACTTTTGAGCAAATATCTTAAATAATGATGAAAATGACATCATAATTTAAGATTGATACCACAATTATATTAATTTAGTATTATAAGATTTAAAATATTTACGAATAAATCGTATTAGTGTACCATTTCGTAGCAAAGCTTGTGCATGTAGATGCAAAATGGTTTATATACTGGATGTAAGGGACGGTGTACCGAAAACTGAAATAGTAGATTCAGATCATTAATCTGAGTTAAAAATCGTTGCAATTTTCAGGTTGCAGGTAATATTGCATTTATTTCTGCAATTTTCTTTATCTGACTGTGAATCATAACACAATGCGTAAACCATATTATTAAATAAAAATCAAAGAATACCACATTATACAAAAATACAGCAATGTAATTAAATAGTAGATCAGATCAGCTGTTTTTGTGCGCGCGGAACGCAGAGATCATTCCCGCCGGCGCGGCGCGAGCGGTGCGTTGTATTGGCAGCAATCTATTGCGTACCGCGTAATAATGTTATTCAATATAAAATTTTAATCTTGCATTTATTTGATTAATAAAAGTTTGCGTCGTGGTAAGAGCCTATAGAAAGATGTCTTGCTAAAGTTTTCGGTACGCCATCCCTTACACACAGTATTTTATTTTTTAAAGTACAACTGCCGCTCTTGTACTAATTCTTGTATGACGGAGAACTTAACAAACATTCAAACAACTGACACAAAAAACAACTCGGGCCAACTATTTATGGACCACACAAATTTTTGTGTGGGATTCGAACCCTCAACACTGATATGGCAATGGCGATTCTACCACTTAAACCATCACGCCCTCTATGCAGTCAAAACTAACTAATATTAAACGAAAAGTGTAAAAAACATGTCTTCATTAATAACCTATTTTCATTTTAATTATGATAAGAAAAACTGTGTCCTAATTAATAACTCTTTAGTGACTAGTACTTAGAAAATTACAATCACTAATCGCTCAACTAGACAAGCTAATAGGATATCGTTGCGAACACCGGGGACTAGCTGCGGGCAAAGTTCCATAGTTTATGCAAGAACAGTTATAAAATAAATTACCCAGGGAAATTAAATATGTATTTAATCTTATAAATATATAACTTTATTGGAACACGCAAGCCAATATTCTTCTTTACCTAATAGAATTTCAATATTGAATTGCCTGAGTGAGATTTATTGTTTTACGTTTAAAAAAGCGCTGGACTCATTTTCTATTTCGATTTCAATTTCGCATTTAATATAATATACCTAATTATATACGCAAATATTGTATTTATTTATTATAATATAGCCTTGTGGGAGATCGTTGGACTGCCACGCAGAAGTCTCAAGTTCGACGCAAGGCGCGCATCTCTGACTATTAAATAGTTAATTATCGCTCGCTTTAACGGTAAAGGAAAATATAATGATAACCTACATGTCTGAGATTTCTCTATAATGTTCTCGAAGATATGTGAAATCTTCCAACCTGGGGCCAGCGTGGTGGAATATGGCCTAGTCCTTCGAACACTGAGAACGGGTCCGTGCCTAACAGTGGGACAATCAGCTATTATATATTAATGTATATACACTTTATTATTATGTAATAAATAAATACGAATATTTACGCATAATTTGACACAAAAGATCAAATTTGTTTTCAGTTTAAAATTGATTTCAAACATGAAAACATAATAATTATTTCTGTTAAAGTCCAAAACTCCTGTACTCGTGTTAAATATTCAAATCTTTTATAAATTGCCTACATTATAATAATTTAAATATATAACACTGAACTCAATACTTTATCATATTTTGAATAACCATTTGCAATTTAATAAATTATATTATTATCTGTCGGTCTCGATGGCGTAGTGGTTACTGCCACGCGTAAGGTCGCGGGTTCGAATACCGCACAAGTCAAACATTTGTGTGTATGAACATGGATGTTTTTCTTGGCCTGGGTGTTTCTATGTATAATATGTATGCATTTACAAAAAAAAAAGTATTATATGTATGTTTATCCATTGTCTAGTACCCATAGTACAAGCTCTGCTTAGTTTGGGCTAGATGGTGTTGTGTGTATGTGATAGAATATTATTATTATTATTGTATTATTATAAATTTAATATTAATTAATATTTAAATGTAAATGATTAATATTGCTTTAAAAGTAACTGATTCAACACTATCCATCCATACTATTATAAACTGTTATTATATGTAAATATTTTCTGAAAACTAATTGGGATTAAAGAGAGGTCTGAACTCAAAACATTGATTCAAAAACTTTTGTCTCTCTATCTCTTTGTCTGCTTATGTTGCCACTGCTAAAAATCACTAAACGTATTATAATATCATGGTATACATTTTTATATATACAGAGTGTCCGGTAATTAATGGATAACCTGGAAATGTCTTATAGTGGAACTGATGGCCGTTCAGAAAAAATATGAAAAAAGTCTATTCTAACTACTACCTGAGATATGTGTTTTTATTTTAATTACCATGTATAACTTTCTTGTATACTACGACCATAAATGAATGAAATCCATCTATTTTTTGTTGTTTTATTATTAAACACTAATTATGCTAATAGATAGACAGTCAAAAGTATGCTATGCTAATATAGCTTGCACTTTTTATTATATATACATTTTTTTTTTTCATTTTTTCTGATCTGCCTTCAGTTCTACTCTAAGACATTTCAAGGTTATCTATTAATTACCGGACATCCTGTATGTATATACATGGGATTTCATTGAAAATCTAAGTTTCGAGTATAATCGAAATGATCGCTCATTAATTATGGTGCATGACGTTGCGGGCGCCCAGCCAAATTCATGAGTAGGGCGATTTAACAAATAAATTATTAATAAATAATTAAGATAAACAATAATCCTGATAAATTATTTAAAACCCATTAGCAGGAACATATTCTTCCACAAATTGATATTTTTTTCGGTGTTTTTACTTGGTCGGTGTCATTACTGAATAATGCGGACCCGTAATCAACGACATAAGTAGCTAAACATTAAATCAATTTGTAACAGTATTTCATGCAGATGTTTGTATATTTATTCTTCTATAGTAATCAATTGTGTTTAAAATAACAATTCTTTAACTATTACTGCTGTAATAGATTAGGAATTACCAATATTCAATATGATAAAGCAATTTAAAATCTCACACGTATTTATCGACTTATATCGCTGACTGTACCAATTTTACACCGGTTGTCTGTTTATCTATCTGTTCGATATTTAAACGTTGTGGCCAATAAAAGGTGGACGACGTAAATATTTTTTTTATTTGTATTTTGGTTTGTCGGCGTATAGGTAGGAAAAAGGCAGGATGTCATACTTACAGCACTGGCAGGAATATTAGGCCTGTCACCAAACAGCCTGTGAGAATCCGAGTCCAGACCTGGAGTCGGCATCTTACTGTACTCACTTAATGGTTTTTTATCTGTAACAAATTGTAATAGTTTACATCTGAAACAGATTTGGCATTCTTGTCATAAATTTTATGACAGTAATGCTTAATCTTACAGCGTAAAGTACATTTTCTATGGTGTCTCCTACATGGTATTCAGTGTGTAAAGGTAAGAATGGAAGAAAAATAATAACAACAGTGAAAACTAGTCTGGGATATGTGACAAAAAAGAGGGACTCATGTTGTATATAAAGCATAAGGTACTGGACTTGCAATCTAAAAGTCATGGTTTCGGATTCCATTCCATTGCACTACCACCGTGAAGCACTCGAGCTTAGCTGGAATGGTTTATGAGAAAACTAGTAATTGGAATTTAGTTCCGTTTTGGGACTCCTATAATATTTTCTTTTGCTATATACAGTAATCTACCAAATATTTTTCGAAACATCAGTGCCTATTATGCAGACATTTTTATTTTTATTTGTACCTACCCCATTAAGATTTATTAATTTGATAGTGACGTATTTTATTTCTACCTCGGTTCTCATATTTTTAAAATGTACCTAATTTATAAACATAATTTAATATGCCCTATACGTTTTCATTGTGTATGTATTTAGCAGAACTACATTTATTGTTTTTTGTTGTAATGTTAAGCATTTGCCTACGTGCATCACTTGTATCAGGTGACCAACTGAAAACCAGCGCTGGTGCACTCAATTTGGGTGCCTAGCTAATGCTGAGGTGGTGACCCTTTTCGGCGCGGGCATACACATTTTGTTTTAATATGGATAATTTTTTTTTTTTATTTTGTTTTAACTAACTGTGTGTATTCTGTACGAAATAAACATGATTTCTTTCCTTCTTTCTTTCTTTCAAACATGAATAATAATTGAAATCTAGGTTAATATTATTTAGTATTGGTTGTATTATGGGTTACTACTGCTACGAAATTCTTAGTGCTGAAATTCACACCCAGTATTTTGGTATCGGCTCTAAGCGTGACGCAAACCAATGCGACAATACCAACAAGATGGTTATGAATAAACTAAAAACAGATTGTATACACAAAAATAAAACTAACGAATATGACAATTACTTTAATTTTAGGCTTTCCGAATAAAAATATCATATTCAGGACAATAACGTTGCACATTTTAATTATTGTATATTTTATAGCCGAACATAATATTGTTCGTGTAGAAAGTCACATTTCATACATATTATAGTAGATGTTTTAATGTTTAATGTAATAGGCCAAACAACAAGCAAATATTCAGTCCACGAATAATTAAAACGATGGTCAATATATCATTGAATGAATTTGGCATTAAATGCGACTCCAAACAGCATACTATACAAGACCTTCAAATAAACACGATTACAAGCTTTATCTAAAATGAATTCCTGTGTGGCGAGCGATTTTACAAACATTAAAATAACGGAGATAAAGAACGGCCAGACACGGAACAACTATTTGTGGGTCACATAAATTTTTGTCCCGTGTGGGAATCGAACCCACAACACTCGGCGCTATGGCAGCGGCGAGGCGATCACTTAAGCCACTACGTCATCCGTCTAGCCCATTATAACCTGGATTACGTCGTATAAGATATACAAATAACTCACATTGTATCGATTTGGAACTGTAATCTTAAAATTAATATCACTCTTTATACGAACTAGCGGCTGCCTAGTGGTCAAAATTCGACCATAATTGATTTAAGTTTCAAGTTTGATCGTCATTAAAGTTTTATTGTCTATAACTTTACCCTTAAAATCACATTTCAATTAGATTTCGCAAAGCCAACATTTACCTATCTTTTTCAAACAAATTATTATTTATTTGACTATACTCTTTCATAGACGAGATTCCTAAGCTTGCTACTTTGTTTTCTTTTTTTCTTTATGACATATACCTAAATAAGGTTACAAAGAATTGTACGACGTCGACGAACAATGCCGAAATACTACGAACGCGATTCGACTGCGTATGTCAAAAGCATGGTTGTGTGCGTGTAGATTTTTTTCATTAAATAAATGTATTTCTAATGCATATTTTATAAAAATATTAGGATTCGCCACTCCTTCTCCATAAAAACTTTAACTGTGCCAAATTATGTACTCCTCCGTCCGCGCAATTTTCGTAAAAAGGGGTACAAAGTTTTTGCTTCACGTATTAATATATAGATATTTTAACGATTTATTTAAAATAAGAAGGTGTTACTGTATCTGCTCAACTATTAATTTGTACTCGTATTATAAAAACTAAAGTAACCCATCTCGGGTATATTTTGAATGATGCTACACATGCGAAATAACAACATTACAGTTAATAAGTACTTTTAGCATTTTTCTTTTGACAGACAACGCCCGCACTAAAATTAAATAATATCATATCGCGAGAGCCTTTACAAACTTGGAAACATCATTCACAAAGAACACCCACTCTTGGAACAACTATTCGTAGGAACATAATAATGTTTAAAAGCACAAATTTTTTGTGAGTGGACTCACATGGGACAATAATTTTCGCCAGTGGGCGAAGCGACCATTAAACGACTACGCCTCTCATACAGTTAAGTCGATGGCGTAGTGGTTAGTGTAACCGACTGCCACGCCTGAGGTCGCGGGTTCGATTCCCACTCAAGTCAAACATTTATGTGCATGAACATGGATGTTTGTCTTGGTTTAGGTGTTTCTATGTATGATACCTATGTATTTACAAAAAAAAAAGGTATATACATATACTTACGTATGTTTATCCATTGTCTAGTACCCATAGTACAAGCTCTGCTTAGTTTGGGCAAGATGGTGTTGTGTGTATGTGATAAAATATTATAGAATATTATTATTAATTCAGATATAATTATTAAACATAAAAAAAAAAAATATAAATGCGGATGACAGTTTGTTTGTTACCGTTTCATGCTTTAATTACTCGACCGATCATCATGAAATTTCATATACACGTTGTCAAGGGTACAGAAAAGGACATCGGGTACCTTTAAAACGTTTGTATATATTGTTTCTGAAACTCAATAAATCTGTAGTACATGATGTCCCCATTCCTAATCATATAAGGGGACGCGGGGAGCTGTGTGTAACGCCGGGCATTAATAATATAGTCAAAAACAACAAAATGGAGTTTGATTGATGAATTAGTATCATCTTCCAGCCATTGAACTAAAATTTGTAGACTCTCTACACAAATTTTTGCTAACCTAAATATTTCAGGCCCTAACATTACCTTCGTCACCATTAAACTCTAATTGGCTTTATTAAAATCATAGAGGACCTTAATATAATTAAACGAAGGACTTGCCACTCTGTAATATAATATTGTACCGTAATCATTGTCTACCTTGCCTCAAGCGCGTTGGAGTCGCCTTTCTGTATTATTTGATGGAATCTTTATAATAAAATGAGATTCAAAAGACTGTCATTCGAAGCTTATTATTGTAAGGATATTACATAATAATAAAGCAGCAATAGCTTAGCGGGAGACCGTTGGACTACTACGCAGAGGTCTCGTGTTCGATCCCAAGGTACTCTCTCTGACTTTTCGAAGATATGTGCTTTTGAGGGAAAACATTGTGAAATCTACTCTAACTCTGTCTGAGAGTTTTCCATAATTTTATCGAAAATGAGTGACATCTGCCAAACCGCACTGGGTCAATTCGGTGGTATATGGCCTAACCTTGGTGGTCTATGGTTTATGAGTAGTAGAGCTGATCGCTGATTTCAGCATGAATGGGCTGGCTCGACCGGGGAAGGACTACCCTCTCACAGAATATCGAAGTGAAACAGCAGTATTCCTACTGTTGTGTTTCACCGAGAGTGAGAATGCCGGCGGCCCAATCACCCTCTTTCCCCCTTCCCGCTCCTTTACCTTCCCACTTCCTTTTTCTCTTCTTCATTTCCTAAAGGGTCGGCAATGCGCAAGTGAAGCCTCTGATGTTGCAGGCATGCATAGGCTACGGTGACCACTTACCATCGGGTGGGCCGTATGCTTGTTGGCCACCTTAGTTATATAAAAAAAGCTGCCTCAAGTTAAGAAAAGACCAGGACAGAGCTGTTATTATTTGTTTATCTTTCACGGGTATTTCCCTAATGGATTTCTATCAGCAAGCTACCTTTATCTTTATTTACCTTTATTCTGAAAGAGCGCGACTTTCTGAATAGGGAATTGAAAATCAAGGTTGGCGCAGATGTATGTGTAATATCTGGATTCCCCTTCAAGGAGATGTGTGTATGTAGAAACATATAACCACTTACTTACCATAATGACACGGTATAATATCAGGATCTGTGTCTTCACCACTGCCCTCCATCTTGAGTTCATACTGGCTGCAGTAATCAAGTTTAGGAGACGCGCAGTACGTGTTCAAGTTATCTTGTTTTGAGAGGGATTCCACGCTTTGTTCCATGTAGAGGGCGTTACTGTACCAGCAAGAAAAACTGATTAAGTTATAGTTAAGTTAGAAAAATGTCGCTGACTGTACATTTGTGACGTCATACAACAAGAACAAAATATGTTAATATAAAAATAATTAAATTTCGTTTTATATAATGTCAGTCGCATGTATGAATATACCTGCTAGGACGCAGATATCGACATTTTTACCATCAGTGTCTCAAAAATGAAAAGCACTTTTAGTGATCAATTTATCGGTGACTATCACAACAAAAGCTTGTAATATTGTCATGTCTATGATTCCTTATTGTTAAGTTGCTGTAAGTTTTGCTTGAATAATAAAATAAAATATATGGAATAAGAGGCCCAGCTTTACTATGGTTTCAATCATACCTGAACAACAAAAGACAGTTCACAAGAGTAACTAAATTTAACAATATTACTAACAGCTTATAACGTCATGATTCTGAGCTTAAAACTAATTATTCTGGTGAGCCCCAGGGCAACATTTTGTGGCCCTTGTTATTCCTGATTTATGTCAACGATTTACCACGCACACTTTCTCACGAATGTGTCTTGTTTGCTGATGACACATCAATCATCATGAATTGTAAAAATGAAAATTCCTATGAATCTGATATTAATAGAACATTAAAAGACGTCATAAAATGCCTTAATGAAAATAATTAAAAATTAACATTGAAAAAACTAAACTCTTACAATTTAAAACCTACAAAACTAAACCTATTTAATTAAATATCAGTTATAAAAATACAGAAGTCCAGCAAATACAAAGTACAACAATCTTAGGAATAACTTTAGACGCTCATTTTACATGGAAGGAACATATTGACAAGATATGCACAAAAATAAATAAGTTCGTTTTTGCCATACGGAAAGTTAAAGAAACAACATCCAGGCAAACTGCCATAATGATTTACCACTCATACATTTGCTCTATAATACGTTATGGCATAGTTGTATGGGGCAACTCGAGTGAAATTTTAAGAGTTTTTATAGCGCAAAAAAAATGCATTCGCACATTGTTCGGTATGAAATGGTCGGAGTCCTGTAAACCTATTTAAAAATCGAATAAGCTACTAACTGTTCCCAGCATCTATATTTATGAAGTGGCTAAATTTGTCAAATCTCACAATTACCTTTTTGAAAAAATCGACAATACGAATAAGCGACATATCACCCACTTATCCATAAGAATGCCTGTGCCCAAGTTGGAATTATTTAGGAAAAGTTGTGTCTATATGGCACCACTCATTTTCGAATCCTTGCCCAAGATGATAGTGAATTTACCGAATAAGAACTTTTGTTGTGCTTTGCGGGAATGGCTTATCCAGGTAAACTTTTATTCCATCAAAGACTTTTTAAGTAATAGTTCTTGTCGTTACTGCACTTATTAAGAGACATTGTATTACGACTAAAACTCGGTGTTTTAAAATGCCTAATTTAATGTTATGCATGTTTTGTTTTTATTATTTCTACTATATTATTTTTATTGAAATATTATATTATTTTAATTGAAATGAACTGGATTTAATGAATTTATTTACAATAATAATTAATCTCAAATTCAATATTATCATGTACCTAATTTGGTTAGTAAAAATGTAATTGACATATAATTCTGCATACCTGTATTACGGGTGAAATGTGTATTGTACTAATTTATATTCTGTAACATCTTTGTGTACCACATTTGAAGCAAAAAAATAAATACATTATATATATAGGTATGGGTAAAATTTTAAGTAAAGTTTGTTTTAATTTATGAAAACTTGTCAAGTAGAACGGCGTATTTTAGCCGCTTAATTATTAGGGCGAGAAGCGTAGCGCCTGCGAGGTCAAAGTTCCTTAAATACTTCGAACATTTGTTACATTCAGATTTAGCTGTAGGCACAGTATACTAACGAAACAACACAAATATTTAGGTTCTTCAGAATAATTAATGATAGCCAAGTCAGAGATGATTGGACAGTTTCAGAACGCTGACACTAGATTATTTGAAAGGTCTCCTTTGATGTTAACAAAGCATGGAAAGTAGCACTTTATGCCCTCTTAATTTCCAAGTAAAGAACGTAAGAAGGCATGAAGTGCGCATTGGGTGAGATGACCGCTTATGATTTTGCCGCTATCGTTCCGAGGGGTATTGTTGCACGGCACAAGTAGTATTAAGTGAGAATAAAATCCGTAAGTAAAACATTTCGTGTACAGTCTGAGTTTTTATTTTTTTTGTCTTTACATTGAATACCATTCCAATACCGAATCAATATTTCAAGACTTGTAATTATTCAAATTCCTATAAATATGTATTTCATAGAAGAACAATTTACTTTTAGCACAGCAAACCTTCAAAGGAAGTACACGAGAGTAATCCCAAATAAGGATCTGTTTGATAAAAGCGGTAGTATTCAAAATCGCGTAAATCTTCTTGTCTTATAGTAACCTGATTTTGCAAGATTGGAAAGCTTTTGAATCTTATAAAGAGGTTATAATTTTGCGGAAAATTTGTTCAAGTAATTTCTCGAAGCCTTATAGTCAGTAAACATTCATAGCCTTTTAGGAAAGATACTTATTAAACATGGTTAACCAATTATTTATTATGCTACAAAAGCTTTAAAACAACAAAAAAATTATGTATTTTCTTAAAATCAAATTTAGGAATCGGTCATGTGTAACGTTATCCCGCATAACGAAAATTATTCATAAGAAATTTGACTGATGTTACAATTACTTGAATAGAATAGACTTTATTAATGTTTCAAGCCTTATAGCAGCTGCGAAAGAAAGTAGTTAGATTACGCTAAAGCCCACAACTCACAGACGGCGGAGGCGGAGCGGTAGTGGAGGCGGCTTTGTTCTATTGTTGCAATTAGTATGAAACATTACAAACACGATCCGGAGCGGACGCAAGGCGGCGCCTTGGCGGCGCTTGATGTGCCAGCACTACAAACAGACAGCAGTAATGACGCGATGCGAAGCTAAGAATACTTTGTATTCATTTCTAACTTATGAAAGACGTCACATAGAGCGGTCGCGACGGCGGAGCGATGCGGAGACATGCTGTGCTAGCAACGGTTTTTAAATTGTTATTTTTACAAAACTGTTTGACTGTTTACAATGGGTCCTGGATTCATCCACTTAATTTTTTTATATATCTGTTGTAATAAATATAGAAAATCGGTTAAAAAAGGTTATATGTACTGTAGGAAAGCAAAGCAGTTGAATCAAACTGTTGACAATGTTCCCTGAAAATACAGCGCTGTGACGAATACACACGGATAGCTCCGCATTGCCTTCGCCGACTACGCGTCGACCACATCATTACCACTCCACCTTCGCTGCCACAGACAGTGGTGGCGGTGAATTTCTACACAATGCCATAGCATACGCGCGGAGGCGGAACGGAGGCGTTGCGAAGCCATCCGTGTGTTCGCGTCGTAGTGTTTACAAGGAACAGTGTGCTTATTAACATTGCGGACAAAAGTGCCGAATAAGTATTTTGGTTATTAACTTTAGCACTGAGAAAGAATAGACGCAAGGCCAAAGGGCCGTATGTTCATAATATTAATGAAAATGTACCAAGGATAGGATAGATGTGTGTAATGTTTCGTAGTAATTCGAACTAATCAAAAAACAGCGATCTCTATCTGTGTGATATTACGTATCTGTCTACAAACAAAGGTTAAAATATAAACTATAACAGCACGTTCGATAGCCCAAAAGTTTATCGCTTATCAAGTATAATTTCGACGATTGCGAAGTGCCTAGAACAGGTTTAGTATGCAATTGGACTCTCGAGAACATAGATTTAAACTTTTTAGCACCGAGCGATATAGAGCTAAGATCCCTACATTATTTAATTAGCAGAACATTCAACTATTCTTACTAATTATATTATCAACTAAGAACCGATACATCCATGAATTATTCCTAAGTTACCATAAAAGTCTTGTTTAGAATAATTGCTGAGATAAACCGAACAAAAATCATAACTTACGTGGACGGTGGATACTTGTCAATATCATGTCTTCTTGCAGCGTGTCGACGGTACAACGCTGTGATGACGCCACATACACCAGTACAGAGCAAAGCTGCGATAGAGAGTAGCGACACCAGCATCGGAGACAATGGGATTGAGGTGCTTACTCCTGTGGAAGAAATACTATAGTAAAGAAAACTGGACCAGACTATCATTAAAGCTATAATTACAATAAACATAATTATTAAAACAAGAACAAGAATCTTTGTGTTAACACACACACACACACACACACACACACACACACACACACACACATACACACACACACATACACACACACACACACACACGTGCACACACACTGACACACATTCTGCATATTATGTAGAATTTTATTATAATAATTATTTTTTGATTGAGCATTGTCTCCCAAAATACAGGCTACAGCCTAGTTTGGGACTCAGGACCATTTGTAAACTTTAAGCAACACTATTTTGTAATAACTTTGTTGGTAACTCATTTTTTGTTCAGTTAACATTTTATTTATTATTGTATTAATTACAACTAAATTATATCCGCGTCATAGCACTGTGGATGATAGCTCGATTGCAATCTCTTTACGTAAATCACTTTACATCGTAAATCTGGCACTATTAAATGGAGAAAGATCAAATATAAAAGATTGTAAGTTAAACCTTAAGTTACCAAAATATCTTTAAACCCACGCCAGTGAAACCCATTACGGGTGGCTTAACATTTAAATCAGACCTTTTAGTCAAAAAATTGCCACATACGTTTGATCGGATTATTATGTTCATCCTTCTGTATACTAATAACATCATGCCATCCACTAAACACGATAATTAAGGAAGCGTCCCTCAAATTACTCCACAAACTCAAGATTCAAACATAAGATTCTTCCACTCGACTTCATGAAGATAATGATCCCTTCTTCCATCATAACTCACGATGCGACTGGAATATGTTCATACATATTTGCTCAATTGATTTTGAAGGGAGGGAAATAGTTTCAAGCAAAGAAATGCTACATGTGCACAATTGAACATACAAAAGTTTCAGTACATGTTCCACTGTAGGCGAATGGATTACGAGAGATTTACTACTAATACACATTGACTAAGAACTATTAAAAATGAATTTGAACTATTATAATTATTGTGTATAAGTTTTATCGTCTCTTATTGTGTTTACAAGTTATACGACATTTTGGTAGCTTTACAGTGACTACAGTGCAGTGGCAGGGAGGCTAAGGTGGCCTTCATTTCAATCTCTTAAATTGTTTCAAAACATTCCAATATTACACTTATTTATTTATTGGGTTTAATATTTGAGGAACAGAAGCTCAAAGTATGTATATTTAAAATTTATTATATTTTGCTTTTTGAGTTTATGTTACTTAAGTGTTACTAGATCCTAAGCAATTGCTATATCCCAACAATCATCCCTGTTGCATTTAGGATGGTTGTTAAATTCAATAGCCCTGCAAACTATGTTCTATATACATCCTCGTGAATACTACCTTTCCAATTTATCTATCACCAAAGATATTAGATCCGCGTTGTGCCTAACCATCAACATCACAAAAATTTCCTATTACAGATATGGAGTCGTTATTAGGGCCCGGGAGACATCCCCTCTCTCTATGACTAGTCCAGTTTATGATATAGCGTTCCCCTACACCAACCATCAAGGTTGTATTAGGTGGAGCCGCTGTACTTTCCAGTGCCCGAGAGCACCTTTCGGGACCAGTTATAGATAGGTCTTGTCCAGAAATCTCGATTCTCTCCTCCCTAACCTCAGAGATTCGGTTCTCGTAAGCGAGCTACCTTGTGCCCAAGTGACACTATTATATTACTATTCTCCAGATAAGTACCGGAGCAATAAAGCCGCTGACCACTCGCAACTCTGGGAGTTGCTAACGAACACTTTGCTGAAGCTGACAGAGAAGCCGCTTTCCATATCTCCAGTATGGAGCTGTATAAGGAACGCTCACTTCCCGACGTACATCCATACGCCTACCCAAGTAGGCCTACAAGCCGGGTGTAGCCCGAGTCACTCTAGCTATGACTCTTACTTGCTAAGCAAGCAAGCGACCGAGATGCGTTGTGGCAGTGAAACCACACTGCCACTTCGTTAAAGACAACTCCGTGCCTCGCGCGACCAACTGATTCGCACTAGCCGCGCATGATTCTAACGCTCGAACGCCACGTGCTTGCCGAGCAACAAGCATGCCGTCCTCTGCGGCTACCCACATAGCTACTATGAGTCCAACCTCAATATCAGGCACCGCGCACTCTTATCAGCGGCCGATAGAACACGCCTTTCGAGGCGCAGTGGGTTAGCCTGACCCCGCAGTACCGTGGTCCAAAGGGGGAGACCAATAAAGACAGGAACAAACATTAAGGCAACGATTAAAGTTGAAAGAATTTTTTATACTGTCACGATATGCACTGCGGTTAAAACCGGACATAATGAGAATTTTAATAAAAATAGGAAATACATAAATAATTCCCTATCACGACAGGATTGCACCGTGACATAACGCATCTACAGCAAGAATGGCGTAATTACTATTTTCTTTTTACTGATACTTTCTCTTAATTTCGTCAGCCCGTAGATGTCTGACTACGTGACATTCACATATCCACATAGTTTTCTTTAAGGTTCGAAGTTATTCGCGCCTATAGTTTAAAATGTTGGTAAAGACTCCTTGCTTAGCAAAGATAATGTTTTGCATTATCTTTGATTGTAGACGTCATAATATTGTCTTATGTTTACACAAATGTTATACCTTGAAATTAAACACTATACGGCTTTTGTCGCGTTGTTTATTTTACTTTAAAACACTTTTATTACATAACTTTTAAAACTCTAACACTACTATTATTGAATTTTACTATGCTATTTAATTGAATTAAAACTATTTATTTTTAAGTTTACACTTTGCCCCGACGTTTCGGTTGCTTTACAGCAGCCATGTTCACGGGGAGACTAAAGTTAGTCTCCCCGCGAACATGGCGCTCTCCACAACGCGACTAAATCCTTACAAAGTGTTTAATTTAAATATAGACGTCATTCTTTAAAATAAATTGTAGGTAGGTATTATGATTCCCTTTAACTCGCTACACGCTTAAGGTGAAACAAAAGCTTAAATATATGCGCATACTTACACTGCTAAAAGTTTGAAACCACCGAAAAGTTTTGGCTGACAATGTACGTATGTGCATACATTTATAATCTCCGACCATTCCCCTATGAGGGTTAGGAGAAAATATGGAAATCTACTAGTATACCTGAACATCTTTCACCACTCACTAACATTTATAAAAGCAAAAGTTTGTTAGAAGGGTTCTTCCTGAATCATGTAACAGCTGAATGTATTATGAAGTTATCTTGTATATACGTAAATGATGCCCGTATAAATGGTTTCTATATAAGTGTACATACTTTGATCTATTTCTGTAAATCAAGATGAACAAGCTTTGAGCTAATTTTATTGGTAGCTGGTTGAATGTGTGATTCGTACAGAATAACATCACAGATATATTTCCCTTCAAAGCTAGTTCGATGATCTTTGTTTTGGCTATTTCTATAATTTTGTTAAACCATAGCGTCTTAGGAGTTACATCTAGTATTTTCAAATCCAAGCAAAGAAGTTTTATAGTTTTTGGAGTTGTTATAGTTCCAGGATACTTCATTCTGCTAAATATTTAATCTATTTTATATTTTTATTATGATGTTTTGAGGAAAGTACATACACAATCATAATAACAAAATACATATCTGTAATGCCACAAATACTAAAATAAAATGGTCTATGCGATAAGTATGAAAAAGACTCACAGAAAACATGTGTGTTTATTTTTAACTACCGTATATTGTTCTTGTCTATTTATATTGTGGAGTGCTTTTATTTATTTTTAATGTGTTGTTTAATTGTGTTTGGGAGCTTTTCCATTATTTATGGTGGACCCATCACAATATAAACCTATTTATTCAAACAGCATTTAAAATAAACCTACTTTAAAAACAGTATGCTGCGTGTTTCCATATACGGGATACTAAATGAAAACCCGATTAATATTTTATATTGCTGTAAAATACATTATGTTAAATACAATAAATATGTTAAAAATTTAACATCAAAGGATCGAGCTGCATTGATACAGTTTAAATTGTTATTATTTCATAATAATATCAGTTATATAATTGTCCCACTGCTCGGCACGGGCCTTTTCTCAGTGTGAGAGTGCTGGATGGCATACTTCACATAATTATTTTCGAGATCAATGTAGAGAACTCTTAAGCATGTAAGTTTCCTCACAATGTTTTCCTTTAAGCGAGCGATAAGTGACTATTTAATACGCACAAAACTTCGAAAAGTCAGAGGTGCGTGATCTCGAGACTTCTGCGTGGTAGTCCACCGTTCGCCCACTATTATTGCTATTATCAGATTTCTTCGTACACAGTTAACAATACGCGGTTTGCGAATCCATAACAAATCTATTCTTAAAGATTATGTTTACATGTTCAGTTGTTCTATAATCATGTGTGTTGTGTAATCATATATAGCAGCCGATCATTATAAAGTCATCGTGCAATTGACTCTTAAAATATAAATTTTACGAAATTAAATTAGTAAATAATTATCCATACCACGATACAGATTGACCCAAGCTGGCTGATTGCAAATTATGAATTTTTGGGTAAATACTAGTGATTGTATTTATATTTGCCATAGTGTTCATATTATTGTTCATAATATTAAATTTTATGGAACGATCAATCGGTTAGGGACACGTTTTATTATTTTAGCGTCTCAAGATTATCTAGATCAAACATTAAGTATTTTTTGTGTTTTCAAAGAAAAGTGCAACGAAAATTTAAGTTTTAGTTTTATCTTATGACCTTACTAAAGTAAAGCACCTCGTAATTCTGAGTGGGTCTCGTATAAAATGAGCAAGTGCTTTATGTTAGTCGAGGAGGTGTTTCGCTGAGTGCTAGTGTCATTAGACTGCGATAACCAGTCTGCAGGGGAGTGTGGTTTTTGTACTTACACTTTAGAAGGTCTCGGTTATATTAATTAATATAAATCGTCGTAACAGCGACAAAATGGAAGATGGCGTAACAATGAAGAGACAATTTAAACCGTATATACGAAATATTAGAGATACAGATTAAGAAAGTAGTAAAGAATAAAATTGGAAAGCATTAAAGCTTGGACATTGAAAACTAACCAGTTAAACTTTGAATAAATAATGTGCGATATTGCAGCAGTTTCACTGTTATATTATTTATAATTGTGCAGTTTGATTGCAAAATACGTTCACCTTACGGAATAGTGACTATATACAAAGCTTTAGAAAATAATAAACTGTACGTGCATTTAACCGCACAGCGACAGTGACAATGCACGATTGAATCTCTCGAATTTGCAGCCATATAAACGACAACTACTTATCATAACTGACCGTATGCTCTATTTCCTTGGTATTTATTGCAACTGCGATATCGAGAAAACTCAGTTATGTCCTTGAGTGGTGTTTGCCGCTTTCCATCAGGAGGGCTTGCTTGTATACCACTAACAGCAATAAGACGGCACTGATTGCATGTATGGCGAAGTGGCTCAATTCGTAGCTCGTTTTGATACCCACATGTCCCCACGCGGGACAAAAATTTGTGTGACACACAACTTGCTTTCCGTTGTTTGTGTGTTTAAAGGCAGACTGACACAGGATTTATTCTTAGTGCGCGAGTTGTCTATTTAAAACAGATAAAATTATGAATTTTCTAAATGCCATGAGATCATCTAAAATCCTACTAACTTGGAATAATAATAATATAATATTCTACCACATACACACAACACTTACAATGGGTACTAGACAATGGATAAACATACAAATATACTTTTTTTTATAAATAGATACATGTTATACATAGAAACACCTAGACCTAGACAAACCATGTTCATGCACACAAATGTTTGACTTGTGCGGGAATCGAACCCGCCACCTCAGGCGTGGCAGTCAGTTACACTAACCACTACGCCATTACATCAGGTGTAAAGGCAGCGACGTGTAGCTTACGAGCACCCTCCCAAACTTTCGTATTCCTAATATTATAAGACCAGGCAATTACAAGACCCTAAATATAGCATGCCTGTGTTATACCACTATAAAGTGCAATAGAAGTACCTAATTGCTGTTTCTTGGAAACTGTAGTGAATAATGTCTCGCTCCACCACCAATGAATATTGCAGTTGTAAATTTACGGCTGCTTATTTAACTTGCCATTGTAGTGCTCTATTTATTGTATTTAGCTACATATTGTTGAGCTTTAAGTAAACAAACTAATTACATATGCCTGTTGAATTATGTACTGAATTGGTGCAGTTGGTTTTGCACCTTATGCTATTATTAAAATATATACATGATGCAATCTACTGAAATTTGGTAACATTACATTTTCTCTAAAGATAAATGATTGTATTTATTTGATGTTTTAGATACTCGAGATGGGTATACACGTATCATTTAACACGTCTACGAACATGCTACGAGGGATACGTAAATTATTTTGAGTCTGTCAAAAATTTGACATTTGACAGAGGGCGTCCTAAGTATACTCTGTTTGTGTTAGGTTCAATCCTTTTTTTATTTTTCACTTGAATACCAAATTTATATATATATCCAAATTCTAGGTACAATCTGTGTACGTTAATTTTTAAATTGTTTTTAGTTGGAATTTTGAGGCTGATATTACGTGTTCTATTTTCGCATATAAATTGTTTACATGCACAAATAATAATATCAGCCATTTGTATGAAGTCAATACGCAGTGCAATTTAGTTTGAACGAAAGTCAAAATCAAAAAAACTCTTCAGTATAAAAAAAAACAGCATGTACGGTTTCAAAATATTTATTAGAAACCGTCCATAATCTTTGACTATAGCTGTCATATTTACCTTTATTTAGATACGAAAATATCTAAAAGTATTCTTACTTTTAGGACAATCGACTGAATTCGTTGCCATCATCTGTTATACAAGCTCAAAGGCGGTACACAATCCTTGTTTAGCTAAAGTTCTTAGTTTGTAAACTTTTATTTAAATGCAGCAGTTCTAAAACTTAGAGGAGATTACATAGATTTAGTTTACTCAAGCACACTTGCATCATGTGACGCAGCACCGTATTCCGTCTTTCATTTAGGTAAAACTGTATAATCTTAATTGCGCAGGCCAGATGAGCCTCGTGGATTGGCCTTGAGACAAAACAAAATAGACGTTTTTTGTGCTAAAGCTTGAAGTTTGAAAGGAAGGATAACTCATTTAATAATCCGTCCATAACTAAGTAGGTATTATGGCGCCAGATGTTTGTTTTTGTTATATTTTTTTTATTGTTTATTAGATTATGACCACAGCTTAATTAGGTGGAACGTACCATATTATTTGGTAATGTTAGGAATGAACTTGCTTGTTGTAATAAGTAGAACCCTTTTCATGTAAGCGGTATTAGAGTCGGGCACGCCACGATCGTGGCGGTAAGTCCCGTTTTTGAGGAGTGGCTGGAGAGGCGGCATGGCGCCCTCACCTTCCGGCTGACACAGGTTCTAACTGGCCACGGTTGTTTTGGCCAGTTCCTGTGTCGTATACGCCGGCAAGAGACGCCCGGTTGTCACCACTGCGGCGACTGCCGCGACGTTATTGAGGACACGGCGCTGCACACTTTGGCGGTTTGCCCTGCCTGGGCATCGCAGCGCCGTGATTTGATCGCGGCAGTCGGATCGGTTGCCCTCTCGCTCCCGGCCGTAGTTCAGTCTATGGTCCGGAGTGAGAGGTCGTGGAACGCCGTCGCCTCCTTCTGTGAGGAAGTAATTTCCATCAAGGAGGCGGCGGAGCGGGAGAGGGAGCGTTTAAACCCTCTCCCCAACCGCAGAGCCGGGCGCCGGAGGGCGCGAGACGACCTCCAGCCACCCTGAGGTTTGACCTGGGGATGGCGGGCTTTGTGGGCCTGCCCGCCATCCGTTCAGCACCAGGTCCGAGAGGCGGCGTGCGTGTTCCCACGCGCGCCTCTGTGTCGAGTCCGTCTCCCCTCTAGGGGAGACAGTAGGATTTTATGCGACGTAGTGCCTATTTTGGGTAGGTCTTTCGTGTAGTGGCCTGCCGTTTCATACGGCGGGCCGTAACCGCGGCGGGGTCGCGACCGCATGCGAAAGCGATTCGCGCGGCCCCGTCGATAGTGGTTTTGTCGAGGAACACCGTGGTAGGTTTAGTCGGTATTCCGGGAGGTTCTTTACTATTATTTCCATCTTTCTTTTACCCCGGCGAGTCCGACATAATCCCTCCGCCCGCCCCCAGGGATATGCGTCATAGCATTCCCCCACGTAAAAAAAAAAAAAAAAAAAAAAAAAAGCGGTATTAGAGTAGTACTAAACCTCGTAAGTATCCAAAGGCGCACATCTATGTTTTCCCCTAAGGTCAGCAAAGTGCAATTGATACCCCTAGAGGGATGATACGATAGATTAACCATTTGTCTTCAGGTGGGTGCTAGGCCTCTCTACCACCACATATAAAAAATAATAAGTTTTAAATATATGGTTCATTTAATAATTTAAGTAACAATTATGAACATTGAATCTGTATTTCTCTACCTAAAAATATGTGATTATTAGAAAATCTTACTTTATGTTTGATCGTCTTTAATTGCCAGAATCATAATCCTAACTAATATAATAAATGCGAATGAGCGTTTCTTTGTGTCGCATACACAGTGTCATGTGTACAGAAAATGATGTAGGGTTCCTTTCATTTAGCAAAAGAGGACTGTTCTAGAGGGATACAAATTTATTGCTAAATTTACATTAAGGCAAAAACTAGTCTTCTATAATTATATATTTAAAGATTACCTTTATATTTTTTTAAGGAATTTAATAATAATAATAATAATATATTTATCTTCTCACCACAATATTTACATACGATATTTACGTAGTCCAACATATAGAAGGCACATAATACAATTATTATTACACATTTATTATATTGTGGGAGACTGGTGCCTAAGCTAGACTTGACGCCTGTATTTCAGGACACCAGGACCCCAATCCTACATAAAATACATTTTTATTATGTACTGGAGCATTAAACACATTGTTGTATGATAATAACAATAGTGGTGATTTCGTCTATTTTGGTTATGTATGTATTTATGCGCGCGCGTGCGTGCGTGCGTGCGTGTGTGTGTGTGTGTGTGTGTGTGTGTGTGTGTGTGTGTGTGTGTGTGTGTGCGTGTGTGTGTATGTGCGTGCGTGCCAGTACGTGTGTTTGTATGTGTTTGGATGTATGTGTGTGTGTTTTGTTGTATGGGTATGTAAAACGGCAGTAGTAATAACTTTAAACTGGGTTTGTCAGTAGTTTTTCCGTATCATCATAGTTTAATTTTTGTAGCCAAACTGTTAATTGAGTTTTGCATCTGATCTTAGTAAGATTGTATATCTGTAGTTCCTTGTTTATTTTATTGTAAAGGTAGCCGCCTAAGTGGCAAAAGAAGCGTTTTGAGAAAGTAGTAAATAGGTGTATACGGCGTCGCTCTACTGGGTTGAATCGTCTTCTACCTTCAGACAGAGAGGGGTTGAAAATCAGGAGAGAATGTTGTTTTATAATGATACTAAGTATAAATAATTGTCGCACTGTGAGAACTTTATGATCCTTATATAATTGTTCCGTAGGATAGTAGTGAGGTCGAAAAGATGACACTTTTAGGATGGCCCTTTGTTCGCGCTCTAGCAGTCCTAGTGTCGTTTTTGGAGCGCCACCCCAAGAGCTGATGCAATAGCAAATTAAGGACTGAGCTAGAGCAAAATATACCGATCTTATTAAATTTTTATCACCTACATGTCTCAGAGTTTTAAAGACGTATATCAGCTTGCGTAATCTATTACTAAGGATCTCTATGTGTTCCCGGAATCTCAGTTGACTGTCAATTATTATACCCAGGTATTTTACTGTATCTGTTTTTAAGATAGGTTCACAAGAGCACATACTTCGTTGCTCCTTACACGAATGAGCAGTGAGAGTGCCAGATATAATATTGTTTTGAGTTGGCGGTTTTAAAGAGAAAGTCATGTAGTTAGTTTTCTTTGTATTTAAGGTCAATAAGTTATTACGCAACCAATTGCACACAATATTGAGACCTGATTGTGCATGTTCGTATACTTCCCTCCATGTACTAGCGCTGAATAGAAGTACAGTATCATCAGCAAAGGTTATGACCTTCCCTTTAGGAAGTGAGAGCGCACCCAGGTCGTTAATATATATAAGGAATAGTGTCGGACCGATCACGCTACCTTGAGGGGTACCGTAAGTAAGCGTGCGCTCCTTACTGAGAAACCGACCTATCTTCACCCTTTGGGTTCTCTCACTCAAATAATCCCTAAACAATTCTAATGGCACTCCTCTGATTCCCAAGCTTTCCATCTTTTTCACTAGAATCGGTACAAAAACCGTATCGAAAGCTTTTGCGAGATCTAAAAATATTCCTAGAGCTTTCTGCCCACCATCCAGTTTTGTAACCACGTGATTTGTTAGTTCATGGACCGCGTCTGAAGTTGATTTACACGTACGAAAACCGAATTGTGAAGGCGCTAAAAGATTATTATTTTCCAAATAACTAACAAGTCTACGATTCATAACCCGCTCTAGTATTTTAGAGAAGGCTGGAAGTACTGCAATGGGCCTATAATTTTCGACACGATTTCTGTCCCCATTCTTATAGATCGGATGCACGGTAGCTCTTTTAAAGGCATCGGGAAATTTGCCAGTGGAGAGGGAGAGATTACATATGTATGTTAGAGGTGGCTAACTCATGTCTTTTTAAGAGACTGTTAGGTATTCTATCCCAACCCACAGCACAATCATTTCGTAGTGTCCTAATTAAGGAGGCTACCTCTTGCTCATCGGTCGGTAACATTGCCATAGAATGTATACTGTTCCTAGTAACGATAGTCTTAGGTGTGTCTTTACTACCACTGTTGAAATTTTTGGCTAGTTTTTCACCTAACTCGACAAAGAAGTCGTTGACGAAGTCTACTGAGTTTTCAGGTGTCACTTGAGACGTTAATAAGTGTGAAGAAAAGTTTTCATTAATGCTGGATCTGCCTGTAATTTTATTTATAGCTGCCCATATTTGTTTAGTGTTACTACCTGCTTTACTAATTAAATTCTTTTCATGTTCTATTTTTACATTTTTTAATAGTTTACAGCAAAAGTTTCTATATCTTGTGAAAGTTATTTTTAATGTATCATTAGTAGGCGACTGCTCAAATTGTCTGTGCAATCTATCTCTGTGTCTAATACATCGCAG
The DNA here is from genome assembly GCA_963675205.1 of Catocala nupta. Classification (NCBI taxonomy): domain Eukaryota; kingdom Metazoa; phylum Arthropoda; class Insecta; order Lepidoptera; family Erebidae; genus Catocala; species Catocala nupta. Next base: position 30,233,698 of record OY776087.1, read on the forward strand.
CAAGCCAGGCGTAATCCAAGGCTTTAAGGTTTGCTTACGATTCGAGAGTGTAATTATTCTTGAGTTGGAATCTATAACATCTTTAATCAAGCGAATCATTGTCTCCGCTGCTTCATGGGGGTCTCGTGATGTATATACCTCACTGAAGTCTAACTGTTTCAAGTCTGCATCTAATTTGTCGTTATTAATGTGCACTATGGACTTTTTTGCTCGTTTCTTAGACACGTATTTAGCCAAGAAAAGTAAGATGGTTTCATGGTCAGTAAGAGCAGAATGTGCGACTAATGTTGAGGCCGGTAGCTGACTTTTCAATACAATACACGGCAGAATGCATGCCTAGATCATTTTAGATCTAGGCATGCATTCTGCCGTGTTGGGAGTGAATGAGCGGATAACAAGCCATGTGACGCTAGTAGGTTTAGGTAGCTATGTTTGACGGAGTCGCGACAGTCTGCATGAATGTTTATATTAATGTCGCCCGTAATAATAATGTTATTATAACGTGCGACAGCATTCAAAGCTATGTTCAACGAGTTCAGAAAGTTAGCGGTGTCTTTATAGCCAGGTGGGCGGTATATGGCTAAGAGAATTGTACTAGGGTCAATGGTTACTTGGAGACAATTTGCATCAAGCACTGGAGGTTCCTCCACTATAACTTTAAGATCTTTGTGTATATAAACGACTACACCTTCCTTCTGTGTGCGATTATTTGTTGTTACAAAGCGTTTATAGCCTGTGATATCTGGAATATTATATGTATTCGGTAGCCAACACTCAGTTAGAGCAATTATATCCCAGTCAAGTTTCGTTCTAGCAAGAATAGTATGGAAGCCCGTCATGTTTTTTGATATACTTCTTATGTTTTGTGTTAGAATTTTGAGACAGTTTTTAGGCTTAAATTTTGATGGAATGCAATTGTCAAGGTCGCATGTAGACAAGTCAGACACAGAGACGTGATCGATATTAATCATGTTATTTTGTAGCTGGTCGAATGTTTATATTAACATTATCCATGTTTACATCACTATTTGATACAACAAAGAGAATGATTATTATAGTGTAAGTAAGGCAGTTAGCACCAATATGACTGGATAAACGTAATAGGCAACTACTTTTGTGTGTACCCATGTAATATGATTTGAAATGAACAGTGTGATATGGTATAGATGTCATATATAGGGAAAGTTTGTATGAGTTTGTATGTGTATTAGGAGTGGTCTTCGGTGTGTTTAGTGAATAGGTTTGAAAAGCTTGTAAGACGATTTCTAAATTGACAACATAAATATAAATTTGCATTAGTGTACGTGAGACATGTTCTAGATAAAAAGCATGCAATAAAATATACAAATCTAGTCATTTCTTTCTACGCAATTTCTCGAGATCTTCTTCAGACTTAATGAGCCTACTAGGCAACCCTTCTTTCTCGCGTATATATACCTTGCCGTTAGCAACCCAGCTTTGTCCATACCCACTATGCTTTATATGCTCTCGTGCAAGGTAGTGTAGGCGTTTAGTCATGCAGGTCAGAACCTCAGACACGTACAAAGGGAGTTTCGGTCCTTTCACTGCCAAATGATGGGTATTCAGACGATTTTCTGGGTGATGTTTATTAAACGTTTTAGTAGCCTTATGGAACTGTTCTCAAAGAGTTGCCGAAGTGAATTCTACCATAACGGCGCCCACTGTCTCAGTCTTGTTTTTAAAACGAAAAATGTTTTTAATATCAGTTTTACTCACGGATTGCTTGATGATATTGCCTAGATTTTGTACAGTTTCGATAAGAGTTTCACTGGTTTCTTGGTGATTGGTTGGCAGATTTTTTATTTCGAGTAAACTTGCTTTTTGCTGTTTTTCTAAAAAGTCTACCTAGCTTACCTTCTAGAAATTTAATAAGCTTTTGATTTTGACTCGATTCCGCCTTTAAGTTGCCTATTTGATGGAGGGCATCGTCGTATTTTTCAGACAAGAATGTTAAAGATTTCTGGATTTCTTCGTTCTGCGATCTAATTTCGGTGTTTTGAATGCCGATTACAGCGTCAATTGTCGACTTTTGACTCTTTATTAGATTCAAATTATGTTCGATGTTGAACTTTATAATCTCCCATTCTCATTCTACTAGTACGAAATTCACAAAAGCGCTTTAAAGTTGTTTATTAAACTCCTGAATATAAAAATATATTTTTTACTTATGCACACGCATACATATTATTCACAAACATATGATCGAAATTGCATATCCAATTACAATTAACGACAGAACAGAAATTGAGAAATGACAGACAAAACACGTACGCAATGTTCAGCGAATGCATCAAATGTTCCAAATTATTCGAAAAGAACAGACAAACTGAATCGAATATCAGTCAGCAAACAGGTGGGTGACGTTCGTCCATTTAATATCGGCTTTTATTGTACTTTAACGGTCTCTAAAGTTCAATTGGATATCTCTTTTCAAGAGACGTGATTATACGGAAATTGACTGGTTCGATGTCGACTGCATTTATTATCTTCAAAGACACAATCAAGTCCTGTGTGGGACTGTCGCACTTCAGTGGCCACTGCAACAATGTCCGCCTGAGAAATCGTTCGATTACTGTTACTGGGTCTTTGTCGCAATTTACATTTTCTCAGCCAGCTGTGTTATATGCTGACTATACTATACTTCGGTGAAACGTAAAGAGATTGGAACGAAGGATTTCATGGTAATACACCTTAATCAATGGTAGTGTTTTTATTTGTGTGTTATTTTTGACTGATATTAAATATTTAAAGAACAAAATTTTTTTTTTATACAACTAAGGTGGCAAGCAAGCATACGGCCCACCTGATGGTAAGTGGTCACCGTAGCCTATGTACGCATGCAACACTGGGGGCATCACTTGCGCGTTGCCGACCCTTTAGGAAAGGAAGTGGGAAGGAGAAGGAGCGGGAAGGCGGAAAGGTGGTGTTTGGGCCTCCGGAACTCTCACTCACCGAACGAAACACAACAGCAGGAATACTGCTATTTCACGTCGATATTCTGTGAGAGGGTATAATCTTTTATGCAGTATGTTTAATCAATGTAGCGCTGTTTGCTCACAGGTTGATATCTTCCACGCAGTTACTGAGTAAGTATACTTTCATCTTATCTTTTTATCTTCTACTCTATCTTTTTTAACAGCTAGGTTTACTTTTATTACTTTGTATAAACTAAGTACTTAAATAAATATTTTAAATAGATCATTGTGTGTTGCGAATACCGTGTACCCTGTACAGTTGTTATTGAATTTAATGTATTCTTTTTATAACATTCTAACATTTTGTCTATATTTTTCTTATTAAGAAGGTACGTATACCGATTTTATAAAAAAGAAACAAAGAAACATCACCAAAATTCACACATTCTAGATATCAATCCCTGTGTCGCAGGGAACTTTACAAAAATACAAATAACAGACACACAGTATATCTAAAATCACATCACTTGGATTCGAAACCACGTTACTCAGCGCGGCGGATAGGAGAAGCCTTTACTACACAAGTACAAATACAAGTCAAGTCAATAAAAAAAATTTAAGCTTACCAGTATATTTGTCAGGTGGTCTAATAGCGACTGTATACAGAGTGACCTCTTCACTCCGACCCTTAGCGTTGGCCGCGTACAAGACTAACGCATAACTGGATCGGCTGTCCCAGTCGTGAACCTCGAAGATCGGCGTGTGGTTTGAGGTGACGTTGTCTCGGACCTTAGTAACAGAATTGTGCAATATCAGTACGACATGAGGAATTTTTCTAGCTCCTAAAATACATAGGACCTAAACCTGCAGTTGGCAAAACGTAGGTAGATTACACCTACCCTGAGGGGACGTCGGTTTAAGAGTATGTATGTAGAGTTATATAATCATAATAATAATAATAAATAATATAATGTTTATAGAGTAATATAGAGAGTAGTTATATAATTACTATATTTCACCATTTATTTTAAATTTTAAATACACATATTATTGCTTTTAGCCATAAAAGATGAATAAAATTTGCTATGTTTATTACTAGTTCATGGAGAAATGGTTGCAGCTCCTTACAGTTATGATTTGTAAACGAAATATTATTGTACACTTGACGATTAAAAAGAGTGGCTATGAATTTCTTGCCCGTTCTTCTCATGAGCCCTACACCCTTACTTTGCTGAACGTGGCAGTAAATGTAAATTCACAGAAAAAAATTACATGTAACTTTGACATTCATAAGTGTTACCTTGTAACCTAACTTGAATAAATTTATTTTGATTTGATTTATGAAAATAAGTATTAGAATTATGAAAATACTAAAATAAGCTTTCTAAGAAAGTCCGTATAAAAAGTTTATGTACACAGTTCCTACGTTTAATCTTACAAAGATAAAGTTACATCTCTATTTTACTATATGCAAATTATTAACCTTATGTAATAAACAAAACGGTAAACTGCAACTTTTTTTTCACGTACAATAGTATCTTATACGTTTCGTATGAGTGTTTCAAGTAAAGTACCGACAAAGGAATGTTCCACAGTTACTATTTTCCATGTAACTCAGTTGCATGCGGTTTAATTCTACTACAATTTCCACTTACACATCTTGCTTTGGTTTCGCTTCTCTTGCACATACGGCGTTCATTTTGTAGAAGCAATGAATGCAAGACATATAATTATATTACACTTTATTGTGACAGGCAAATGCATCGGTATAATATTCTCCAAACAACATAAAAATTAATAACTTCGTACATATTGGTCCCGACAAAGATGATCATAAAAAAGAACAGTTTGCAATTTTAACAACTATGAAAGTACTTTTAATATTTAAAAATCGAACAATTTGGGATAAAACTCTATTTAGTAGAAATTGACTAAAAAACTACTACTAGACAAACCTGCTACTGTTAACAAAGATTCAACACTAATTGTCTATGCAATTGACGGAAATATTTAAAAAAAAAGTTCACAGGCATGAATCATTTATAATTACATACAACTAGACTGGTTTCTATGCCTTAAAAATTTGAAGAGGATCATGAATAAAAAACAACTACTTGCTTTTTATAACTTACCATCAATGAAGGCAGTTCCAGCACCTCCATATAGAACACTTGTGGGAGTCCTCCATCAAAGCCTTCCAAACATTCCACTAGCAGAGTGTAGCTCTGGTTCACTACAGAGCAGTTTTGCAAAGGTGTGGGGTTACCTGCTAAAACGATATACATCTGAAGAAGTGGTTCATCAACAAAATTATTGTATGCATAACACGCATTTTAATATCATGGAAGACGATAGTTGCAGAATATCATTGCAAATTATTTCAAGGAACAAGCCACGATATGGTTTCCATAAACTTAATCTACAATAGTCTGAAATTATATATGTAAGCATAATATTTATTTGCTGTGGCTTATAATTAGGTTCATATGATGCCATTATAATTATAATTGTGTAATAATAATTTTTGATAAATAACTGAACATCAAATCAATTTGTAACAAGATTTTATAAATAAATAAATGTACTTATTATTGTAATACAGTATTGAATTGTGATTAAAATATAACTGTTTCTGCAGTAAAATATAAGGAATTACTACGTATTACTAGCGGTCGCTTAGTGGTCGAAACTCGACCATCATTGATTTAAATTTTAAGTTTGATCGTTATTAAGGTTTTATTGTTCATAACTTTACCCATATTACATATAAATAAGATATATGTAACCATAGTTACGAAGAATTGTAAGACGTCAGACGAACAATGCCGAAATACTACGAACGCGATTCGACTGCGTGTGTCAAATGCATGGTTGTGTGCGTGTCGTGTTTTTTCATTATTTTAACGTATTTTTAATGCATATTTTATAAAAATATTAAGATTCGCCACTCCTTCTCCATATAAACTTTAACTGTGCCAAATTTTATTCTCCAGCGTCCGCGCAATTTTCGTAAAAAGGGATACAAAGTTTTTGCTTCACGTATTAATATATAGATTACGTATCACAACACGTTATAAGTGATTTCTTACCTGCAGCAACTAGCTTGTAGAGACAAGGTGCTTCTTGTCTGCCAACAGTATTAGTAGCGGAACACAGTATAGTGCCAAAGTCCATATCGGTGCTCGGGGTATACCGAAGAGTTGAGGTGTTTCCATGGTTTGTGTACAAGCTGGTGACAAATGGATATTTATGAAACTGGCAACTTTTGTTAAGGAACCATAACACCTAGAGTTTCACAAAGATCTAAAAGTTAGCATGATATAGTGACGTTATAAAACAGAGGGCATTGTACTACCAGTAATAGCCGCAGCGCTGCGGCCGGATTTATCGCACTTTGAACAATTTAAAGAAGTTTCAAGAGATTTGGTATGCAAAAAGAAAAACATGTTTTTGTTCTTTGTCATGTATTATTTATCCCTCATAAATTACATCGCAAAAGAGAAACCTTGTTGTATATACCTTTCCAAAGCTTTACTCAGTTTTATACGGAATGCCTGGAAATATGGGTATAGACGGAAAAAGGTTCAGTCCCTTTACATGCCACTTAAAACCATAAATAGCGAAGCATGGCTGTAATACAACTGACTATCACTTAAAGACTTCAATTAATAAAAATCTATTATAAAATGTTTCAAATTGGCGTAAATAATTTTCAAATAGTTCGTTTTGATTCGGTGAATGGACACATAGGTTATTTTACAGATATATGTACATTATGGGCCACAAAATATAATCACACCTTTATGTTACACGCTGTATATAGGTGTGATGTTATGGAAACAATGTCATATTTTTGTTATTGTTTTCAGGTGTAATAAGCTACGGTAATTAATGTGTCCATCTGTTTATTCTTAATTAAAATTACACGATCGCAGTCAGCAATATATATATTTCCATTTAACGATATACTTTACAAATATATTCCGATTCTTCAATAATTCAGAAACGTACATGTCAACATAAGTAACTTCGTTTTACAATATTTATTTTTTAATAAACTAGAGTCACGTCGTATGCTACTACGTGCCTAGTTATATATATTTTGTAGCTCTTCATAAATAAATAAGGTCAAATTGGACGTCTTAACTGCCGATCAATGTGTGAAAATATTTTTAAGATGAAGTTCTACCAATGAATACTGATCAACTTAATATATATATGATTATGTTTTTGAATTTTATACCTTCAGAGATTATGCTTCAACCGATATAAGTTATTATTATTTTCAACTTAAAGGTGAATTCCGCGTGAATTCCTATGTGTTAATCCGGGACATAGGTTATCTATGTGTACTATGGTTTACGATCGATAGAATGATGAACTTTCAAACACCTTCACAAAATTTTACATTTGTAGGGTTAATACTATATCTTACTAATTTCTGCCCGCATGCAAATATACCGGTCAGTAAAGTATCCTATATGTTAGTAAAGTCAAAGTCAAAAATCATTTATTCACTTAGGTCACAAAGTAACACTTATGGACATCAAAGGGGTTAGTGAGTTTATTACATTTACTGAATTTACATTTATGTTAGTTGCAAGGTTCAGACAAAAGGTTGAGCCTATGAGAAGATACCTGCAAGAAACTCAAGGCCACTCTTTTAAATCGCCATCAACTTATAATTTCAGTATTGTACAACTCATTTATGTACCAGGTGTTGCAGTCATTATGCCATGAGTCACTGTCCATATAAAACTAAATTCTAAAAATAAAGAAAAAGTTGGTAATATTATGTAAGTAGTATGTGTATGTGCCGAATTTTATTCAAACCTGTTTAACGGTTTTTGAGTAATTGTGTAATCAACACCAAATACAAAATTATTTTTTAATAATATCTTAGTTTCCAGCTATCAATAGGTGGAATTCCGGATTACCAAACCGACACATATTTGTAGGGTAATAATATTAGTAGGTATAATAATTAATAGAATGTCATCCTATTTATACAGTCCCACTGCTAGAATTGGTTTTTCTTATTATGTTTCTCATATACATAATAAGCAGCACATAGCTTTGAAAAGACATTGAAGCGTACCGTAAAGTCGAAGTTGAGTGACTGCCAGTAACAACGAGTTATCAAAATAATTCACGTGGTCTATAAACCTTAGATATATCACCAATCCATGACCTATGTCAAACATTTAAAGTTAAGTTTATTTCGAGACTAAATTGGGATCAAATTTTCTACTTCATTGAGCTTGTTTATACGTACTAAACTAGCGATGTTCAATATACATGAATGTTTTGGTACACAGGTACAAATAATTACTGATGGTCAACAAACTGCCAGTATCAGGTCAAACAGTAGAGAGAATTATTTCCGTACATAAAATGGTTACGTTAAATGCTATTTGCTTTATTGATTAGAATTATCGTAGGATGTTTTCCAGTAATAGTATCGCGTTGAGTGTGTAATTATGGACCTTGATATTGTTTATCCAGGTATGGTTTATACCAAGCAAGCAAAGCATGTAAAACGCTTTTAGTCTTATCATACTACATTACTAGTCAATGTGCAACGCCTTTTGACTGCTTCGGAGGTGCAACGGTAGGGAATGCGACGTGACTACTATGCCTCGGGTATTGGCTGCGAATCCTGGGTTGGGCCAACAAATAGTTATCGGGTTTTCTGACAATAAATACCCAGTAGCAGTTCAGAGTTTGGAAGTAGACAGTGTTACACACCCCATGCCACGAAAAGCACTCAAAGCCTTTAGTCCAGCGCCTGATCTCACCCGGGTCATGTCAGATTGCCGTCCCATCGGATTATGAAAGTTAAAACAGAGCAGCGTCAATGTTTACTGTTTTAAATGCTATTTATGTAATAAATGAATATTAATTCGACCTTAATCGTGTAGTATGCTACTCATACTACATGAGTTAAGGTCAGCCCTGTATATAAACCACTACTGGGCACAGGGGCCTCTTCTCACTGCGAGAAGGGTTAGGCCATATTCTAACATTGAAACTTACCTTGGAGAAATTTCAGATTGTTCTCCAGAACTGTTGAAGAACCAGCTGAAGTAAGTGGGTGGAGGGCTGGAATCCACCAAGCATTGCAGCACAACGGTCTCCATTTTCAAAGCCCCGTATACTTCGCCGTCGTTGACAGTTTTGCATAGAGGAGCATCTGGGTAACAAAAATTTCAATTTAATTAGTGTGGCTTCTAAGAGTTCTAAGGTGACGGTGATAAGAGGGAAAATGTAGCACTGCACAGGACATATTCATAGTGTATATGAATATGTAACATTTCACTGGTTCGCAAGAAAATTTTAATATAATATACATATAAATAATTAAAAATTAAATTAATACGTAAAACGATTATACAACTATGAATTATTGTCATTTAATTAGTATATTCGAACCCTTAATAAATCGTCAACAATCATATTATGCACTTAAACGTGTATAAAAATTTAATAAAAATCTTAACTCGTCGATATTGTTTTGTGGTATAGGGATCATATATCTTTATATATATAATTCTTCTGTACGTGTGGTGACCGTGAACTCCTCCTAAATGGCTGGACCGATTTGAATGAATTTTTTTGTGTGTATTCAATTGAATTCGAGGATGGTTTAGATATGATTATTATTTTTTTTGTATACAGGACGACGTCTGTCGGGTCTGCTTGTATAACTATATATGTCTGTAACTCTATTAAAAATAAATTTGTAAATTACGGGTGCCATGTAAGGACCTGAAAATCTATAAGTTTGTATAGTACGTGTGTGAATTCTCAAAAGCTTAATAAAGTTAAGTCTTGAATTTTGTGTTATGAAGACTAGCCATCAGACCCGTAAAAGTTATAATAAAGGAAATTTATGTATAATTATTTCATCAATGTTTCTATTGTACCCAAAGTGTTTAACAAAGTTTTAACTTGCAATCATAAAATAAATAATGAATGGAACTAAGCAAAAATTACTTTAGATCAATAAATAAAAACTAATCAAAAATTAATTAATTAGTCTTTTAAATTTAGCTTAAGATAATTGATTAATATCTTGTCTATAATACAAAACTCGTATTAATCTTTTAAAAATATTTGCCTTAACGTCATTATACATGAAATGTAGGTACATTTAATTGATTATGACGTTTAATTTTTCAGTAACTTTTTATTAGATTAATAGAACCTAATTAAAATTAAAATGTAAACTGACTAAGGAACATATTTTATCATTATTCATATTTTACGTCATAAATTCTTGAATAGAGTTATAAGATTTGTTCAGTAGGAAAGATTAAAAATTATCTTTAAATAAACGCTTTATAAACATGTTTTTTTTCAGTCATCGTGTAGCTTATTAAAAAACTCAATGGCGTGATATTGCGCACAATGATTAACTATTTATATTTAAATTTGGAGCTATCCGATCTTTCATGTTTTCTAAGAGAATTTTCTCTTTGTTATGTGACGCTTTTATCCTAGTATTATGAACTGGATTTTGCCAGCGGCTTCGCTTGTGTAAATGTAGGTTATGTCAATTTTCTATCTCTCGGGCATATTACTGTTTTTCTGGATTGAAAGTACCCTATGTCTATGTCTGTACCCGTGACAACGTGTATTCGAAATTTCAGGATGGTTAGTCGAGAAGTTAAGGCATCAAAACATAACAAACAAACACTCAATAATATAGTTAAATTTATCGATTTATAAAACCAAGATAGTTACTGATATTGATAGTTAATATGTCAAGATGTCTGAAACATTCGTGCCATTAAGTTCTTTGAGAAATTCTTACGATTGTTCTAAATTGCACGTTTTTATAGCAAAAATACCCTTCGAGTATAATAGTAACAGCTGACAGCTGCTGTAGATTGTGCTAAATGTTTCAGCTTATCTTACCTTAATTATTATATACTTATTAGTAGTCTTACAATAATTTATTATTGAATTTATTTAAGGCATAACAATGATGATCTACGAATATAAAGCGTTTAGTGCATATATTATGTAATTTCCTTATGATGACCACATAGGAAAAGTTTTACTTTGTTATTTTTATTTCTTTGGGATAACAAACAATTGTGTTATAAAGCTTACTACTACATAGATCTTATAACAATTTAAGTAATTACACAACCAGGCACCAATATCCACAAATAATGCAAAGTACAAGAACCTAGGTGCAGGCAAACCATAGCAAACATTATAAAAAAAAAAATTATGAAACTTACGGCCGATGTTTAGTTCAATTAAAAAATATGATTTGCGTGTTTGATATCAGATTAAAGTTATACATGCATATTAATTATATTGTTTAAGATACATTACTTAAATTGTGCAGGTGACCAAGCGAATATATCAGTTTCGGTAAAATTATCTTTCGTTTATCGTTATAACTTTTCAACTTTTTTTTATTACATTTTTTTTTGTTTTTTTCGATTAGAATTTGATCAGCATAATATCGTTAGTTTATTTCGAGCATTATTAGTTTGTTTTTTTTTTAACCAAAGAAGAAGAATTGCCTTATACATAAGTATGTTTATATAATTTTAAGATTTTTTATTGATATTTTTTTGCACCGTATAAATTAATAAATTATCCTCTAAAACAGCATGAACGAAACACTTAGAATGTTCTTATCTCGTCTCACATTTTATAGACATCAGACAAAATTTTCATAGATTTAAACTAAGCTGTCAAACTATTTGAAACAGTCCCTTGATAAGTTTTGAAGTACAAATTGTCACTTAGATAAGATCCAATAACGAGGTCCTGGAAATTACCACTAGCGCAATAGTTTCAAGTAGTAATGGCATGTAATTGAAATAATTTCAAGCCTAATAGAATTAACAATTCGGCGCCCATAACACGTCTTGTAAAGTGGTAAGTTATGCAAATTGGACAGCAGTTACCGTCTTACACGTTTGAACTATCCACTTACGGTTAAGAATCAGACAATTTGGATTCAACTTCAGATTTAGTTCGTAGGCGATAATGTAATAATATGCCGTATATGTGTTTCTGTTACTTCTAATACTACTTATTTCGTAAAAACATATATATGGCCTGATAGTAAGCGGTTTTATATAACTTATGAACGCTTGCACTTCGTCGAGTTGTCATTTCAATTTGCGCGGTCTTCTCACACAGGGAGTACCCAACTATTGATTATAAAATAGAAAATGATAATAAAACAATTTTCAATTTACAAATCGCACTGGTTGCTTACAGAACAAAGCCTTCTGAGACTTGGAAACCGTATTAATCGCATGATCATAATGTCCCTTATTTACGTGGAGCTGGAGATATGCTTTCTGCTCAGTGGAGCTGCTTTAGCTTAATTTAAATCTTAGGTTTCAGCAGAGATTTGACGGTGACCTATATTTGCTCAACGTAGATAAAAAAATACAGACACAAATATTATAAGTTACTGGATATTTTAGACGCGGCATTTGCATGCATTTGCATATGCTTAATTATTTTATAAATAAGCTTGTAAATGTAAATCATCTGATGAGTAATGAATTAATAATCATTTTTATCTATCATCTTTGTATGTATCTTCCATCGTAGCTTATTAACTACTAAACTTATTCTACAGCATATATAGTATCACCTTCAGCTATCGAGTATCGAGGTAGGTTTTTGTAATAAATAACAGAAAACACAAAATTGGCAACGAACAGAAACACAAGTAATTGATAAGTACATTTTAACGACAATAACATATTTTTTAATATTAATAACAGTACAAAGTATGTGCTGAGTTTATTTGATGCTTAAATAAGCTTATATATCTACTTAAGTATTAAATAAACTTAGCATACACAGTAGAGCTCTACTATAAACGTTCAGTGATATTCAGTGTTTCGTGTAATTATTAATGAGGACCGTTGAAATTTAATTGTGAAATCTAATTAGACTGCATACATAATATATATTCGAGCTAACAGTGTATAGAGATGTATGTATTTGGAGAGGGACTGCGGGCAAATTTCGACTGGACTTGGCCAGCGAAAAGATTACTTCACCTACAGAAAACGGCGGTTAAACGACCTAGTAGCGAATGTCTGCCGTTGGTAGGGTGTCTAAGTCCTTAACCATGTATCTACCGGAACGTTAGACGCAATGAAAAATATATTGGGTCTCGCAGAAATCTTCCAGCATACAAGGAGAAAGTACGAAGATTCTATGCTGTCAGCAGAAGATCCCATCCCCTGTACTTGTAGCATAGCACTGCGGCCAACAACTTAGGTTTGTGTTACCTAAAATTGCTTTAGTGCTATCTTCTGTACATTTCCAGTTGAGATAGCCCAGCATGGGAGCTTAATTTAAATATATTGGTATCTATCTCACATACAGAATCCAAACGTTCAATCAATTCACACACGTAACAAAGCATTGAACATTTCTATGCTAAAATTCTATACATTCACATCGATTTCATTTTTAACTGGATTTCATTTATGTATGCAGCGGTGTCACATGCGTGCTGCATATAAATTAAGTTTTTTGTCACACTCATGTTGGTATCATGATAGCTTAATGCGAAAACGGCCGTTCTGGGGAATATCGAGAAATGATGGATTTATGACAAAACTGAAGCCATTTATTTCTGAAGAATATCGTATAGAATAAATAACTACTATCAGAATATCTCTAGATATCTAAGCCGTGCTTAGGTAGCAGAAGTTTACCACTTTTTAATTAATTATTATAAATTAAGTGAAAATCCTTTATAGCGACTCGTTACATTATAAAGTGAAACCACCGGCTAACTTTAAAATAGTTTGTAATACTTACTTTATAGATACTACTTTTTTTAATTATGATTATGACCATATTGCGGATTTGATAACTTTGATTTGTGTAACATTTATTTTCAGAGATTAGTTTGACACTGAATTTTCATCTGATTGGCAAGTAGTAGATTTATTGGTGTTATAATTTACATTTTATACTAAATTAAAGAAATTCTAATGAAAGGCTAGGCCAGTGTCCTAAATCGACAAATGCGAATAAAAAATGCAGGAATAAATATGAACACAGGACACATATGCCAGGATAATAGCAAATTGAAATACATAATCTGTATATTTATTTCCAGGTAAGAGGCGTGAGTTTAATATTGCAGCTGCCTATTCTTTTAATTATAATCATCACTCATAACAACACATTACACGAGTGCATGGATGGCGTAATGGGCAAGGAGTCGGCTCGCTGTTGCTAATACGTTAAAAGTTCTTGATTTGAATCCCGCACGCGATATTATTTGTGCGGTCCACAAATAATCTGTGTCTGTGTGTACCTTATGATTGTAAAGTTAATCGCGAAACAGGGACAGTCAACTAATTCAAATACGTCTTCAGAATATATACAGCGTATAACAGAAAGGTGTGGTCATATTTAAACGTTACATGATACCCGTTGTTGAAGTATCGGAAACCGACTGTCTTTGCAGAGTGGATAGCCATCATATAGCTTATTGTATAGCCTTTCCAAATGTTCTATTGGACAAACCTCTTAGGCCTACGTATAATAAACGTTTTAATTTTAAAAGGTGCGATTATAAAAGTGTTAAATCTGAATTACGACGTGTGAAATGGGCTGAGATTTTATCTTTCACTGATGTTAATGACAGCGTTGAGAGGTTCTATGATATTATTAACGAAATAATAGTTAACCATACACCGTTGGCAAAAACCAACTGTTTCAAATACCCGTTATGGTATAACAAGTCCTTAATTCGTTGCCTCAAGGAAAAAGCTAAATTTCACAAGCGTTTTAAAAAATTTGCTAACCCGCGAGACTATGATACTTTTGCTTTACTCCGCACCAGATGCAAGTCTCTGATCAATGAATGTTATAAGTCTTTTCTATCATCTGTAGAGAAATCACTATCCCATGATGCTAAGATATTCTGGCGTTATGTCCATGATAGAAAAGGGGTAAATACCATACCTCAGTCTATGACCCATGGAAACAAAACGTCTTCAGACGGTAGAGGAATCTGTGAACTTTTCTCGGAGTATTTTGGTTCGGTTTTCGATTCATCTTCCTCTCAGCCAACTCTGTGGGAAAATTTGCCCAACACTTCTAACACTACGCTTCATCCATTTGAAATCAGCCAAAGGGATATCCTTCTTAAAATTAAGAATTTGGACGAACGTAAAGGTGTTGGCCCAGATGGGATTCCTCCAATTTTTCTCAAAAATTGCTCTGAGGAATTATCTGTCCCATTAACCATACTATTTAAGAAATCAATCAACTCAGGCGTTTTTCCAGTCCGTTGGAAAATTGCGCATGTTATCCCTATTCATAAATCTGGCGATAAGACATCCTGCTCTAACTATCGGCCCATTAGCATTCTCGGGTGTATAGCGAAGCTCTTTGAATCTTTAGTATATATTCCACTTTATAATCATTTATGTAACTATATTTCCAACAAACAACACGGTTTTGTCAAAAAAAGATCCACACTTAGTAATCTTCTTGAATATAAAAATTATCTTTGCGGCGCCTTTGCTTCTGGCGGGCAAGTAGACGCCATATATCTAGACTTTAGTAAAGCTTTCGACAAAGTAGACCATTCGCTGTTATGTCTTAAACTCGCACACTACGGTATACATGGGTGTTTGTTAAGGTGGATCACTTCGTACCTGAGTAACAGGAGCCAACTTGTAACTGTTAAGGGTTATTCTTCTGTTCCCGTACCCGTCTCTTCTGGGGTTCCACAGGGGTCACATCTAGGTCCGCTCTTTTTTATAGTCTTTATTAACGATCTTATAAATCGATTATCTTGTCCTGCATTGCTATACGCTGATGACCTAAAGATTTATAATAAGATAAACGACACCACAGATAGTCTGGCCCTTCAGCGAGATCTCAACATCGTTACGGACTGGTGCTTATCAAACAATATGTGCCTCAATGTGGACAAGTGTTGCATTATTTCTTTTACCAGGAAAAAGCACAAACTGTTTCACCCTTACTTTATAGAAAATAGTGTGTTAAATAGAAAAGAGGTGGTAAAAGATTTGGGAGTCTTATTTGATAGGGAGTTAACATTCCGTTCACATTACGAGCATGTTGTGAAGAGAAGTAGCAAGCTTCTGGGATTTATTATAAGGTCCACTAAAGAGTTTAAGAATGCACAAAGTACCCTGTGTCTCTATTTCAGTCTGGTGAGGAGTATCTTAGAATACTGTTGCCCAATTTGGTCTCCTTATTATAAAACGCATATATATAACATAGAGAGAGTACAGAAAAGGTGCTTAAAATTCCTTTCTCGTAAATTCAGTTATGGTCGCTTGAATTATGCTGAGAGGTTAAGTAAATTTAATGTTGTCTCATTGCAAACCCGACGTCAGAGATACGATTTACTCTATTTGCATAAATTGATTCATTCATCTATCGATGCTCCGGCTTTACTCTCATCTCTCAGCTTTAATATTTCACATAGATCTCGTAATCCTAACATATTTGCAATTCAGACATATAAAAATAATACATCATTTTATAATCCAATAGTAAGAATGTGCAGATCATATAATAAATTAGCACGTGTAAATGAAGAGGTCGATATCTTTGATATAAATTTTAACAGATATAAAAAGATTGTATCAGGTGTACTTAGTTCCGAAAAGTTCCAAGCCTAGCTGTTATAATGTAAAATTACAGTTATTAAGTTATTACCCGTTTAATGATTCATTTGTATCCTACGCTAGCAAATTTAAGATTATAATTAATGTTTATTTTTTGCACGAGTAATCTGCTTTAATATGTACATGTTGTGTACACTACCTTAGGATTACCGTCCGGTTTATATATTATGTTCTTTATTACTATCTACTATGTTAAGACTGTAATCTGTTTGTGTACCTATTATAAATAAATAAATAAATAAATAAATGATACAGCCCCTGCACAATGGAAAAGCGCGATGATTAGGCAAAGTTGAAAATCTTTATTTCCATAAAAATGTGTTAACAATTCTTGGGCACGTCAGTTAACTAATATATTCATTAAGAATAACAATAAAATAAATATGGACTTATCAATATCAACACTTTCTAGTCGATACATAAACAACACTTACATCTGACTCGGTGAACTCGGAACCCGAACATGACAAGACGCAATTGTGATAGTAATGTTATGCGTTTGTTACGATATTTAAATAATAAATAAATAAAACGTTTAAATTATCATATTTCTCAAAATAGTTTGTTTTGATCCGGAGATAGAACACAAAGGTTATTTTCAGATATACATTACAGTTCTAAAATATGACCACACTTTTCTGTTACACGCTGTATATATGATACACGATATATCAAATATGGTAAAGCAAATGATTTCAGAGTATAGCAACAAGATATTTAACAGCATTTCTCTTACGGTCTATAGTCTGGCCTTCATTGAAGGAAGTAACTACAAATTCACTCAAACGTATCATGTTCCCTAACATCATTCAAACCATTTTCAAAGGAGGTCGAGGTATAGCACTCGATGCATATAGCGATGTGTACTTTATAGCAAAAGGAGGTTATTGACGACGTTTCACGTTAGAAGCACTTTGAAGAGCCAAGAGATTCTGGTTTTATAAGCTCCTTTACCTATAGGCTTGATTTACATATACAAGAGACGATTTCAGAGGAGAGCTATAAGATTCCAGAGCTGTGTAGTACTAACTTATATTAATACAAGCGTTTCCATACCAACATCACCCCTTTTTACTTTTATGTCAAATTAATTGTAGTCAGCGTAGTTGTAGTATGCATTTTTTCATAATTTTCTTTTATTCTTTTTTATATCAAGAACAACTCTCTCGCTTAGAATAATTCTGGTGTCTCGGGAGACTTTACAAACATTCATACGACGGACACAAAGAATACCCAGACTTGGAACAATCATTTATGGATCACACAAATTACTGTTCCGTGTGGGAATCGAACCCATAACACTCGGCGCTGGGGCATTGGCGAGGCGACTACTTAAACAACTATGCCGTATATGCAATCAAATAAATTCTATGCAGCATTTACCTTCATTATCGTCATGCTACTAACTGACAGACTGACGTATTGGTCTCCTAAGATTAAGCTGGGCATATATCTGCCTGTGAACGTAAAGTTCCGGCTACGATACTCGGATCGTGGAAAATGCTTCTGCACTTTTATAATTGAAAATTCCCAATGGCATTACGGAGACTGGTAATATGTCAGACAGACAGCAAGGGTAACCAATATCACGTAGGATGTAAACATATAGCTGGGAATAGTTCCGTGTAATATGCTTCTACCTATATATTCGGTGGTAAACACGCGTGAATCTATTTTCATCATCATCTCAGTCGAAAGATGTCCACTGCTGGACATAGGCCTCCCCCAATGTTTTCCACACAGATTGGCCTTAGGCCACCCGCATCCAAGCGTTTCCCCGACCTTTACCAGGTTGTCGGTCCACCTTGTGAGGGGCCTACCCCTGCTGCATGTTCCGGTGCGAGGCTACCATTCCAGAACCTTTCTGCTCCAATGCTCATCGGTTCTGCGTGCTATGTACCCTGCCCACTGCCACTTACTCTTGGCTATCTGGAGAGCTATGTCAGCAACTTAAGTTTTCCTGCAGATCTCCACATTTCTGATTCGGTCTCGCGGGGAAACTCCAAGCATAGCTCTGTATATATGTACGTAAATCTATACAGGGTGATTTTGAAATCGTGTAATTCCTTTTAACCACGCATTCTACTGGTGATATAGAATAACCCTGACCATATTTTTATTTAATTAGAATTATTTTTTTTGAAAAATTTATGTTCCGTTTTTTTTGTGAAATGGTGTCAGATAGTCATATGTTAACCAACCGAGGCAATTTAAATTTTTTACTAATTAAAATAAAAAAACATATTAATAATTAATGTCGTAAATAATAACGGACGGTCCTTTTTATTGCCCCCTATTATTTACGACATCAGTTATTGTTATGTTATTATTTCTAAATTAGCAAAATCTTAAGATTGTGTCAGGTGGTTAAAATATGACTATTTGAAATCATTTCATGAAAAAAATCTGTACTCTAATTTTGCCAAAACCATTATTCTAATTAAGAAAAATATGGTCAGGGTTATTCTATATCACCAGTAGAATGCGTGGTTAAAAGGAATTACACGATTTCAAAATCACCCTGTATATGCATGTATATCCATATAAACATGTCATATTTTATACAATTCATCCATCTTCTCTCAACTTAAGTCTTAGCTCACCCTGAACAAATGTATAAAACGTAGGTTCTTCGCATCTACATATTATGCTCATTATGCTTTCCTTTCACACATGTTCGTGAGGTTCATATTATGTACAATGACTCCCGCGGGTATTTAACAAACTGCCACAGTAGATTAAGGATACAGTTCAACTGAAATATTTAAGAGTTCGCTAGAATTATTGCCTTTCCTGTTTTGTACACAGGATGGATAATATAGGGCCTTTGTATAACATGTCCCACTGCTGGGCGCAGGCTTTCTCTTAATTAAGAAGGTTAAGGTCATCATCGAAGGGTGCGTGTTGGTAGACATCACACATATTAGAAAACGTTATGGAGATCTCTCAGAAGTAATAATAATAATAATATTCTACCACATACACACAACACCATCTAGCCCAAACTAAGCAGAGCTTCTACTATGGGTACTAGACAAAGAATAAACATACATATATACTTTTTTTTTGGAAATACATACATATTACACATAGCAATACCCAGACCAAGACAAACATCCATGTTCATGAACACAAATATTTGACTTGTGCGGGAATCGAACCCGTGACCTCGGGCGTGACAGTCGGTTACACTAACTACTGCGCCATCGAGTCGTCAAATTTTTTTTATATATAATTTTTTATATAATATAAATTCCTCATTATGTTTTCTTTCAGAGTTAAGACTCACTGAAAAATCAGGTATGCGTACCGTCAGATCGAACTTCAGAAAACTGTGTGGTATCGTTTCTTCTTTAGAGTATAAATATGTATAATGTATTAACTATTCCTCGGGAATAGTACTTTGTTACTGGATGAAAGACACTGTCCTTTTTATACCCCTGACAACGTGTATATAATTTGATGATGATCGGTCAATCAGTTAAGTCGTGAAACCGTTACAAATAAACAATCTCACATTTGCATTAATGATATTAGTTACAGCATAATATTTTTCAGGTTCTTATTGGTCATTCCTAACTATAACACCTTCACTCAAATGCATCTACTACAAATCGTTATTTTTATGTAATGGCTTTAGAATGGTATTGGAATTAGCCCGCTTTTTCTATCGATTATTATTTTCCATATAACACTAGTTAGCAGTATATCAGAGAGAATTTTAACCTTCATTTGAAAATTATACCTATGACTCATAGAAGTGTAGTGTAAAATAATATATACATACATACAAACTCTCATGCCTATGCTTATATATCTGAAGAGGTAGACAAAGGTGTATTATAGCTACAAGATATGGTTCAAACTATCGCAATAGCGCTTTGCCCGATCCGGAAATCGAACTACACCACAAAGAGCAGACAGTCAGTAAGTAAACAGGAATAAAATATTAAACTAAATAAACTAACATAGGACGTCTATTGTCTGAATGTCTGCTAACAAGTTATGATTAAAATTCTGGAATACAAACATATTTTAATAATAAATAATAATAAGCGTTTATTTTTGAACAATCTATATTTGTTAAATATTTAAGAATGCTCTTCCTAATAAACTATAAAAGTACATGGCACCTGTGATACAGATATAACCTAATACAGGCGTTCAAAGTATTGTATCCTATTTTTAAGTATTTTTAAGACCTATATTATAATTCATATTTGTACCAACTCAAACTGAATACTAAGTAACCTAAGTACATATAACAAAACTAAAGTCTAAGAACTAAAAACTAGAGTCTGTATCCACGTAGTATGTTCTCGTGGATGTTTGACGGTCGATTCAGTGACGCAAAGAACAATCTCACTTGTCAGTAAAAAAAATTAATAATCCTTTTAAACAACACCTTACCTACTAAGGTGTTGTTTAAAAGGTAACTTACAATTGACTTGCAGTGACACTGGATTGCTGGTAGCACTGCCTTCGTTATTATAAGCGAGGCAGCTGTAGTCTCCCGCTGCGGCACGGGTCACACTCTGGAGTACCAAGCTCTGGTCGCTCAGGATTATTCCAGCACTAGCATTATGCTGGATTTCTTTCACCTGGAAAATAATTTCTGTTTAAATTTCTAAAGTTTTGTTTAACTAATCAACCAATCACCAAAAAATTTTGCGCACTCCTCATCAGGGGAAAGTAGGACCTCGACATAGGGTTTCTTTCATCCAGAAAAAAATACTGAAAGTAGATCCTCGGAATAGGAAATGGACATAACCTACATTTACGCGAGCGGCGCAGCGGGCAGAATCTAGTAGACTGATAAAATATTTATACTAATGACGCATTTAGGCACCAATTAGAGTGACTCGTTGATCCTCTATAAGATTGAGATTACGTTACGTGTGATTGTGACGTCCCAGTTTCGATTTCCGGTTCAGTAAAATAATTAAGATCGAGTTGTCACTTAGGAAATTGCAAGTAACTGCACGGTATCTGATAATGCTAAATATCAGAACCAAGCATAGGGGTCTACCCTATTACGAGGAACCATAAACATAATTCGCACTCTTGATAAAAGAGAGATTTAACTCGAAGTTTGAAATTTAGGCAATTTGAACTTTAAAAATGTGTTGGTTAGAGTTCAAATTGCCTAATTGCCAAATTTCGAGTTAAGTCCTTATTTCATTAAGAGAATAATATGTAGGCAGCGAAAGGTAGTATGAATATAGTAGTTCAGTCAATAGATCTATAATTTAAATGTTCGCTTAGAAACAGCATTCAGAATAATTCAAAGCTCCTTTACTTCCACATTAGAAGTGGTTTGAATGTGTGTTTAGGATTCATCTCAAGAACAAGTTCACTGCATAGCCGCAAGTAACTTTCTCGCTGTACAAATAAGCGACTGACCCAAAAACTGCAAGTAGCTAAATGTAAGTTACAGCTAACAGACTACCAAATGACGTCACAGACTGGAACGAATGGACAGAACCATATGTTGCTTATACTAGCCAGCAATTCTTTATTACCTATGAAGTTGAGATTGGCTATATTTATTTATTTATTTACTAGCTTTTGCCCTTGTCTTCGCTCGCTCGGAAACAGTCCTTTTTCTTGATGAACGGTATTCTATGTCCTTTTCTGTATGCCCGACAAACCGTTTGCGAAATTTCATGAAAATCGGTTAAGTAGTTCAGGCATGAAAGCGTAACAAACAAATTCATACCTGGAGTTATAATTTTACTTATGATATAATATAAGATATAATATTACTTAAGATTTATTCCGAAATACAGAAAATATATGTTTCTGCAGACCAAAATTAAATAAGTAGTGAAGTGCCGCACTGACTTTCATTACTTTGGTAGAATGTCAACGACAGACAGAAAACACCGAGAAAAGATAAAGCAGAGAAATAACCTAATCTTGGACCATAACACAATATATTTAAATGTAAAAATACTTATAATTAATTAATGGGATCAGCCCATAATGGAATTCTAATTTGTAATATAAGGTAAGCTGTTTGCGTAACTTACGAAAGCTTGTTTCACAGGGGTTTATCACTCGAGTGCTGCAAACCCTTGAAAACTCCACTTGAAATTGCAGTACTACCAGTGCAAAGAATAGCTTAGTGTTTTCCTGCTGTCAGTACAGCGCCTCTTTAAAGAGTCTAGATATCTTACTTTGGTTGCAACTTTACGGTAGTTGCAATTTTTAGGACTTGAGTTTTCTTCAGTCGGTATCAAGGATGAGTAAAATCACAAAATTAAGGACCCCGTAGTTTCCCATGTCTGATTATATTATTTTATAATTATGGACACATGGACCAGCGTGGTAGATTACGGCCTTACCCTTTTCATAATTCGAAGAGGCTTGTGCCCAGCAATGGGACTGTATATAAACAGGGCTGATATTATGGACACAAAGTACATTTACAAATTCAAAAAATTTTGTGGAGTCACAAATAATTGCCCCTTGTGGGATTCGAAACCCTTAGCATAGCAGCAGTAGTGAGAAGAACGTTTTCCAGCTTCGACATCTGTGTAGTAATTGGCTTTTATTATTAGCAGATTATTGTCTACTTGTTTTTAAAGGTGTGTAAGCTTGACAAACCATAATCAAGCATGGCGATTCAAAATGTTTGTCACATGAGAAGAAAGAAATCCTTTATCTCTTAGTAGCATCTTCATTTATTCACTTACCCCTTTATACCAAGTCAGTTTCTTAGACTTTGGATTAGCTTTGACACTGCACTCGAAGTACACGTCGTCACCTTCCTTGATGTAGCCGGGGTTCAAGTTGGATCCCAGCTTCAAGCTGACTATTGGAACATCTGTGGACAATTAAAATGAGTAAGCAAATTAAGTTTATGAGAATTTATACTATTGTTATTGGATACATTCTACATTCTTATGTATTGTCAGTATTGTCAATATTCAAGCGGTGTCAGGTGATTGAATGAATGAATACATACATATGTAGATTCACGGCTGTTTCCCAAAAGGGTAGGCAGAGACTACGGATTTCCATTTGCTACGATCCTGACACACTTTTCTGGCTTCTTTCACTTACATCACATTCCTCAAACACGCTCGCTGGTTTAAGATGCTCTTCGCCAAGGTATGCCTCTTGCGACTATTCCACTCACACTTGCCTTATAGACTTTGTTAGTCAGTCTTTTCTCGTCCATTCTTTTTACATGTCCAAACCAGCTTAACATACCCATTTCTATTCTTGTCACTATATCCACTTTCATTCCGCATCTCTCTCTAATCACACTGCCTTATTCTATCTTTCAGCATCACACCACATATGTCTCTCAGCGCTCTTATTTCTACAACATTTATTCTGCTCTCATGCTACTTTTGCCATACCCAACTTTCACTTCCATGCATAAGTGTAGGCACTAATAGTCCTTGAACAGCCAAACGTGCCTTGTCAGATACATTTCGACTGTTCATAAAAGCGCGTAGAACGCCATTCGCTTTATTGCCAGCAATCGTTCTCCTTTCAATAACTCCCTCATGTTTACCATCTCTTGTAAAATAAGTAAATATCAGAATATGTTCATATATATTATCTTCTAAGTATGTAAGTACAGAATTCTCGGTGTGGAACTCCGATGCGCATTTGACATTACTTTTTTTATTTTATTATAGTTTTATTTGTTTATTTATTATTATGTGTAAGTAAACAGCTCGTCCCTATTACGTGGGATCGAAAACTATACCTGGCGAAACATCTACCTAAGGTTTAATACACCTCTGCCTACCCTTTCAGTGATAAAGGCGTGACACTATATATGTATGTATATCGTAGTTTTATTATGTGCTGCTTCTCTAAATCATACCTTGTTGAATAAAATCGCAAACTAATTGGTAATTTTCTTGGATTAGAATTGAGATAAGAGCTAATGTATGGCAATAAAACATTTTAAGTTAAAATAATTTATACGGTTTTTTTTAACACTATTATTACATAATGTTAAAACTTCAAACTAATAATTGTTAAACACTTTTACTAGTTACTGTTTACTTCTATTTGGGCTATTTAGGTTATAAAAACGTTTTAGATTTAATTTTACACTTCCTCGATGGTTCGGTTACTTTTCAGCAGCGATGTTATCAGGGCGACTCCCCGTAGTTTTTATTTTTAAATAGCGAATTTAATATATTACTAGTTTTAAATCCGTAAGTAGCTGTTTGATTTAATGTACAATTAGCTTTATTAATATTTTCGTCAGTACTATAAAGTTTACGTTATGTGTACAAAACTCATCTCAAAGCTGGTGATGAACAACAAACTAATTTACCACTTGTTCCTACCTCTATTTCAAAATGAAACAGTTGTTGTTTCCTGTTAAGCTTTACTCCTACCGACTATCAATTACTTGCAACAAAAAAAAAATTATTGTAATGTATAATATTTCACCTTTTCAGAGACCTAAGAGTGAGACTATTCAGGCAGATGTAAGGTGCAGGTTTTAGGTCCTATATAATAGGCAGCGAGCCTAGTGCTATAACTTTCCTATCTGAAGGATCCTAGAACTATGTTTTAATAAGCATAGTTCTAGGAGCCGGGTTGTTACCGAGGATTTTATGACAGGTAAATACAATAAAAATTTGCATCAAGTATCAAACTCAAGACCTCATGCACAATTGTTGCATTTAATTTAATACTGTTGCATCACTGAGGCAGCTGTTCTGCTGTTTTTACATGAATACATGAATTATTACATTTATTACATACTAATTCATATGCGTTTTAAATTGATTATTCTAATTATTCTAGTTTGTGGAGTACAATTATTGTGCTAACCTGTTTATGTTATTTGCTATTCGGGTTATTTAGTTGACGTAATATGAATAAGCCTAATTGATTATCTATTTTGAACTAAACACATCGTTTCCGTGTCATCATTAAATAGTATTCGAGCTACTAATTCCAGGAATCGTTAAATACAATGTTTTCAATAAATAAATCTATCCTATTTAATACATATAATAAAATTATAACTGGTCAATAACTGTGCATAGATGATATTTAAGAAACAATAATGTGAGTGCTTTTGAAACCTAAACAATTATATTGTCTTATGTTTACGCGAATGTTATACATTGAAATTAAACACTTTATACGGATTTTGTCGCGTGGTTTATTTTACTTTAAACACTGTTATTACATAATTTTGAAAACTCTAACACTACTATTATTGAACTTTACTACTATTTAAGCTATATATTTTCTTAATTAAAACTATTTATATTTAAATAGTTTTAAAGAGTAAACTTAAATTTATTTAAACCTAAACAATTATTTAAGAACATTTGTCTGCTTGTTTGTTTGTACCAATATCACATTAGTTTATAATCAGGGCTGATATATATAAATACTTTATGGAATTGATCGCACTATTGGAGAGCATTGGCTAGGCTCTCTTTTCAATATAAGAAAAATTAGGGCACCGGCCACAGGTTGGCAGATTTCATATATACATATTTCAGAACATTATGGAATGAACTCTTAGACATCTTAGGTTTCTGATGATGTTTTGCCTGCACCGTTAAAGCGTATGCGAGTGATAATTAATAATAATAATATTTTATCACATACACACAACATCATCTAGCCCAAACTAAGCAGAGCTTGTACTATAGGTACTAGACAATGAATAAACATACATATATACTTTTTATTTGTAAATACTTACATATTATACATAGAAACACCCAGACCAAGACTAACATCCATGTTCATGCACACAAATGTTTGACTTGTGCGGGAATCGAACCCGCGACCTAAGGCGTGGCAGTCGGTTATACTAACCACTACGCCATCGAGGCCGACAACGATGCAGGCACGCAACGTACTCTATGTACGTAACTTTATAAAGTCAGAAGTGCGTGACATGGGATTGAGTTTACTCTCAGTTATCACTAAGAGTAAGGTCTTGAGCTTAATCCTATGTCACGCACTTCTGACTTTATAAAGTGCTCAGAATTTATCATCTAACAATATTTTAACCTTTCTAAGTAGGTACTTATAAAGCGAAGTATTATTACCATTAAATGTAATAGCATTCTGCCAGTTAAAATAATCAGTAGCAGCTTGGTAAAAATAAACGCTCGCAATCTGCTATAAGGAATTAAAAATAACTGGCGAAAAGAAAACATCTTGCCACCGCAATACCGCACCCGTGAACGAGAGTATAGAGAAGCCCATCGTTGTAAAACCAGCACAGGATTTTGATAATTGAGTAATCGTAATGTAACTTTTATGCATGCCATGTGGTGGTGGCAACGGCACACCGGCGACCAGATTCAATAGATTTCCAATTATGTTTGGCATACCAACAATTGTCAGGTTAAGTAATTAAGGATATTGATAATAACTATTAGCATTTTTATACTAAGCAGGTAACATGCGCAAGTTGAAGCACAATGACCAAAGGCAGTGCAAGTAACCCACATCTATATATTAATACGTGAAGCAAAAACTTTATACCCCTTTTTACGAAAATTGCGCTGACGGAGGAGTATGAAATCTAACACAGTTAATCTTTATATGGAGAAGGAGGGGCGAATTCTAATATTTATATAAAATAAGCATTAGAAATACATGAAATTAATGGAAAAACACTACACGCACACTACCATGCATTTGACACACGCAGTCGAAGCGCGTAACTATGGTTACATATATCAATATATAATGACATATGTCAGCAATATCTTACAGGCAAACTTTGGTCGAATTTCGAGCACTAGGCGACCGCTAGTACATATTAATATGTTTTGTCGCGCAAGCTTCTAGCGTCGTGTCAAAATTTCTTTATAAACAATCTATAGTTGGATCCTGAATCAGCAGAAAACCGGTCAAGTGATTGATTTCTTAGTATTATACTTCAGAATTAGCGGTCTGAGCACTAGTCAGAGATACGCTCTTTTAAAGTACCTACATACTTACAACCTCAAGAGATGTGAAAAATAACCTAAAGATAAAAAACATATTTTCAATGTTAGTACATGTAAATGCAACTCACACATATCTCAAGTCTCTATGCTCGAAGGGGTAGACAGAGGGGTACAAAGCCTATATTTAGCAATCGTATTTCTGTCTACCGGGCACATTAATTAATTGTACTGAGAATTTGTAGACAGAAAAACCAATAAATCTATTTTAAACCAAGACTTCATCCGCATTTACTACTGCAGGCTGCGTTACATAGGCAATCAGTTGCTAGACAGGCTTATTCAGTTTATAGAATAATGCAGAAAAACATATATAAAGTATTAACAGTCGCATTTACAACTGCTGCGCTACTGAAGTCAGATAGGTTGAAGTTGCTAGACAGGTTTACAATATAGAATGATTTGATAGGGAATATTGATTGATAATTACTTACAGTGTATGTTCAGGAGCCATTTATCTTCAATCACAGCGTTCGGCACCCGAGGGTTGTCTGCTCTACACACCAGAAACTTCTCATGGTCCTCAGCCATCGGTATCAAGTTTAAGGTACTCGTCGTGGCATTGTTGTCCGAGAACTGTATACACAAACAAATTAAAACATTTTAAATAACAAAATATAAAACCGAATTTAACTAGACAACAACTAGACAAGTAATAAAATGAGAACATCATCAATGTATTCGAAGTCAACCAAATACACATTATTAAGGATAACTGAAAAACTATTGGTCAAATCTAAATCAAATTCAAATGAAACCACATGGAAAGCACCAGCTAACAAATAAAAAGAAACATCAAAATCGGTTTAAAACCTAGACCTAGAAAAAGTTCTGATACACATAAAAAATACAGTCGAATTGAGAACCTCATATTCTTGAGGTCGGTTAAAAAGAGAAATAAAATATTTGTTTATTAAATAACTACATAGTAAAAGAAGGCTTATATGAACAACAATATTATATATACAGGGTGATTTTGAAATCGTGTAATTCCTTTTAACCACGCATTCTACTGGTGATATAGAATAATCCTGACCATATTTTTTCTTAATTAGAATAATGGTTTCGGCAAAATTAGAGTACAGATTTTTTCCATGAAATGATTTCAAATAGTCATATTTTAACCACCTGACACAATCTTAATATTTTACTAATTTAAAAATAATAACATAACAATAACTGATGTCGTAAATAATAAGGGGTAATAAAAAGGACCGCCCGTTATTATTTACGACATTAATTATTTATATGATTTTTTATTTTAATTAGTAAAAATTAAAATTGCTTCGGTTGGTTAACATATGACTATCTGACACAATTTCACGAAAAAAACGGAATAATAATTTTTCAAAAAAAATAAATCTAATTAAATAAAAATATGGTCAGGGTTATTCTATATCACCAGTAGAATGCGTGGTTAAAAGGTATTACACGATTTCAAAATCACCCTGTATATAGGTATTATAGTTTTAATGTTTGAATGTAGTCCTTATTTGACGCCCTCTCTTGCAGGGGAGTCACAAACATTCATTTAACAAATAGATGCACTTGCACATCGACTGAGAATTATTTAAGAATCATACTTATAATTACACTAATTTTAACCATTTATTTATTGTGCATGAATTTAAGGAAACTCTTATAGGCAACTAATGGGATTACCACGAAGCTGTAGCGAGCCCGAAATGTTTTTTGATGCGCGCGTAGATAATTTTAATGTAGTTCAGCGTAAAAGAATGGCGTCTTTTATGTCCAGAGTTGCCATGTGTAAAAATACTATCATTATGAGTCTGTCAGACCGCCTGCTGCAGACTGTAACTTAATTTGTTATTAACACAATTTTTTTTTAATTGTTACTTAATTATGTGACCTTGTATATGGATCCCAGAGTCCGAAATAAAGTATTATTATTATTATTATTATAGCAATAACGTGATACCTTTATGCAAATACATATGCTTTATGATAAGCTTAGAATGTATTGCACTATTATGTAATGAGGAGTATTTTATTCTTATTGGAAAGGGTATACCTGCTCTAGAACTTTTATCTGTGTTACGGGGGACTTTCTGAACATTCATACAACGGACGTAAAGACGAATCACGAACCCACAACACTCGACGCAATGGCAGCGATGAGACGACCACAAAAACAACAACGTCATCCGTGCAGTAATAAACAAATAAGTCTCTTCTGCGGGATTCGAACTCCAAGTACTGAATTATTGCGTTCGTTTGTGTAAGGAAACTCCAGAATCAGTTCTTAAGTATTTATTTCCTTTAATAATTATTGTAACATAATTATAATAATGTATATTAATAGTTTACATAGTTACACAATATGCATACCTGATTTAATTCAATGCAATATCCGCCGCCTAATATACTTTTACTTGACAAACGTATCCGACCGCCACTCAACGCACGACTGCCCGTTATCGTTCCGCGCTTTAGTTTTATACTATCAAGCGTAGTGGGGCAGTCGAGCAAAATCAGTGTTGCCAATAGAAAATAACGGATACATTCAAATAATGCTTCAACATCGCTACACTTTACTAAATATTTCTATGAAATAATTATATTCTAGCTATAATTGCTAACATTTGCCTGCTCCAGCCGTACAAACTCTACCTTACATAATCGTCATATGTTTTTTATTTGTAGTATGGAAGAGACCGTTGCCAATTTATTTGGTACGTATAAGCCGACTCGACTGTGGAAGTACCTCCCCCTTACATGAAACCAGCACTGTTCCTGCGTTTAAGTATTCGGGGTTAAGCTTAGACTTGTATTTTTCGACTGGTCCTACGTATAATATAATTATATAGTAGCTTTTTTCCGCGGCTTCACCCACGTAAAATTAGGTTAGGGTAGGTTATCTTAGGAAGAGTCCTTTTTTAAAAAAATAAAGCCTATTTTACTCAGTGATAATATAACTTTCTAATGATAAAGGAATTTTTAAAATCGGTTAAGTAGTTTTTGACTTTAGTCTTTACAAACAAAAAATCACAACTACCATCTTAGTCTCCCCGTGAACATGGCTGCTGTAAAGCAACCGAAACGTCGGGGCAAACTGTAAATTTAATTTTTTTTTAAATATATTGCTTGAATAATAGTAAAGTTCAATAATAGTAGTGTTAGAGTTTTCAAAATTATGGAATAACAGTGTTTTAAAGTAAAATAAACAACGTGACAAAATCCGTATAAAGTGTTTAATTTCAATGTATAACATTCGCGTAAATATAAGACAATATTAAAAAAATCTAATCTGCCCTCTTTATAATATTAAGAAGGTACCTATAGATGTAATAATAATTGACCAGATTTTGGTTGCGGCGGCCATTTTTCTGGAGACTGGCTATCTGCGCAGTAAATATTATAATGCATAAGTGTGAGCTTAAACACAAGTGCATTCTTTCCTCCCTAACTCTCATAATCTGATCCGACATGACCAGACAATGATCAGGCGTAGGACCAACAGCTTAGCGTGTTTTTGAAGCACTTCTTAGCCTTCTAAGCTGCTACTAAGAATTTCTTATCAGAAAAACCCGGTGACTTTTTGTTTGTCCGACCCGGAATTCGATCCTATGATCTCCTGCAGTCGTATACACTACCGCTGTGCCGCTTAGGTAGTCAAAACATCATCTATTATATACCGTACCTAACTCATATTAAGATAAGATGCAAGCGTTGGGAAACTTTAGTTAAAATAATATCACGTTCGTTCGTCTCGTATCGTGTTATAGTACAAAATATTCAAATAATGGATTTCGCCTCGAGCGTATTTAATATTATGCTTGGTTCCTACGCTATTTTCTTACCGATCAGTAAAGTTATTACAATTTTTGATCCGATATACAAATAATTTACTCACGTAACATAAACTTAAGGTTGTTAAAAGCTAAATTTACGTAACGTTACCAAGTTCGCGGAGCCAAAGGTAAATCTTTTATGAAAATAATCTTGGCAAAGAACTCACGACCACTCTTTTTAAACTACTAGGAAGTAACAATTTTGCCGTATTTATGAACTCGTTTCTGCATAAATGTTCTTATATATACGGTAGAATTATAATCTAGCATATTTTATGAAAATAACATTTTAATACTTTATTAAGTTTTAAAATTGTTAAAGAGATAGAAGTGAAGATATTGTAAAGCCGTAGAAAGTTATTATACAAAATACTTGCAGACCGCGGTCTCGATGACCAGGTCAAACATTCTCGTAGTGCCCAATAACCCTATCCTTGCTGTATTTTCTGCGTGCTGTTTGCTACTGAGAACTTCTTAATAGAAAAACAGTTAGATATTTTTTGATACCAGTACTATATCTGAAGATAAATGATAATTTTTTCTTGTCCTTCTTCTGTCTTAAGATCGTTCCTAACACACCTCTGCCTACCCCTTGAGAATAAAAGGTCGTAAGTCCATTTATTGCTCTAATAAATAGACAAATAACTCACTAACGCATTTTAAAATGTTTAGAATAGAAACATATTGTAAATGCCTACCCACACATATGATACACAATAAACCGACACAAGTAACGATTGTAGCTGAACATTGCCATAACCACAAGCCCGGGAAACAGTTCACCAAGATGTTATGTACACTAGTAGGTTTTGCCCTGACGTATTGTTATGTTATGGGTATCATAACTGAACAGGGTACTTTGGGCAACTGTACGAGAGAATAGCACGCATTTTATAGAGACATTAGCTATGCCCTGCGGTTTTATTCATGTTAAATGACGTTTATGTTTATTGGTTTAGTACGTTTTCGCTAGAAGCGTTATAATTATTAGGCTTATTATTATACATGAAAAGGATGCAAGTATCTATACGGGGTGTCCGGTAATTAATGGATAACCTGGAAATGTCTTATAGTGGCACGGATGGTCGTTCAGAAAAAATATGAAGAAAAATCTATCCTAACTACTACATGAGATGTGTTTTTTTTAAATTACCATGAATAACTTTCTTTTATACTACAACCATAAAATAATGAAATCCATCGGTTTTTTGTTCTTTTATTATTAAACACTAATTATGCTAATAGATAGACAGTCAAAAGTATGCTATGCTATAATAGCTTGCACTTTTTAATATACAAATATTCTTATTATAGTTTTTTTTCGTTTTTTCTGAACGGCCTTCAGTTCTACTATAAGAGATTTCAAGGTTATCCATTAATTACCGGACACCCTGTATTAACACATGAAGCAAAAACTTTGTACCCCTTTTTACGAAAATTGCGCGGTTGGTGGAGTATGCCATTTGGCGCAGTTAAAGTTTATATGGACAAGGAGTGGCAAATCTTAATATTTTTATAAATTATGATATTGATATAATCAAAATACATTAAATTAATGAAAATACACGACACGCACACAACCATGCATTTGACACACGCAGTCAAAACGCGTTCGTAGTATTTCGGCATTGTTCGTCTGACGTCGTACAATTCTTCGTAACTATGGTTACATATACCTTATTTATATATAATATGTGTTAAGTTATAAACAATAAAACCTTAATAACGATCAAACTTAAAATTTAAATCAATTATGGTCGAATTGTGACCACTAAGCGACCGCTAGTACCTATAAGTGAACTTAATGCCAATAATTACTGCACAGATAGCGTAAGAATTTAAGATGACGACTAGGCACTATCGTTGCGCCAAATATTCTGTGTTGATCCCCATGGGATAAAATTGGTGTCCTTCACTATAGGTATATAGTTGTTCCAAGCGTGTGTGCTCTTTATATCCGTTCTTTAAATGTTTGTAAAATCCACATCGACGAAAAAATCATTTCTTGACGAGTTGTCTTTTAAAAATATAAGAAGCTGCTGGTCTCTCCCTTCTTCTCCTTAGCCTTTATTATTCCCAAGCCACTTAGGGTCGGCTTTATCGGATATCAGTTTTTACCTGGAGTGGCTGCCACCTGACCTCCGCAACCCGAAGGCTAACGATACCCTAAGGCTAGACCAATGTCAGGATATTAGGGGGTACTGACTTTCCCAACAACGACTGCCATATATGTTCATGGCAGCCGAGTCCGACGGCTTAACGTGCTCTCCGAGGCACGGAGCAGTCGATAATTGTCAATCAATACGCACATCATTTCGAAAAGTCATGTAACTTCCGAAAGTCAGAGGTTCGTGACGTGGGTTCGAACCCGAGACCCTGCATTGCAGTCTGTTGGTCTCTCCACTGAGCTATCGCTGCTCTGTCTCTCTCTCTCGATCTACCATATTATAATATAAACTTTTGTGAGTGGTAATCATAATGTATTATATAAAACGGTTAAACTCACACGTATTTTTCGAGTTTGCACGACTTGTTTCGAACTCAATCTTCTGTTCTTAATCGATCTTAATCATGAACGTGACATCTTGGCTCGACAAATCTGACTTCATCGTTACTGGCAGAGAACCAGTCGGAGTCAGAAGTGCCGTACGACACCCGACTCCGATAGATTACACGTTTCTCAATTAATCAACCATAACGCTAACTGACTAGATAAGAAACTCGTGTCCTAAAATACCTATATATTGATATAATATTGCTCTTCAAATCTTGTGAGAATTAGCAAATATTATACTTTACTTTTAAAATCATAGTTTACTTTAGACTTAGTAATAATACTTAGGTCACTGACGAAACACGACTTTACACAAAATTGTTTTCATTGGGATACAGTGTTCACAAGCAGACCACGCCAATATTGACAGCCGGCATCCGGATACATTTAGAATTTCAAGATCTTATTGGCTTTTTCCGATATTATCTGGCCACCATTTTGGCGAGTAGCCACCATCTAAAGACTGAAATACGACACCCGGCTAAGTAATAATGTTGGTTCGTCTCCTAAGAATAATTTAAAAAGACATTACCTCTTAGATTTAGCCTTACTGCTTCATAAAGCTGCATGGATAAGTTTTACGAGGAGATACAATATAGAGAATGTGGCAGTATATTGGTTGTCAGTGGAGCATCATGGCATCTGTTTTGATTTAGTTTCTCTCCAGCAATTTTATTTATTAAAGGTTAAGTAAATTCTTGCTTTGGCAGAATTCATGGTTATGATCTTAAGTAAGTTCCCAGCTAACTAATAAATTAATTTCTTAGTTCAGTTTTGACGAATTTAGGTTTCTGTTTATTATAATTATGTACTTTTATAGTCTCACGTCTATATACACTGAAAAAAGAGAGAGATGTATATAACATAAATTGCCCCCAGCTATTATTTTAAGTTTCACATAACATAGTTCAAACGAATTGCCGTCTACCAGACACAGTTTTAGCCTCCGTGCACTACTGATAATTTTTCGAAACCTCAATAATATGCGCAACCCGGGAATCGAACACAAGACCTCATGTACACCAGTCGCAGTTATTACCGTTGCACCAAAGTAATCCTATTTGCATATCTTTAAAATGCTATGCATACTTTACTTACGCCAAGACGATTCCGTTAGTTTTCGTCCAGTTGCCAAATCAATTGCCGTGCGTTAGTCTCGCAAGCTCTCGAAAATGGTTCGACTGACAAGGATTTCTTTTTGTCGCGTCAGCACTGTGTTAATTAAGGAAAAAAAAGAATTAGAAACACCCAATAGAACAGGCGAAAATGTCTAAATTGGTAATTTTGAATGAGAATTTTATTAAGGTGATATGAAGTTCATCAGATAGATATAGGTAAAAGTATAGGTATGAAAAAAGGTAAAGAT
This sequence comes from Catocala nupta, assembly GCA_963675205.1. NCBI lineage: Eukaryota > Metazoa > Arthropoda > Insecta > Lepidoptera > Erebidae > Catocala > Catocala nupta. The sequence goes on from OY776087.1 coordinate 30,269,018, forward strand.
ATAGATATGAAACTTATTAATAACCTTAAGAAGATATGATATATAATAAAAAAATACCTCATTATTTTTTTACAACAATATGGTGATTATACTTAGACAGTTATTCCCATCATTATTTTAAATATTTATTAATATAATATTGTTTCACATTTAAGCGAATACTATACATTGAAATATAATTCATCTACAAGGAACTAAATGTATGGTTTGTTATAAAAATACCACACTAATATTACAATTGTAAATATTTACACTTTCCTAGGCGATTCGGTTGCTTTTGAGCAACCATGGTCATGGGGAGACTAATCCCTTCTCCTTGTAACAATTGCTGCTGAAAAGCAACCATGGTTACGGGGACAAAAAATCACCCACGTTACGTACTAACGTTGAATATTAGTACATCGATAGGTTGATTATAGTTAATATTTGAATTGACAAACATTGTTTCATATTTCTATTAGAGGGAAGTTGTCAATAACCGTTTTGGATCGTCGCCAAGCAATACCTAATTCAATTCATTATACTAAACGCTGTTGGAAATGTAACAGACACAGATATTGTATAAGGTATACAATAGCTTTAGTAACAAACAATGTGTTTGTTTTAGTTAATTTTCTTAATAATCCTAATTATCCTTACCGACTGCCTCCGTTGTGCAGCTGTAGTGAATGCGACTGCTGTGCATGAGGTCTCGGGTTCGAATCCTGGGTCAGGCCAACAAAAAGTTATTGGGTTTTCCAGTTAAGAAATCTCAATAGCAGCCCGAAGTTAAAAAGTCGGCGGTGTAAGACATGCCTCGGAAAGCACGTAAAGCCGTTGGTTCTGCGCCTGATTTCTCTCCGGTCGTGTCGGATTACCGTTCTATCGGATCATGAGAGTTAGAGAACAGCGAGTGCAGTTGTGTTTGCGCACACACTTGTGAACTATAATATCTTCTGCGTAGTTGGCCAGTCTCCGTTAAGACTGACCGCCGTGGCCGAAATTCTGTCTGGAGGATATATTTTTATCCTTACCAATATTAAAAATGGCAATGTAAGTTTATTTGTTAATTTCTTATGCTTTCACGCCTTAACTACTCAAACGATCTTCGTGAAATTTCGCATACACGTCGTCAGTTGAATAAAAAGGGACAACAGGGTAACTTTCACTTAGAAGAAATTATTGTTTCTGAGCGAAGCCACGGGTAAAAGCTAGTAAAGCCTATAAACTGAATTAAATGCGCTTTTAACTGTTTGATAGTTTAACTTAAAATTTGAGCCACGTTTTATTTAATGCTATGCATTAGAAACGTTAATGTGGTGAAAACTGTTATCCATATATACAGGTTGATTTTGAAATCGTGTAATTCCTTTTAACCACGCATTCTACTGGTGATATAGAATAACCCTGACCATATTTTTATTTAATTAGATTTATTTTTTTTGAAAAATTGTTGTTCCGTTTTTTTTTGTGAAATGGTGTCAGATAGTCATATGTTAACCAACCGAGGCAATTTTAATTTTTTACTAATTAAAAAAAAAGCATATTAATAATTAATGTCGTAAATAATAACGGGCGGTCCTTTTTATTGCCCCTTATTATTTACGACATCAGTTATTGTTATGTTATTATTTTTAAATTAGTAAAATATTAAGATTGTGTCAGGTGGCTAAAATATGACTATTTGAAATCATTTCATGAAAAAAATCTGTACTCTAATTTTACCGAAACCATTATTCTAATTAAGAAAAAATATGGTCAGGGTTATTCTATATCACCAGTAGAATGCGTGGTTAAAAGGAATTACACGATTTCAAAATCACACTGTATAACGTTACGGGCTAACTGTTATTTATTTCTAACTATTAATCTATCATAGGTTCTTAACCTAATGCGGTAATACATAACATAACTAAAATCTAACATTTAAATCAGTAATATAATAAAATATCTTAAATTTATTAACAATAACTTAATATCCAGTTCGTAGCCTTTGTGATATCGTTTAATGACCACGCGAAAGAAATCGTGAACATAATACTTCTAATAATAATAATAACGACCCTGTATTCAACTGGGCCTCTTCTCAGTGTGATAAGGGTAAGGCCATAGCCCGCTACGCTGGCCCAGTGCAGGTTGGAAGACTTCACATACTTTCAGGAACCTTATGAAGAACTCTCAGTTACGTAGGTTTCCTCGCGGTGTTTAATTAACCGTTAAAGCAAGCAATAATCAACTATTTAGTGCGCATATAACTTCGGAAAGATAGATATGCGTTCCTTAAGATCGAACTCGAGACTTCTGCGAATGGTCTCCAACTAGGCTATCGCTGATAATTTATGTTGTCGTGTGTATTTTTTAAATACTTTATAAAACAATAATGATATGTATATTAACCAAAAGCCGTATTATCAATCTCCTAACAAGCCTAATTATAAATTAAATCAACCAATTATCAAATAGGCATCGATACGGAATTATATTAAATTAGTTCACGTGTCATTGCAGTGACTAATTAATCCACGTTTTCAATACTACCTAATTAACGTTCGTACTAACCGGGCTTGGGTATAATACTAGCTTGTATCGAAGTTACTAAGCATACGTAGGCGAGACCAATATAGGAAGGGTGCATTGAAATTGCCAATAAAACCGAGAGCAACCCATACCTAAATATCTGTTATTTATGCGTGCGGCAATATTTGCATGTATGCGCGTGCTGCGCTCCGCGCGTCCTCCTTCCTTAATACATTAATGTGCAACCAACTAGCGAGTTTGATTGACGCGCAGCGTTCCTGTCACTGCCGCATAAATATATAATACGTGGCGACGAGCGGACTTACGTATTTATTGTAAAAATGTCCAAGGAAGCTACTTATGGCATTCTTACTACGTTTAACCACTTATTACAAGAGTGGAATAGCTTTAAGTTACGATTAGATAAGTGTTTTATCGCTGATGATATTACCTCTCAAACCGACAAAGCAATGATCAAACGTATATAAATAATTAACGTCATTAAGTGAATCGACTTTAAAGCTTGCATGTGACCTGGCGTTATCCAACAAGGTGGAAGAACTGGTCTACGAGGCGATTGTGAAACTCCTCGACGATCACTTCACACTCAAAAGGGTTTGCAGAGAAATCAGTCTTAAATTCGGCAACACAGCGACCAGGCGAAACACACACTCAATAGGCGGCCAGGATAAGAGGATTAGCAACACACTCACTCACACGTATTCAAGAATTTGGAGGAGGCTTCTGCTGGTGGGCACTCATTTTGACCAATTTGATACTAAAAGACAGTCGACGGCGACGGAGCAGACCTAAACGGAGATGGTGTGCTGACTTGGATGTCTTTAAAATGGGACTGGTAGGGAATATCTTCGAACAGAGTGGTTTGGGAGTTCTAGGTAGAAGGTTTTGTATGGAAGGGGAAAAATATTAATACAAACATTAATCCCGAAACAACGGTATTTACGTCTCATTACAGGTCTTCAGCTTTTATTACGCAGCCAACATGCTAATTACGTTTTGTTGGACAACGTGGGAGTGATATCCCTGTAAGAAAAAAGCAAAATTGGACTATAAGTAACCTGAGCGAACATTTTGATGAATAATGGATTTTTGTCTGTTACTTGCCTTATTTAATAATCTAATATGGCTAGAAATAATGGACAGTCACCCATTTTTGGTATTGTTTTGATTTTTTATCATATTATTTGACAAAATCCATTTTATAATGGTGCGATTATTACCCAGAAAGTAAAATAAATATATTGTACTGATATTAGCATGAAGTACCGTAACAAATATTATATGCATTTATATTGAACTTTTTAAATAATAGTAATGCCGCTCATCTAACTAAGAACAAACCTGAATTTTAAAGCACGATGATATTATAACGATAATTATATAGTACGATAGTGCGAGTATAATTAAAACTCTTAGTAGAATAATTGAACACTGAATCTAGTTAATAAGTGTAACCCATTTCCCCGATTTCGCTCGTGTAGAATGAAGGTTAGGTTAACAGTACCTTTATAAATAAAATATAACCTCAATAATAACACAGCTTTCTAAAGAAGATTTTTTTCCAAATCGGTTGAGTCCTTTTTGAGTTAAATCCTTACAAAACAAACATACAAAAAAATCAAATCCTTCCTCTTTATAATCTTTTTATATATATAATTCTTCCGTACGTGTGTTGACAGTGAACTCCTCCTAAACGGCTGAATTTTTTTGTGTGTGTTCAAGTGGATGCGAGGATGGTTTAGATTTGTTTTTTTTTTTTTTCGCCTGTCCAGGTCCTATTATACTATTTCTTCCGGGACAGCTAGTATTAGTATAGATACGTATGAAACTTGCTTGTTGGTTTGATTATTATCTAACAGGTATACAAACCAACATATTTATAGTTGGCCATGGCAATATTTCATGGCAATATTTCATACCACGTTGCATTGTACTTTCCAAGAACTTTCTCCTATTATACTTTCTCCTATATACAAGCAAAATTATATCGTGCTGGTTTCTTGGTATCCAAAGGCTCAATCTTTGGTCATTTATATGCCAGCTTATGTTATAGAATATAATAATTGGTCTTTTCGAAAATAATTTTTATGTTAATAATTTATTTTCTTCCACGTATTACTTATCCGGACTATTACAAATAACGAACAATAAAAAAACGGCATTTAAAAATTGTAAGTGATCTTAAGCTTACGTTTTTACTTCTATATGACTACTATTGTTGATACATAATATAATTGCATTCTAATTAGCTCATAGCTCATCTATTAAACATTTCAATTATTTCAATCAGCGAGGAAATCGAATTATTCGAAAAATTGTAAAATAAATCGTTAACTACGTATTAGAGTTATTTAAATATGTAGCAATATCAAAATACAGACGTACATACCACCAGGTTGTTTATGCGATAGGAGGGCATTAAATTATAGATATGTATATAAGACGAATATATAAGAAGGAAGACGTAAAAACGACCATGACCATGCCATTTTCGACGACGAATATCCTTATTTCATTTTTCTTAGCTATTGTACAGCTTTAATTAGAATTATACATTTTACACAGTTGGGTATAACACTCACTACTGATCTCTACTTTATATTATTTTTCTTTTTTAAAAGACGACTCCCGCACTAGCTTCAACAACTTCTGTGTCACGGGGGAGTTAACAAACATTCAAACTATGGATGCAAAGAACATCCAGGCTCGGAACAACCATTTGTGGATCACACAATTTTTTGTCACGTGTGGGATTCAAACCCACAACTCTAGGCGTAGAAGCACTGGCAAGGCCGACCACTTAAACCACAACGTCATCCGTGCAGTTCTGTGCATATGACCAAAACTGCAGCATTCGAATGTACCGATAGAACTAGGAACACATAAGTATGTGAAGTATTATCAATACATACGAATCTATACTAATAATAACTGTCCCGACAGACGTTGTCTTGTACACACGAAAAAAAAACAAATCTAACGTCGAATCCACTTAAACACCCACAAAAATTTCATCAAAATTGGTCCAGCCGTTTAGGAGGAGTTTAATTACAAACATACGCACATAAGATTTATATATATCCTTACTAATATTATAAACGCGAAAGTTTGTATGGATGTATGAATGTTTGTTACTCTTTCACGCAAAAGCTACTAAACCGATTGCGATGAAACTTGGTTTGTAGATAGCTGGAGACCTGGCTTCACACATATGCTACATTTTATATTATATATTCCCATGGCAATGGGACTTACGTGGATGAAACCGCGGGCAAAATCAAGTGAAATCATAAAGCAATTGTCGACGTCACTATTACTACTATTTCGTTATTTTCTCAGTTCTCACGATATCGTCGTCAATATCAAACAAATTGAAGCTATCATCCGATCATTCATCACTTTCTCTATTTGTCACTAGATACTACCTATATCTATTTCGACATTCTATATCCAATAGAAGAACCGCAAATTATCGATTAATTCCAATGTTGTTATACCTTTGAAATATTAGTCTAGGAGGCTGCTATTAATTTTGTCAGTGTTACCTAAACTCGGAATGCTTAAAATTATATATTATATCGAGATGAGATCTATTTTTAGAACTGTTACGACATTGTAGAAAAGCCGTCTCTGTATTGGAGATACTTTTGAATAATCGACTATATAGGTCTAAACTTAAAAAGCTAAATATAATCTTATCTATTGGCCTTCTCTCAATGTTTTTTTAGTTGTGTCTTGTTTCTGATTAATTGATTAGTTAAACATGTTCGCTTGTCTGTCTATCGATACGTCTGTTTGTTGCGGGATCTTATCAAAACCACTCAACAGATTGTGACAAGGTTCTTATAGTATCTTGAACTTCACTTAAAATCTGAGCACTTTTAATTATAAAAACCGTGATCTAACTGCAGTCCATGTGAGATAATTGCGCGCAAAAGTAAAGTGAATAAGTCGTCAGTGAAAGTCTGTCTGTCTGTTTGCGATAAACTCATAAACTACAGAACGGATTTTCATGCGGTTTTCAGCAATAGACAGAGCGATTCATGAGGAAGGTTTCAGTATATAGTTTGTTAAGGTTTTGTTCTACCCATGCAAAGCCAGGGCGGGTCGCTAGTAATCGAATAAACCAAAAATATTGCCCTATCAATCACAACATTCACAACACTAGTGACATGGTCAAACAAACACGTTTAAAAACACACAAGCTGTCAGATACAATAACAAAGGTAAGTAATGATTGAACGATGTTTATATTGTACACAACGCATTCACGTCTTAATTAAAACGAGTATAATATTTATTTTATATTAATATTTTTGTACGTTCTAATAATAATGGATTGATGTGTCTGTATTTGTGATTGAGCATTGTTGTTAATTAATTTATTTTATTAAACTTTTGTTCTATTTGTAATAATTACAACAGTTGATTTATAGGTGTTTTTAGTTATTACCAATAAAGTTTCACATACATTTTCGTTCCGTAAATTATTGACATAAATATAAACGTAAATTTTCAATAAAATTTGCTATAAAATTGGCATTCTCGCCACTATATTATCAATAGATTAGGCAAACGTTTATGTAAAAAAACAGTAGTATCGATAACATTGAAGAAAGATAATTAAACTGCCATTTAGAATCCTAGAGCTCGATCCCAAGGCGAGGATCGCTGATTTTCGGCGGTCAGTGCATATTAATTAGTTAATTCGCATGTCACATTTGTTGGTATTGTTGCCCGAGCACTTGCACAATATTTGAGCTTTGTGTGGTCACTCCTAACGCAATTAGAAAGGCCGAATATTATGCAAATAATATATAGATCACACAAGAAGAACCATTGACACGAAAGAGAAGAAGAATTAGTTAATTTTTGTTCTATTCAACGATAGAGGAAAACATCATTAGGAATCCTGCATGTTAGAAAATTCTTAATAATTTTATAAAATGTCTATACCAATACAAAAATTAAATGCATAGGTATATACACTTTACAGTGCAGCATGCGTGTTTGTTTGAAATAAACATATAGGACTTTATCTATAGTGGGTGAACAAATAAGAATGTACTCCAAAGCATTCTTTTCCTGGAAAGCTGTTCCTGGAATTTACTGATATTCGTATTAGAGAAATTTCGTGAACTAAAAGAAGCCAAGCGTTTTGTCTCTTCTTACTCAATTTCAGATTATTATGCGATTGCACTAATTGCTGATTAATTATGTATTTATTTACAATTCGTTATTAATATATAAAATTCGGCCCTAGAATACTATTGGCCTCCCCTATCAAGCCCGTGGGGATCGTAAGAGGCGACCGAGGGCTCTTTTTGCACAACCATCTGCTTAGCTTTGTGGTAGGCATTGCCGACGGGATAGCGACCACAGTACATAAAGCGATAAACCCTCCATAGTGGGACGCTCCTTCGGACTGCGTTCAGGGATCAGTCTGTGTACATTCAGTGCACGGGGAGATTTCGGTATGATGTCTGGAGGACTGAGGAAGATATTTAATATGTCACTGACAGGGTACGTCCTCTTGATCTGCCGGCCAGGGAGACCTGTAGAAGCGGTTGTCAGCTGGCCGCCCACTGTATAGTACAGGGACCCAATTGGGAGTAACTACCCCAAGAGGCTGCCCTATCATGCATGCGCATTATCTCGGGGTCGGTCGTCGTGCCGGATAGTGACCGGAATTTGGGGTCCCGGCGGCCGATTCTGGGGAGGTATGGGAGCCCTTCCGTCCAGCGGTTCAACTGTACGTTCTCTGCCAGGGTAACGGCATACCATTTCTCCTCGCTTTCTCCTCTACATTATCATGTCGAAAGCTCTCTGCTTCACACTACAACCTTCCTAAACCCACCATGACAGCGCCCACAAAGAAGAACAGTTTTACAGCGGTGACTACCCCCTCACCGTTCTTTTGGAGTTCAGCAACATCCGAGGACTCCACTCCAATCTGAAAGCCGTCCATCATCACCTGGAGACGGTCCGGCCTGCCCTGCTGTTCTTGATAGAGACGCAGATTCGTCGTCCTAACGATTACGCCTACCTGCTTTACCCCGGCTACACGCTCGAGGAGAATTTTCTGGCCAAAGCTGGGGTCTGTGCGTACATTCGTTCAGACGTATGCTGTCGACGTCTGCGCTGTCTGGAGGACCCTTCCTTTTATACTATGTGGGTGCTTGTAGAGACCGGCGGTCTCAGTACAATTTGTGGGTGCCTATATAGATCCCACAATGGGGATGCCGGGACAACTAGGCTCTATGAATACCTGAGCCTTGCGACTTTAGACGCGCAGGCGCAGTTTCCTTCTGCAGAGTTGGTTGTATTAGGGGACTTTAACGCACACCACGAGTCGTGGCTGGGTTTCTCCAAAACAGACCATGCAGGACGAACTGCCCATGCATTTGCTCTCACACATAACCCCTCCTAACTAGTGACCCAGCCCACCCGGGTCCCAGATGTTTTAGGTCAGGCGCCCTCCTTACTTGACCTTTTGCTGGCGAGACATCAAACTAAGTGCGCTGTATCCATCAATGCCCCGTTGGGCAATTCAGATCACTGCTTGGTTGGATGTAGAATGTCAAGTGCGCTGCCTTCTACTAGAAAGGCGATCAAACGACGTATTTGGCACTACTCGTCAGCGGATTGGGATGGTATGCGCGACTATTTTACGTCCGTCCCTTGGTTGCAACGCTGTTTTGAAGAAAAAAGATACCTCAGCGAGTGCCGCCGCGATTGCTGACGAGATTATGTTGGCCATGAAATACTATATCCCGGCCTCTAATATCGTCATCAATCGTAGAGGGCGCCCTTGGTTCAGTCGTGAATGCCAGGACGCTGTCAACCTCAGACAAGCTGCGTATCGCGCTTGGATCAGGGGTCGTGCTGCAAACGATCCGAACCTTGCGTCCCTCAAAACAGCTTACAACAAAGCAACCAAGACATGCAAGAGGGCTTACTTAAGAGCAGATGCTCAGCGCGTCTCACGGATTGGACAGCAGCTGGCTGCCCACCCTGCGGGTAGCCGAGCATACTGGAGCCTCGCCAAAGCCGTGCAATCAAATTTTTGTCGCCCGTCGCTTGCACCTTTGAGGTACACTGATGGAACCTTGGCCAATGACCCTGGAGAGAAAGCCAATTTATTGGTTAACCTTTTTGGGGCTAATTCACGCATCTGTGACAATAACGTGCAGCCGCCGACAATTCCAAGTTACGGACTCTCAATGCCTGATATCATCATCAGGCAATGTGATGTCCGTAGGGAATTGATGTCACTAGATGTGCGAAAATCCACGGGGCCGGACGGGATACCTCCTATAGTGCTCAAAAAATGCGCGGCAGAGTTGTCTCCAGTGCTGACGAGACTATATCGCTACTCCTACCTCTCTGGTAGTGTGCCTCAATCTTGGAGAGAAGCCAACGTGCAACCTATCCCTAAAAAAGGGGACCGATCCGATCCATCAAACTACCGCCCAATAGCAGTCACCTCAGTGATCTGCAAGGTGATGGAGCGGATTCTTAACAACCAGCTAATCTGCTACCTTGAGTGTCACTCCATCATCAATGATCGCCAATATGGGTTTCGACCAAATCGGTCAACGGGTGATATTCTTGCTTATCTAATGCACATCTGGGGTGAGGCTATTGATAAGCAAGGCGAAGTTTTGGCAATCGGGCTGGACTTTGCTAAAGCCTTTTATCGGGTCTGGCACCGCGGTCTTCTCTCCAAGCTGCCGGCATATGGTCTTCCCAGCCGGATAGTTTTTCAGGGTTAGGGTTTCCAGTTTTTTACACGAGCGAAAAATGCGTGTACTATTGGACGGATGCTCTTCACGTTTCAAAAGTATAAATGCTGGAGTCCCACAAGGTTCCGTGCTCTCTCCCACTCTATTTCTTCTGCATATCAATGACATGCTATCTCTTGGTGGCATTCATTGCTATGCAGACGATAGCACGGTTCATGGTTGTTACCATCCACAACCACCTAGCAACCGGCAGGATACTGAGAGGAGGCGGGTAAAGCTTGTCACTGACCTCAACAGGGTGTTGGATGACATATCCGCTTGGGGTTCATCTAACCTGGTTGAGTTCAGTGCTAAGAAAACTCAGATGTGCGCGTTCAGCTCAAAAGAAACCCGATTCTCTCCACTTCCCACTCTTCGGGGCACCACGTTGCCATTGCAGGATAGTCTTAACATCCTAGGCATAGACATCCGCCACGACCTTAACTCTAGGAATTACATCGAGAGTGTAATAAACAACTGCACGCAAACTCAGGATTCTAAACAAGGTGCGGCGTTTTTTTACTCCTGAACAGCGGTATCTGCTGTATAAGGCCCAAGTCCGTAGCAGCATGGAGTACTGTTCGCACCTTTGGAATGGTTCCGCTAAGTACCTACTCGATGCATTAGATAAACTGCAGCGTCATGCCGTACGTATAATCGACAGCCAGGAGGTTACGAAGGACATCGAACCGCTACAACTTCGTAGAAACATTGCGTCCCTTAGCGTTTTCTATCGCCTCTATCATGGCGGATGCTCCGAAGAGTTAATTGACCTCATCCCACCTTCCCCCTTCCTTTTGAGAACCACACGTGCCGGTCTTCGTAATCACCGATTGACGATTAGCACAATCCCGTCTCGCACCAAAAGGTTCAGCAATTCCTTTTTATGCCGTACCATACAACTTTGGAACAGTCTTCCGGCTCATGTGTTGCCTCCCTTCTATGACATTGGGTCCTTCAAACGTAGTGTGAAGAAGCATCTGGTCAGGACAGAAAACCCAATAACTTTTTGTAACCCAAAACGTAATCGGCAGTTATACAAACGTTCATATATAGTACAAAAACATTATTAAAATATACGTAACTTCAAGTAACAACCACATATTAAACCGTTTGGATTAAATGGCCACCGTCCAAAAATAACAAAGCTACGAGTGCCTGTTATTTTATATTCACATATTATTTGATAGCAAATACGACAAACATTGATTAAAAATACAGCAGGTGTGGAAAACCTTTTTGTATTTCATTCCTGATATGTGTATTTTTACGAATAACTAAAATGATTTGATTGCTTGCTATCCACAAAATAAATAGATCAATCTTTCAGTAGCGGCGTTAGCTCAATGGATATGATTTTGCAATCGATGTGTTTGAATTGGATTTTCACTCGTTGCACTTCCTACTGGAACCGAACTCCCATTTAACACAAAAAATATCTTAGATAGAAGATTTAATAAGAATACTAGTAATATGTAAATCGATATATAAATACCGAAATCAAATTAACTATTTTATACGCATGACATCGCAGAGTCTAGCCTTGGAATCGAATTCGATTGCATGAAAGTTGAAAAGTCTCCATTGGACTATCGCTGTTCCTTTCGATACTTAATTTGTAGCCATTCTTTTTTTATACCTCGGCTATTGCTTGCTTATATTATATTTTTATTATTTCTTATATTTAAAATTCAAATTATGTACATTTCGAATGCACCTTAGAATTTTATTCTTTTATTTCAATTGTGTGTAAAATGCAACGATTTGGCAAAACATTGGGTTTCAGCCAAAATATTGTTAGACGCTCAATTGATAACCGAGCGGTTTTGTTCAATGCCAAACATAAGCGCTGTCCCATATAGTATGTTAGTTTATTGATTCGAAACGCATTACTTTAGTCCTCATATTTTTGGCATAGACTTTTATGTACATATTTAAAATTAATGATTTACTTTATCTGTTGTCAAGGGCGAATAACAGCCAAGATATACTATTTATAATGTATAATAACCACAAAAAGAATATTGGTTTCAAAATAGTATAATTCCGCATCCAATTGTTGATAGATCACACTGAGTATCATTTGAATTGAATCATAATCGAATAATCGAAACTTTGATTTGATGATAGCATGATTGATATAGGTCGTGGTAGATCGATTGCGCTCGACGATCGTATGGCCTCAGACATGATAACCGTCTTTTAGTTCTTCCTCCCAATATTTACAAGGCATGAACTCATGGTGAATTCGTATCCGAATTTCGATATTGAGATTCGTATTTGCGTAGAGCAGCGTAGAGCAGCGTAGAGCAGCGTAGAGCAGCGTAGAGCTACTACATAATAGAATAATCAATAGTTATCTAAGTTCTACGCATTCGAATATTTCGATTTGAAGATTCGAGTAGAGCGAGTTTTAATCGACATTCTATTTATTTATTTATTTATTTATTAAAGGTTATCCCACAGCATATACATTTATACATATATTAGGTAATTATATCAATACACAGTCCTATGCATATGCCAATTACGGGCTAACACAGCTTACACAAAAAGAATACAACGACATTGAAGAGTTTAACATAAGCTAAATTGACAATTCAAATAAAATACAAAAAACAAAAACAAAAATAACACAATAAAAATAAGAAGCACATTATCATAACAATAAATATTGCTTAAAATTACTTAAAAATCTATGATGTAGTGGTAATCCCTAGTGACTCTATTCTAGATGATCTATTCTAGATATTAATTCTAGATGACATAGTTGAACTGCTGCAAGCCTGCAATAGTAGTACCAGCATGGTAGACTATTCCTAAATCCTCTCATTCTGAACCCACAGTCAGTACTAACTGACAGAGTTGATAAACATGACTAGAAATATTAAAACATGTTGTCATAGTAATGTAATACTAAGCTTTTCAGTTTAACAATAACAAACACACTCTCTTTATGTCCCAACGCTGCAAGACTCGTTCCGAGACAATGAGCTGGCAACAGTTTGCCGTGCATGAGTCCTTACTTAAGGAACTGTGTGATGGCTATTGAAGGAGCGCATTGTTACGAGCTTCCAGTTGTATCGACGCTGCTGTATACAAAAGGCTACCGGTTTGTACAAGTTACCTGGCATCACTTATGTTAGCTATAAATTCATACTCAGTTACGTTTGCCGCGTTCAAATGAAAGGAGACTTTATATTGCAGCAAAAGGAGATGCGAGAGATGTTGTACAGCAACTACATATATATACAATATTTATATACATATATACATACATACATTCATAAATTCACGCCTGTTTCCCAGAGGGGTAGATAGAGACTACGGATTTCCATTTGCTACGATCCTGACACACTTCTCTGGCTTCATTCACTTTCATAACATTCCTCATACACGCTCGCCGGTTTAAGGTTAAGGTGCTCTATACATATATATACATATACATATATATATATATAGTACAGGATATTTTTGGCCCCGTGATAACTTTAGTAAATGAAACTAAAAACTTACCGTTTAATATATATAATATTAGATGTATAGTCAGTATAACTATGTATATTGAGATAGAATGATAAAAGCATTGTATTCCCGGCGCCCGCCCGTACAATGGCTAATGAATTTACGTTTATTTATTTTTAGAAAACTATCCGTAATGAACAAGAGGGTGCTGTTAATTATATCAAGCATATAATAAGCGTAACACAATAAAAACTCTGTTCTATAGAACACCAGTTTTAATTAATGTTCATCTACCCTCAAGTTTACAAATTTTACTGGCACACAAATATCACCACAATTACCAAAGCGTAAAACAAAAAAGTTTACAGCTGCTCGTAGCTCTTCACATAAGACTAGCTTTTCCCCTCGGCTTTTCTCTCAGGTTAGGTTATGTTATTGACAGTACTTTTTAAATAAAATATAGCCTATGTTACTCGGTGATAATATAGCCTTCTAATAATGAAAGAACTGTTAAAATTGATTGAGTCGTTTTTGCAATAAATCGTTACAAACAAACAAAAATTCTATCTTAAAAAAACAAACAAATATTCTTTACAATATTAATATAGATGGCCGAACATAGTGGCAGGACTTTTATAATGGAGAAGCACTCTTATCACGTGACAATGGACTTACTTTCATATAGATCTATAATCACGCATACTATTTGTGTGTTTTGGTGGGCTAATGGCGCCAATAGCGCTAAAGGCATAGCTACTTAAATGATCTCCTTGCCTAGTTTTGTGGGTTCGATTCCCACACGGGACTAAAAGGTCTGTGATTCACAAATAGTTGTTCTGAGTCTGAATGATCCCGAAATATAAATTATTTATTAATAATATCTCCCCGTGATCATGGCTGCTGAAAAGCAACCGAAACGTCGGGGAAAGTGTAAACCAAAAATAAATAGATTTAATAGTTTAAATAATTTTATTAGCTTATAAATTACTCGTAGTAAAATAAAATCAATAGTAGTAGTAGTGTAATATTTTCAAAATTTTGTAAACAGTGATAAATAAACAACGCGATAAAATCCGTATATAGTAGTTTAATTTTAATGAATAACATTCGCGTAAACAGAAGACAATAGTAAATACAAAAAACTTCAATTTAAATAAAGCATTTAAATCCGTAAGACGTAATTTACTTCCAATGTGTAACATTCACGTAAACTTCAAATCGTCAATTTCATAGGTTAATAGCTTACCCTTTAAAGATGTAAGAACAGATTTGATACTAAACTATGTTACAGAATCTATTCCATTCAGTCCTCTGTGGCTATTCGGCAGTATCAAGCCTATGATAGGAAGGTAGGAGAACTTCAACTACAATGAAAATTTAGCAACAGAATTATTACATTTCAAATTCCCAAAGGCTGTTGTCAACGTCGGTACGAGGAGACAATGGCGCAGACACAGTTTGCTGTGTTCTAATCCTTGTGTACGAACACCCCTGTACCGTTTGAAGAGGCTCTTTGTTTCCCGCTCTCAACCGTATTGACTGATTGCTTATACCACTTTCAGTGATTCAAAGGTATTTTGATGATATTTGAATAGTTTATGTCTATATAATTAAATTATGTAATCTTAATTAAAATTATATACACGTATTTATGGTTACAATTATATCTTTAAAATTTATGCTTTTAACCATAAGGTAAATAATAACATATTATTTAAGATTTCTTTTGGTTACTAAAGAGATCAGCTTTCCAACCTAGTTATATATTTTCTATCAATGAAAATTTATTTTATGTACATAGTTTTAGGTATAAAGTACTAATGCGATTGCTATTCATGGGGTTTCTGGTTTGATACCTGCATCGGAAAAGGCATAATCACCAGAATCTGACGCTTTGCCCAGCAGACAGCAGAATGCGTACCATGTGGACTTAAAACCATATTGGGCGGAATATTTGTGTAATACACCAATGGCTATACTTTCGGCGATATATTTTATGCATGAGACTGCGTTAGTCTTGCCATAAATATTGTTACAAGGAAAAATCTTTTTATTTTCTATTGCATAAAACATTTATTACTGTAAAGTGTGTTAATTTATATATAAATATAATAACATTAAAAATATACGAAGCTCATTCAAAACGATCTCCATATTAAACGTTGGGGTCAGTTATCAATAGAAACACGCACACATCAATATTCATACAATAAGGACAGACTCAGTGGGGAGACTAACAGACTGCAATGCAGAGGGTCTCGGGTTCGAACCCACGTCGCGCACATCTGACTTTCGGGAGGCATATGACTTTTCGAAATTATGTGCGTATTGATTGACAATTATCACCTGCTCCGTGCCTCGAAAAACGCAAAACGCGTTAAGCCGTCGGTTCTGGCTGCCATGAACATCTAACATCTATGGCAGACGTTATTGGGAAGTCAGTGCCCTATAATATTTTGATACTGGGCTAGCCTTAGGGTATCGTTAGCGTTCGGGTTGTGGAGGTCAGGTGGCAGCCGCTCCGAGTAAAAACTGATATCCAGTCAAATCCGGTTAGACTAGAAAAGCCGACCCCAAAGGATTTGGGTATATAAAAAGGCTAGGGAGAAGAATGACAGATTCCAAATTCAAATGTAACATTGTTTTTTTTTAAATTGTAACAGTATTTATGGCCAGACTAAGTATATGTATTATCGCGATAGGCCTAGGTAGCTCTGTATAGATACCCTTAACACTGAAACTCCATGAGTGTCTGGTACCGCTTACTATCAGACTGACGACAGATCGACAGATCGACGACGGATCTCGATGCATGGTATAAAAGTTCAGTTGTGTTGTGGGCAATCCTGTTGATTGCCTGTCTTTTTTTATTGGTTTTCATATTTTAATCTTCGTACACGAGCAGTGCAACTTTGTTGTATGCGCTTGTCGAAAACACGGTGATCTTTTTTTAACGTGGTGCACCGCGATTTGATCCAATATTTGACTTTGATTTACTTATTTATTTAGTTGAGCGTATGTTTGTCGCAGTTAGCCTCACAATTGGACTGTTGAGGGCGGTTACGGTCAGCTAAACACCTCAGCTCTATTCAGGATGATATTAGAGGACCGATGATAAACAGACTAATTGATTTCTCACGCTTTTGCATTGCAAGCACACGTAAGTCGGTGTCTACTCTGCCTCCATACAGTCTGAAGGAGACCGTTAGTGTTCCTACACTCGAAGATATATGTAAGTTATTGGAATACACAGAAAGAACCACAAGTTACGTTTAAAGGTTATATTGTTAAAGTAAATGTTTACAAGTTAATTAATAAGCGGGCTCTTTCTCTCGGCAAGTGTGTTGTTTTATAGTTATAAATATACTCAAATGTTATTATGAATTACATCATTATATACCACAGCAATATGAGGTACATTTCAACGCTCTTGTGTGCCTATTTTAGTATTGCTGCGTCGACAGAATAAGTATGTACGGTAACGAAACCGTACACAGTCTCTACAAAAAGGCATGTAATACCAATGTTGAAGAGATGATTGTTAAGTAATTAGTGGCCTGTTTTTACGCCTACTAAGTGGCATAGAATTTTCTAGTTGAAAATGTATTAAACATCAATAATTATTGCCTTCGAATCTCGATCAATACTATTCGAATAAATCCGAATAGTCTGTCTCATTAATCGTTAATCACGCATCCTTTTGTATATATTCTGTCGGTATCGGTAATGGATGCATTAACATTTAAGCTATCGTAAAAACAAACACGCACATACAAGGCCAATCACGCAGGTTTTGTACAAAAGTTTTCGCTAATGCCAAACCGTATTTTCAAATTTCACTCCAAGACTTGACCTAAGAGACAGCGAACGGCCTGAAAACGTACAAAACAGAGTTTACGCAACGCGACATAAAAATAAACTACACTGAAAGCAATTACTGGGTTCCGTCACGTGTAGGCTGCCTTGGAATTTCGAAGTTAGTAGTGATTTCTTGAAGTTCAACACATTTCTTTACTAGTTGAAATGTTTAGTATTTTGACTATTATTATACAGGAATTAATAGAACCTTACAAAGCATTTTCCATTTAGGGAGACGTTTTTTGGCTATAGAAAGAAAACGAATTCTTGCGATGATTTATTTCCCAAAAAAAACATATTTTTCCTGATGTGTGTTTTGAATAATACAGAAATTATAATAACTGTACTTATGTAGACTACTTTCATTTGTCGCCAATTATAAGCATCCCGCTTTATCCAAAAGAAAAAAGAAAAACGTCATAGAGGCTTCCAATAGGTACTAAATATTTTAAAGCAACCAGCATAAACCAATTTTCTTTGGAAATATTATACGTAATTAGTTAGCATTCAATGAGAAGCGGTTGGAAACTCGCTATTGAAAATAATGAAAGAAAATTCAAGAGCTATAAAAAATACTCGTTTGTAAAAGTTCTAGTTCCTTTACGTTACCGTCTATACATTAATATTAATATACGCGATAACTTGAGACTCTTTTGAATACGGCTTATCAGAAATCATTCATAATAAAAAGGTCTAAATATGGAAATCTAAGGGTGTGTCCAGATCTGGCGAATGCGCCGCTCGTGGTGAAACTCACGCAAGGCTTATACAGTGAGTGCGCGCGGCGGGCGTTAAGCGCGCGCGCAGCTCGCAAGTATGCAGTTCATTTCGCTTGCAGAGCGCGAGGCACACGCGCGCGGTCTTGCGTCGTTCATGCACGGTGCGTAACTGGCGCTCAAGCGGCGCGCGAGCGGCGCAGGAACGGCGCGCGAACTTAAAATGCACACACGCAGCTCGCGAGCAACGCATTCATGGCGCTTTAGACAGATCTGGACGCACCCTAAGGAAACTATCTTACCACTGTAGAAGACCCAAAATGACAGGTGTTTAAAGTTGTATAATATGCTGTATTCTGCTTTATATGTTAATATTATTCTCTTAGCTTTCCTACAGTAAATAAACTATATTAAAGATGATTAACTAAATGCCCGTTCTATACTTGAAGCAGTTAATATAATGAAATTTGAAACGTTTTAATACATTTACATAGTTTTACACAGATTTCTATATTTGATTTTTTGTTAATATAACAGTGATAAATGCACATCACTCACACAACGAATCTTGTATTAATATACCAAAATCTTAACCAATATTATAAATGCAAATGTGAATTTGTTTGTCTGTTTGTAACGCTTTCATGCCTTAACTACTCTACGTGAAATTTCGCATACATGTTGTCAGTGGAACAGAAAATGACATTGGGTACCTTTCATCCAGAAAAACATACTGTAACTAGACTAACCTAACGTCACATAACCTACATTTACACAAGCAAAGCCGTGTGCAAAATCTAGTAACGTATAAATTGTTGAATTATATTAAGTAAGTTTTCTGATTAATACATTCCAGCTTGTGACAACGACCTGTGCAGCCCGATCGAAACTTCAAACACTTAAATGTAAACAATATGCATGATCGCGTTAATTCCCTTTACAAATAATAGTAATCCAATAATAAATATTTGAATGAGTTTGCAGTTTACAATGAGATCACCTTTGTAACAATAGTATTAAGTGCTAAATAAATGGTTATCCAATATTTGGTATACAACAAAGCTATTTATATTATTGTGATCATAAAACTGATAGAGCTTAATTCGGTTACTGCTTTGATGGCGCAGCAGCTGTAGTGAATACGATTGCAATGCATATATTCGACTTTCAAGTTGGGCCATCAAAAAGAAATTTGAACATGTTGTAAAAAATCTTAACAGCAAGGAAATGCTCCTGATGCGTACCTCCTCGCCACAAAGGGAGGCGAGAGGGTTATGTTGGGCTCTCCCGAGACTTCGTGCCTACTGACTAAAATCACCATGGTGGGCACACCGGGGTGGTTTGAGTCTAGTTGACTAACTCGTTACTTTATATGGTGGGTGGGTCGCTGGAACTGAACATGCTACATCAGCGACCCATTGTAGAATAGGGGTGTTCTACACTGAACACCCTTACGCCTTGGAAAGCACGTAAAGTCATCGTTCCTGCGCCTGATCACTTTCCGGTCGTGTTAGGTTAGCGTCCACTGTTAAAACTCTATTTGACAGTCGACAACGTAAAGAAGCATAAATGTAAATTTATGTTAAAAAAGTAAACTTTGACGTACAAAAGTGTAAATTTGTGAACTAAATGTCGACTTTAAAAAATCAATGTTTCCACCAGTGATTGATCGTTCGTTGTCTATAACAGTAGAGATAACAGTAAGCCCTATATTATGCTGATCATTATTCTAACATTAGAATATCATTATAACTTTAAGCGGAGGTTGGAAGGCTTTCATAAAAACAATATATTTACCTAGTTTAGCTGGAACGCCGTCCTTAATACATTTGGAAATAGACTACGAAAAACGTGTGTCATTTTAATAACTTTATTTTTTACTTAGTATTAGACTCTTCATAATACATACACAGTTTTACGCCTACATATGTTCCCGAATTGGTAAGTTGTTGGATTACGCTTCAATTTTGCCAGCTTAGTTTAAAATGGTATGTAATAAGGAGCAGGCCTATTACTCTCCACCAGGCAGTGATCCAGACTTCATGTGGAGAATTTTTTGACAAAAATACGCTATAATATTTAGCCCTGGGACAAATGCTGGGACCTATAATCGAAGACCGAAGACCCTCAGTCTGCCTTGGTGTCGCAGTAGTCAGATTGACTACCGTTGCGCCACTAAGGCAGTATCTTTACAATCAAAGCAAATATTTGTATGAACCTTAGATTCCTAAATTATTAAGCTATACCTTTTTAAAGAAAATGATGCCTTCATGAAATAGTTCCTAAATCGCGTGGTACTTTACAATCATTAAAACAACGAACAAACGAAAAGTGTGGCGCGTACATACATTTGTTTTATCCATATAGAAAGTTCGTGTATGTTCGTTATTGGATACCTTTTCTATTATGATTTGATTACTTTTATCCTGTGACTGCACATTTTAACCCAGTATCTTTCATTAAAATGAAGTCCGTATGGATCCTATCAAGTACCAGTTGGTCTCGCGAGATTTTGAGTTAGCAGCACGTTATTGAGTAGTGGTCAGGTAATGTCAGGTAGTGACTACTACACAATTGCTTGTGGCTGAATCATATTAAGTCCTTACATATGAAATTGGCGTTTAGTCGAATAGGCTAATTTGATCTCAAATATCTGACGTTTAGTTAGAAATTCCAAATTCAAATTTATTTCAAATTTATTCTTGTATATATGTGTTTCGTATTAAGTGATTAATTTTTATATAATATTGACTTCAATTTTTTTTTTTTTTAAACCTTTTGATTTTCTTTGACAGCGTTCTGTTCACAAAATGGAAAACTTAAAATATCGCGTTTTTACGAATACGAGTTCCATCGTGGCACCACCGCTGCTGAAACAGCTCGAAGGATAGCGAGTTGATGAAAAATGGCGAAAGTACATAGATAATAATGGTAAATATCGATATTCGATTGATTATAAATATAATTTCATTATTGTTTTCGTTTTACCTTTACATATAAAACGCTAATTTCATATGTAAGGACTTAATATTTGGCAACTTTTTATTATTCGTTGCTGTATTTTAGAGATTTCTTTTTTACTTTAATGACTTTCAAAAAAAAGAACGAGCTATATTATTTATTTTCGTTTTAAGCGGACTTTGTTTTAAGTGGTACTGCGTTACCTACCTATGTATTGAGATATCTACCATAACAATGCATATTTTGTATATTCATTCATCCAAGCTAACTATAATTGTCATAAAGATAGAGCTTCTTAAAGGTAATCAGATGTAGAGAGACACGACGTAGACATCGGAATATGGTCCCAATGGCACTCTCTGTGTACCAATCTAAAAATAAACAAATAAACCTTTTTCTATGTAGACCTGGGCGATACATTAAATATTTTAATTAAATTCAACTCATTTATTCGTATAATAAAACAAAACACAATTAAATACATGTTTAATTAAATGGAAATTTAATTATATCTGAATACAGTAATTAAAATTTTTGTATTACATAAATGTAAATTACAATTGAATTTTTAATTACTAACGCGTTAATAACAACGAATTAATAATTCAAAATAAGCGATTTTTAATTGAAGGGACTGTAAAACCGTTGAGTCTTTTATTTTTCGTCCAGTGAACAAGCATGAACTTAAAGAGATAACTTTGTCTCCCTTTTTAAGCATATTATGCGCATGAATTGTGGAGGAAGGATGGAGGATGCCGAAGTGAGATATGGCATAAGTAAAATGTATTTAATAATATAATAATTATAATATTCTACTACATACACACAACACCATCTAGCCCAAACTAAATTCATACATAATTATACATAGAAACACTCAGACCAAGACAAACATCCATGTTCATGCACACAAATGTTTGACTTGTGCGGGAATCGAACCCGCGACCTCAGGTGTGGCAGTCGGTTACACTTACCACTACGCCATCGAGGCCGAGAAAAAAAGAAGTGCAGAAAAATTAAGAATTACGACAACTAGACAACTACTGGTGTATATAAATAGAATAAGAAACTCTTAAGGAATATATATTACAAGTCAAAAACCATATACACACTAGATTAACTATTAGTTTAGGGTAATTTATATCAATCAGAGGGTTTCAAACGATTCGAACAAATCCCCTTTTGATAATTGAAAATGCAACTTCTGATAACGTAAACTAGTCTATATTAAAGCAGTAATAGATTGGAGAAATCGTTGGATAACTAACAACGGTCCTGAGTGCGATACCACAGCATAAACCACTGACTTTGCAAAGTTATTTGCGTATTAATTGTCAATATTATTATATCGCTCATTTTAACAGTGAAGGTTAAGCGTCGTGACAAACGTGAAGTCTGAATATTCTTGTTTTCAAAGATGTATGAAGCCTGCCAATCTACACCAAGACCCTGTAGTAAAAATTAACTAATCATTTTCATACAGAGAACAGAGCTCATAAACGCACTGACGGCATAAAAAAGTACTTTTAAGTACCTTCTCAGAAAAACCGTGCGTTACATTGTTAACTGATGAGCGACTCAAATAACCGTTTCGAGAGAATCTATGATGATTAAAATAGCCGGAATTCATTCTAAAACCTCGAATACCGCAGCAAAACTTTAAACATTATCAAGATTAAAAATCGTGTTACCAACGGAACCCTAACAACCGGAATCCAATTACAAAAAAAAGGAACAACAATTGCGGTAAAATAGAGCGCAAACTTGTGCGCCCTTCACTTGACATTTTAGTGAATGTACTGAAACAAAGAACAACTAAATGAACAAAGAAACTACCCCTATTGTTCCACCCTAACTATGTGACGTACGAACAATAATTAATAACTATGATTAGTAGACAAACTATAATATATTATTCGCAAAAATGAGAAATTATTCAGATATGGCGGATAGCTTTTTTCCATTTTCATAATTTGTAGAACTAGCGCGTTATGTTAAACAAGGTTATTAACCTCTAGAGAAAAGAGAGAGACAGTAAATAAATCGCTGTAGTCTGTCGTGAGTGAGTTATGAGGCGGCACACTGTTTTTGCTTCCTAGATATTATGAGAGGATATACCTAAAATTATTATTGTTGTTACTTTACCCTTAAAAGCCAACTTAAGTTATGACTCATTCATTACTTAAACGAATTTGAAAAAAAAAATCTTTTGCTATTTTAGTATTATCACATAACAAGATTATAGTCTTATTAAACTAGAACTATCATCATCAATCATTCTAATCATTTTCTACCACTATGTGACAGCCAGGCCATGTGTCAGAAGCCTGCATTGTCTGTATGTATATATATATAATAAAAATAATATATTTATTTGCGTTTAACACGGTATTTAAGGGTGTTACATTAATTTGCATATAGATCATACAATATATTCAGCTACCGTTATATAGCATGTAATATATTTACAAGTATTTGAATTAAAATGTTCTTATCTATTATCTCCTTAATATTGTAGAAATTTTGTTGAACTAGCAAAGTCTTTTAAATAAATTGTCATTCAATGTTTTAACGTGGCTAGCTATATTGTCATTGATGTGAACACATGTAGCTAGGCAAATTTTATCATATTTTGTAGATCTAGAAATATCATTTAATACTAGTGTGTTTGGGTCTTGTCGATTTCGAGTGCTTACATCATTGACTGTTATAAAGCATTCCTTAAGCTTACGTACATAAAATACTTCATCTATACATATATACGTAAAGCAAAAACTTTGTACTCCTTTTTACAAAAATTGCGCGGACGGAGGAGTATGAAATTTGGCACAGTTAAAGTTTATATGGAGAAAGACTGGCGAATACTAATATTTTTATAAAATATGCATTAGAAACACATTAAATTAATGAAAAATACTACACGCACACAACCATGCATTTGACATAAGCAGTCGAATCGCGTTGGTAGTATTTCGGCATTGCTCGGCTGATGTCATAGAATTACCCTTTCTCGATGTAAAAATAACAGTGAGAGAAGATGACACCCTGGGACACACTGTATACCGCAAACCAACACACACTGACAGGTATCTTAACGCCTACTCGCATCACCATCCGCGACAATTACAATCCGTTGTAGCGTCACTGACGAACAGAGCGTATGACCTCTGTGACCCTGAACACCTAGAAAGTGAGCTCACACATGTTCAGGAGGTACTTAGACGCAATGGATATAAGGGTAGGATACACCGTCCGAGGAGAAGGGATAGCCAACCTGGGGTCAGCAGAGTGCCGGCATACATGCCGTATATAAAAGGAGTAACGGACAAAGTTGGAACAGCACTGAAGAAATACTCCATAAAGACTGTATATAGTCCGTTCTCCAAAGTAGAAAGCTATCTACGCACTCCAAAGGATGTTATCCCTTTTCAAACACCTGGCGTCTACAAGGTGGATTGCAGTTGTGGTAGTTCGTATATCGGACAGACCAAACGTACAATCGTTGAAAGGGTCAAGGAACATATCACAGCTGTCAAGAACCGGTTAGTAAACAAGTCTGCTATAGCCGAGCATTTGCTGGAGTCTGGACCAAACCACTGGATTGAGTTACATAAACCACAGGTTTTATCCACCGATCGTAACTATTACTCCAGGATAGTACGTGAAGCGGTTGAAATTAAGAAATATCGCAACTTCAACCGGGAGGATGGATACCGTTTGTCTACATCTTGGAATCCAGTCATCAGCAAATGTAAACGTCGCCGTAGTGATTGAGGTAGCCAGTGTGTAGACGTCGTTAGTATTGTGTGTCGAAATACCGACAGTGTGAATATAAATAATAGTGACCAAGTGAGGGTAGTTGCCGAAACCCGCACTTCACGAAGGCGCCGCTGAGCTCACATTAGTCAACCCGTGACCACGATCGATGCAAGTCGGTCGAAACGTCGGGAAATTAATAGGTATTTATTACCTTTTAAATACTTTATCGCGAGTAAGACCCGTTGTCTAACATTATGTTAAGTATATGTATGTAGAGTAGGTGACTAAATGAAATTTGATTATAAGGGTATAGTTATAGACAATAAAACCTTAATAATGAACAAACTTAAAATTTTAATCAATTATGGCCGAATTTCGACCACTTGGCGACCGCTAGTAAATATAAAATGGCAGCGGTAACAAACCAAGTTATTGGTTTACAAGATAACAACAAATTTAATCTGGTCGAATACCATACATGTAAAACTTACTCAATATAACACTTTTCGGTCTGATCATATATCTGTTTAAAACAACGCAAACAGACATTGCAAGTAACAGCTATTAACTGCGTATCAATACCACTATGACCACATTCAGTTTTTAACAGCCAAACTGATAATGGATACAATAATTGCACATCTATCTGAATATTTTAGCTGGTCCATCGATAATGAGTAATGGATTAATTACGATTACTCCCTAGCGTGTAGTTCCTTAATTAGTGGTTTATTAATTACGTTTCTCTTCGTGCGTTTTAATGATTTGTGGTATCATTTTATACGCGTCACTTCACTGTATGTATTTCGAGTCTGATATTAATATTATTATTAAAACATTTGTTTATTTTTTGTTACGAGGCATAAGTATGTAAAGGTTGGTCCAACCATAACGCACGATGTTAATTGTAAATAAAACAAAAAGTTTTCAGAGAATTATCTTAATTTTATTTATTATGATAGATAGGTCTCTGAATCATGTGTGAAACAAAATATCGGCCAAATGCTCGCCACGCTTCGATGGCATATTTCTATCCAATCCATATTTTCAATGACACTGAGGCATAATTGAGGTTCAATGTCGTTAATGTGCCGAATAATCTCATCCTTTAGCTCTACAATTGTTCTTGGCTTATTGACGTACACTTTTTCTTTTAAATATTCTAAAATAAAGAAATCCAACGGTGTCAAATCACATGATCGTGGCGGCCAATTGACATCGCCACGACCTGAGAACCCTTTATTAATAATACTATTAGTTATTTCTCTCAAAAAGGTAAGTTGTTATGTATCGTTAAGTCCTGGGTTCGATTCTTGAGTGGAATTTTTAATGGGTTGTTTTGTTTGGAAACTTTAGTAGGGATCTAAATATGTATTCAGAAGATGTCAATAAAATCCATTAGGTGAGACCTAAAATACAACTGGTGAAAACTGCGCGTAATAGACCTCTGCGTACACAATTCACAATCGTTTTTCCTAAAGGGTTATAAGACCATTTTGTATCTATTTAGATGTTTATTATAATAATAGTACATTAATATTTTGTTATATTTTGACTTGTATAAAGTTTGGAACGATAGTTGTTGGGGAACAGAATATCTCTGAAGTAAAAATCTTTTTAATTTGCAATTTTAAGTAGGTGGTTGTATTTAGCAATACGCCTTTTCATTGTATTTTATAATTATATCAGGCGCTCATAGCCAGTTGCACTCACTGATCGGTAAACGATTAGCGAGGTTAAGCAACGTTGGCTGCGGTCTGTCTATAGATGGGTGACCGCTTAGTGGTATTTCATCTGAGCGTCTCCGTGCTTCGGAGGGCACGTAAAAAGTCTGTCCCGGTTGTTGTCAAATTGAAAGCAGTCGTTAAGCCACGTCAGAGGCCTAGGTACGGGCGGCTTGAACAACTCTTGACAAAAGGTAGGCCACTAAGCAGACGAAAAAAAAAAAAAAAGAAACCTTTTTTATAAAATGGACCACTGCTGATCACGAGCAGCAGCTTTGCGAAGGGTTAGGCCTCAAACTATCACACTGAACCAGACTAGCAGACTTCACATATCTTCGAGAACATTATAGAGAATTCTCACACATGCAGGTTTCTTCAAGATGTTTTCGTTCACCGTTGAAGTCTACAACAGTTAACTATTTGAATACGCGCATAACTTTGAAAGTCAGAGGTAGAGTTGAGGTATTGGTCTCAAACTTGAGACTTCTGCTTGGCATTCCTACGGTTCCCACTAGCCCTGCTTTTTCCTTGCATTATAATAATGATTATGTCAGCCCTGTAACAAACTGTCCCAATGCTGGGCACAGGTCTCTTCTCTGTGTGAGAAGAGTTAGGCCATAGTCCACCAATCTGGCACAGTGCGAGTTGGCAGACTGCACACATCTTTAAGAACATTACGGAGAACTCTAAGGCATATAGGTTTCCTCACGATGGGCAGTAAATAATTATGATTATGTTATAAAATTTTGTTTAAAATTATATATACCAGATCTGCGTGGTCATGGGATCTTGAGGTATGTAGCAATATCTATACCACCTTTGATAGCGGTTGAGCTGTGTAATGTATATACCCTGACTTTGCTGAAGTCGATAAGCGGTGGTGTGTCCATTTAGCAATACGCGGGTTGCTAGCTCATCAAATCAAATCAAATGTTTTATTATACATTACTAACTTATGCGCGCGGGTTCCCCTGGAAACTGTACTTTTTTTACTAAGTGAAAGGTACCCTTTGTTCTTTTCTGAACAACTTTTCTGTTTCTCTGACAACGTTTTAATGCCATGTTTATGTTTATTTTAAACAATTTCAGCGACTCGTTTGCATTTTCAAGTTATAAATGATCATCTATAAAGCTAGTTACTATGTCGCCCTCTCGACACTGTAGAGCGCTTGATATTTTATGATAGTATTCGTACATGGCGCTGAGATATAAAATTAAGAATAAAGTAATGATAGTACTTTTATAAATTTTACGGGATTCTGAAATGTCAGTTAGTTTGTAGTAAAATATATATTTCAAATAAAAAATAAACAAAAATCTAATTAAATAGAATGAGCTTTTTAAAAGTTATATCAAAATACAATTATAGCTGTGGTCGCACCTACTGTATTAATGAGTTTTTTTAAAGCTTTCATCAAAACACAATGATACCAAACACGTGATGTTTATCACAATTTAATTTTTTTCGAGTTTAGAATCTCAGGTTTAAATGCCGTCATATAAATTTTATATAACCTATGTCACTCGGGCCATTATTACAAATCTATTGACACCTCATTCATCAAAATCGGTTCAGTAGTTTAGGCGCTACGGTGGAACATACAAACATACATACACAGGCTGCCAAAATCATTACCTTTCGCCGTAGTCGGGTAAAAATAACACATATTAATTTCACATAATTATTTTTAAAGAATTGTGTATATTTAAACCTAAGCATAAACCTAAAAAAAAAGCAAATCAAATCAAACAAATATCGTTCTCTGAAGTTTTTATTTGGGATACAGATTACATATTTAGAATAATAAAGTTACACTGCCTGTTAATGTATTTTTACAGCATAGCTTATTTAGAGTAAATTTACATTCTAAAGAAGAGATAGAGATTCTTCACATTCTATTGCCACGTTCAGAAAAGCAAGGTCGTAGGCCAATAAAAAGAACTGGCATTGGTTTATCCGTAATCTGATTAAAATAATACCCTTTCTAATAAACTATCAAATTAACATCCAGCATCGATAACTAAGTAGATATAACATATCTGAATTTAATTAAAAACCCACTATTCAAAGTCTACTCGTATTAGATTTTGCATAAAGCAAATAACAGATTATTGTTAGCAGTAGATTATTAATGCTGAGCATATATTTACCGTGAGGCTGTTCAATCAACATAGGCTTAAACGTGGCTCAGAACAGTAATCAGTTCTTGAACGGCGAAACGCGATACGAAACTGATTTCTCAGTGAATTTAATTAAGAGAAGCAAGCAAATATTTTTGAAGAAATTTCTCCAATGAAATTTACATGTGTTTGTAGAGAATCATAATTATAATTGGCTAGTTATTTGATAGTTCAACTTAGCTGATATTTAATGTAATAATATTCTCAAATCAAATCAATATTAATTTTCAAGAACATGGTATAAATAGGTCAAATTAATTATACTTACTAAATGCATTCTATAAAATGGAAATTTTATTAAAATTAAAACAATAGTTTTTACACTTTACTTAAATTATTTTTTAAGCCTCTTTTACACAAATGTTTTATAAAACTATTGTTTTCTTATTGAATCATATTTTTATTACAGACCTTCGTGAAATAATAATTGTAGTGGGTTCTCGATACTCGTAGGATTAGTATTATATACTTAGCGATAACGCCGCGCATAACATTTTTATACATCTTTTCTGTCTCAATTTACGTTATATTGTTTTCGTGTACAATTAAATACTTTACTATCTATCTAAGACAAATGTAAGACACATTTGTCAAAATCAACAATGGCCAGTTGGTCTATATTATTAACTGTTGCCCTTCAGAAATATATTATTATAGTTAACTACGAGAACTAGGTCTGTGGATATTTGTTATAATATAAAGAAATTCAATTGAAATAGTTTTGATTCAAGTACGAAGAATTCGGAATGTATTTGAGACTGTATAGTTCACAACTAGCTCGAGACAATTTCGTTTTTAATTACCGTCTTTCTGCCTTCAAACGGTGACCGACTGTAGAACTTTTCCTTTTTGCAGCAACTTGAATGTAATCAGATCCTCAAACGTATCTAAAGCACTTTGTGTAGTATCGCGTTCGCCAAGTTCGTTATCGTTTACTTAAAACTTAAGTTGTCAAGATGTTATTTTATGTATCACGCGTTTCTTCCAATTCGTAGAACTTTTGCTACAAGTTATACTCGAATTTGTTTACCGTAACTTATCCGAAGGTACCTAATATAAATAGGGTTCGTTACAGCAAGTCAGTATAAAGGTTGTCGATTTCAGCAAAAATGTCGGTGACTTACTTGTTATCAAAAAATCATCGCTTTTTTTAAAAAAACATTTTCGCACTGGGAATAATTCCTGTGTCGCGGGGGACTTTACAGACATTCAAACAAAGGACACAAAGAACATCCAGACTCGGAACAACCATTTGTGGATCACACAAAGTTTTGTCACGTGTGGGAAATTCGAAACCACAATACAAGGTCCAGTGGCACAGTGGTGTGGCGATCACTTAACCCACTACGACATCGGTGCAGTCGAATTGTCTTGATGTAGTTAATGGCAAATATGTGCGGGCAACGACCTGCGCCGATCATACGATAGCTCACATGATCATGATGATCAAGAGGCACATGTACGCGGCGTACTGCTTAGTTTGGGCTAAATGGTGTTGTGTGTATGTGATAGAATATTATTATTATTGTTTCTCTTATCACAGGTACTTTCTAACATATTATATTAGAAAATACCTGGCCCTTTGTGAGGCTTACACGGAGACATGGGTCCAACGTGAAGAGGTCCTTCGAGAGTTTTAATCAAAGGTGGGATGGAACACCTACAGCGGCACTAGCCGCAGCAGGCGTAGGAATATTGCTACGTATGGATTCTAATATATGGGCTATAGGTATGGGTGTTTGGTGGACCGGTATATTGATAACTATGGATGAAAAATGAATATTATTATTATTATTATCATGTATATATTATAATAATATATGTATATATGTGCAATTGGATACGCCTCTTATATGAGTCCGTTTAGAATGAATACTAATTACATTATCTCGTGATTTTGTAGCGATATCATTATAATAATATTTTATTTACAACCGTATTACGTCACACTAAAATATTAAAGGTATAACTTTATAAGTAAAATAGAATACCTGGATAGCAGCTGAACTAAGAGATTGTTTAGTAATGAGGTACAAAAGCATTGCAACTGACGAAGAATCGAGTTTCTAAACAATTGCAAAAACAGGTAAAGTTGAAAGTGCCTTACATCTTTAGGAAATGTAGTGACTTGTTTGTACACAAAAAGTGAAGTAAGTTAAGACTAAATGTTATCAACTATCACTTACGTTTTTAACGCCTCTCTTCAGCTGCCTCCCACCCTTCCACCAAGTGACTTGAGCCTCGGGTCGGGAGCCCACTGCCCTGCAGTTCACGTCATAGTTCCTGTCGGCTGACAGTGGTTGCCGCTTGTTCAGGATTTGTACGCTCAAAGGTCGCACTGCAACAAACTGGATTTGTCGGAAGAGGTTCCATGACGTCTTTTTTGTTTTTAAAAAGATTTTCTTGAAATACTTACATCACGCCTGTTTCCCAGAGAGGTAGGCAGAGACTACAGATTTCCATTTGCTACGATCCTGACACACTTCTCTGGCTTTATTCACTTTCATAACATTCCTCATACACCCTCGCCGATTTAAGGTGCTCTTAACCTGGCCTTTATCCAGAACGTCTCCGATCTGAGCAAGAAACGTTCGCCTAGGTCTTATCCTTGCGCCTGTTCTATTCACACTAGCCTTATAAACTTTCTTTAGTCAGTCTTTTCTCGTCTATTCTTTCTAAATTCCCAAACCAGCTTAATATACCCTTTTCTATTCTTATCACTATATCCACTTTTATGCCGCATCTCTCTCTAATCACGCTATTCCTTATTCTATTTTTCAGAGTCACACCACATATATTTCTCAGCGCTCTCATTTCTACAGCATTTATTCTGCTCTCATTCTCCTTTTGCCATACCCAACTTTCACTTCCATACATAAGTGTAGGCACTAATAGTCCTCTATGAACAGCCAAACGTGCCTTTTCGGATACACTTCGACTGTTCATAAAAGCGCGTAGAGCGTCATTCATTTTATTACCAGAAATCGTTATCCTTTCAATATCTCCCTCATGTGTACCACCCCTTGTAAACAAAGTACCCAAATATGGAAACTCTTTCACTTTCTCCACTTGTTTTCTATCAATCATAATACTTCACATCGTCATGCACTCCTCCTTTTCAAATACCATTACTTTCGACTTGCTTACATTCATTTTCATTCCTTTACTCTCAAAAGCACCATGCGTAATAGTTCTTAATCACCATTCACAATCTTTTAAATCTTTAAAAAAATTGTCCATGTATAGGTTAAACAGCCAGGGTGATGCTACACATCCTTGTCTAACATCCCAACCATCCCATTTATCCCAACACAAGCTCTGGAATCGTCATAAAGAGATATCAGAGCTCGTGTGAGGTTGCTATTCACTTCATACATGGACAAAACCGACCAAAGTTCATTCCTTACCACTTTATCATAAGCCTTTTGCAGATCCACGGATGCGCAATAGACCTTTTGACCTTTGGCCAAAACTTTCCCATACCCTTTCGAAATCCCGTTTATGCATCCCATATTTTCTCGTCGGTTACTTTCAATTAACACTTTCGCATATAATTTACCGACGACGCTAAGCAAGCTAATGCCTCTATAACGTTTGCAATCTTGCTGTGAGCCTTTTCCCTTGTATAAATGTACTATGACGGCCTTGTGCCAATCACTAGGTACACGGCCGGTATTCCAACACAAGTTAAAAAGGCGGCATAACTGATTTACTTTGAGACCCTGTCCAGCTGTCAGCATTTCGACTGTAATCCTATCATAACCACCAGCGTTTCCTAATTTCGTGCTTCTCAATGCTTTAATTATTTCATCTATACTAATAGGGCTTTCATCATTCCTATCATTATCATTCAATTCGAAACTTTGCCCTTGCCATTCCTCTCTTTCCAATAAACTTTCAAAATATTCCTTCCATCGATTCAGTACTTACGCTCTTTTCTTCATTCAGTAAGCGTCCATTCTAGTCTCTGATCGATTTCAACTCTGTGGTTAGGGTTTTACCTCGAATCGAGTGAAGGAATTTCCAGAAAAACTTTGCGTTAGTCCGGAAATCTTTAGATAATCTTCTATAAAACTCGTCTTTCATTTCCTCTTTTTTCTTTTTAATTACATCTTTCACTATCTTCTTCATTATAGCAATACTAAATACGCCTACAAAAATACTCCATGAGGCATTTACACATTCACCTTTTTTTTTCAACACATAAAGCGAAATTTATCAAGTTATTTTGTTCAAACTATTACTTATTAGAATTGGTATTCACAAACATCTTGGATAAACTAATTTCATAGCATAATATTTCGAAAGTTGTTACGAAAACTAACAAATCAAAAATGTGGAACAGGGTACGAGAAAACTTGTTCTAAATTGAAAACGTAAAGTTCGAAAACAGTTCCGATAGTAAAGTAATAAGTAGAAATAGTAAAAGAAAAATATATGAGATCAGTTAACGATAAACGGATTTAAGATCTGTTTTAGTTTAGTAATACATAGATAAGAAAATTAACAACTACGATCTGAATCAAGTAATTGAATCCAACTACCGGATTAGTCCAGTCGGAAATTTCAATTGAGCGCTTGCTTATAATAGAGCCGAAAATGGCCACTTAACTTGAATCATACCGTTGGGTACAAGGATGTATATCATTTACATCGTTCCTCAGATTATTTGTTTTCATTACGGTCTGTTCTATTTCTGGCTTGAGCAGAATTTTTGCTATTGTAGGTGTTCATTTTGTTCTAGACATCGAGGTCAGAATAACCTACTTTGGCATAAAGGAGTTAAACAATAATACTAGTATGTCGTAAAACGTTAGTACCACTACGTTCTTTCTTTCTAAGGAAACATTATGAGTGCAAATGCATTAGCGACTAACATTAAAAACTACTAAAACGTATGCAAACAATAAGAAGAAAATTACTTTATAAAACCTTGCTGTATCAACTGAATTTTTATTCCTAGGGTGCTATTTGTAGATATCATAAATTAATAGCAAACACCAAAATATTGGCTAGCCCACCGTAAATGATTTTCATCGAGGTTTTTGAAAACAACGAAAGCCGTATGTTTTGTTCTGTGTGAGGTTAGAACAGAATTATAAATTTATTTTATTAAGCCGCGTTATCATTGATAGTAACTATACACTAAAAAGAGTTATAACTTGTGTCATCGTCTATTTATAACACTTACATCACTCTTTAAATTAAATTAGTTCAGTTACTTTTCTATTTTAAAACTAGACGAATTTTAAACTATTATCAAAAACTTTCTTCATGGACTTAGTTCTTATGTTAATCTACTTTCTAAGTTTAAAATTCCATATCAAAAGTTTTACTTATTATTTATTGCAAGAGATACGGTATTTTGTAAAAAACGCGTTGCTCTTAACACACACTTACAGTAAGTGTGTATTACACTAAACTCCATTGAAAAGGCTACACCTTTTTTTATAAAAGTTTTTGCGTGTGATTGAGTAATAGTTAATTATCTATCTTGGATCTATATTGGACGCAGTAGGTCACCGGTGCCATCGGTTTGTTTGCAAGGCAGGACAATATAGAGATCGCTAGTTTATTTAAGTTATCAATTTGTTTTAGCGACGACAGTACGAGTAATCGTTCAAAATATTTATAAAACGTAAATTAACCTATTGACCAATACAGTGTTCACGGTGACCGTGATCAATAAATTTTCTATTGTGTCTGCTACTTATATTTTTAATATTTAAAATATTACTTTTTGATGCGTATTATTATATTAACCTGTATTCTATAGTAGTGTATACATAGTCTGAAAAATATCGATTGAAAGTAAAACAATAAAAAAATTTAACACCTGTCTTATATCCACAACATCAGGTAAAACCATATCTTTCTGGTAAATTATGTATAAGTGGGTATATAAAACTAATAAACCTACAATATAACGATTATAATAAGTTGGCGTCCTAAGCTTAGAGGACAAACATCGCGTTGAATCATTGGCAGTTAGCCAATATTGAGACAATCTATCGAACTTACGATTAATATCCAATATCACGAGCTTGGATTCCGGTGCTGCAAGGTTGGTATTGGAAGCTTGGCAGATGAGCCTGGAGTTAAGATGTTGGCGCCCAACGTTGGGGAAGGTCAGCGTGTTGACTGTAATGCCGTCTGTTCGCTGCTCGTACGTGTCGTCTATGACATTGTTCTCGTGGTACCAGGTGAGCCGAGGACGAGGGTCACCTGTGGAGAAGACAAGTATAATTAAGTTAAACAGTGGAACTTTCAAAGCGGATCGATGTATAGGCGCCTTAGGCCACACTGCGGGCGGTCAGCGGTCAGAGTACCGAGTTCTGCATTCCGCGTTCATTGTGATGTATGCGGTGTCTTTGAATCGTACAAACATAAAAGCAGTCAGACCGCGGCGGTCAAAGAGAAACTGTATATTATCAAAGAGGAACTTGACCGCAGAACGCAGACCGCCGCGCCGGGGCGATGTATTCGGCGCCTAATAGTAATGATGACAGTTAGATCTTGTATTTATTTAAACTAAAATTACAATTGAAACTTTTAGTGTTACGGTAATAATACATTTTTTAGTGTTACGGTACCAATAACATCAAATTTATATACATTTATATTATAACATATTATTATGAAGCACATATTTTATTCATAAGTAACTGTTCTTCTACTCGTCTTCTGATGCTTTGCCCGACAGGGCCCATAATTGT
Source organism: Catocala nupta (assembly GCA_963675205.1). NCBI lineage: Eukaryota > Metazoa > Arthropoda > Insecta > Lepidoptera > Erebidae > Catocala > Catocala nupta. The sequence continues at coordinate 30,304,699 of OY776087.1, forward strand.
TACAATATTGTTGGTCTCTTATTTATTCAGGAATGCAATGAAGTTTGGAATTGACTTAGCATAGTTTAAAAAGTAGTAAATAATCGCTTCTCATACCAGTGGTATTACCAACTCGTTGCTGATCCTAAGGAGAAAGGGATAATAGAATGAAGGTAAAAAAAGAGATTGGAACGGTAGGTATGTAAGCTTCAGGAATTATTACTTAATAGACGCATTCCAGTTTTACACGCGAGTTTCCTGTAAGGAGTGCTACTTTCTGGATAAAACAGGCTCTTTTACACAGCTGGTGACATTATTTTAAAATAAGTATTTTATAAATAAAAAATTCTGATTACTATTATCTATTTTTGAATTGTTAACTCTTTTTTTAACAGCTAAAAGATAGTTGATATAATTTTTTTAAAGCAGTACTGCTATGAGAACATTATGTTATAATTTTTAAGGTAGAAGCTATCAAATTCTCCGCGTGTGTGTTGAATTATGTTGCTTACTGTACTATCCCCACAAAATTGTTAAAGATGAGTTTTCACTAAAAAGAGCTACTATGAATAATAGTAACGCTATTTTCAATACCCATATTTTCATTTATATGTGTCTGTCTGCCAAGAGCAACCTTAGATAAGTTGTTGAAATCGATATCAAATACGAAGGCCCGCAACTTTATGCGCAATTCAAACTTTTAACTCGATGTCATAAAAATATGTATTATCGCCTTTCGTATACTTCAAACTTTAATTCAAACTAGCGTGACTAAAATCTTTAAAATGGCCTAGACGTATTTGTTATTCTACAAGTTAAGATAGGAGCAGATAAAACCAAAAAAAAATTTTTAACTAACTTTTGCCCGCAGCTTTGCTTGTACTACAGTACTTTTTTACTCAATGAAAGTTATCCTATGTCATTTTCAGTATTCAAGGCAAGGTATATGCTAAATTTCATGACGATCAGTCAATAAGTTAAGGCGTGATGAAGCGTAACAAACTCACATTCGCATTTATAACATTACTTAGGATATATAGCTTGATAACTCTACTTATCCAAGCTAATATTATATATGCAAACTAAACCGTTTAGCTACTAAACCGATCATGAAATTTCGCATACACGTTGTCAAGGAAACAGAATATATATAACGTATAATATAATATTCTACCACATACACACAACACCATCTAGCCCAAACTAAGCAGAGCTTGTACTATGGGTACTAGACAATGGATAAACATACATATATACTTTTTTTTTTGTAAATACTTACATATTATACATAGAAACACCCAGACCAAGACAAACATGTTCATGCACACAAATGTTTGACTAGTGCGGGAATCGAACCCGCGACCTCAGGCGTGGCAGTCGGTTACACTAACCAGTACGCTATTGAGGCATAGGACATCGGGTACCTTTCATCCAGGACAAAGAACTGTTACTAACCAAACCTAACCTGCATTTAGATGAGCGCCGCAGCGAACAAAAAATTTGTACTATATAGAGGTACAAAATCCTCTGGGCAACAAAATAGGACATAGGATTCATCCACAAAAAAACCTTCTGGTACTAATCTAACCTAAACTGGAGTACATTTACATGAGTGAAACTGTGGGTAAAATCTCTCATCAGTATCCTCTGGGCGCATCAGCATCGCTAGCTTGAATAAGCTTTCTTTCTTTTCCTGTGGTTAGTGGCCAACCAGTTGTCAAAAGTTGTTTAAGCCTGTAGGCAGCTGACATGGCGTAACGACTGCTGTCAATTTGGCAACAACCGGGATCGACTTTTTACGTACCTTCCGAAGCACGGAGACAATCGATGAAATACCACTAAGCGGTCACCCATCTATAAACTGACCGCAGTCAACGTTGCTTAACCTCACTAATCGTTTACCGATCAGTGAGTGTAACTGGTTATGAGCACCTCGCTGTATAAGCTGATTACTTATTTTCTATTATACCAACGTATCGTTAATGTTCATCGTAACAAAGTGGCCGCTATTAAGTCACATTGATTTCCGCAGCAGAATCACGTCTCGGGCAATCTATCTAAATTAGCAGCCGATGCTATCTTGAAATTGTAGGTCAGGCGGAGATTGTTCATTATAAATATAAAAAGTCTCTGTAGCTTAGATTGAATGTAAACCTTGCTGTCAATATGACATTTTATTTTCTTCAAACAATATTCTATATAACGTCACTACATTTTGCCAGTGGTTACGCTCGCGTTAGTCTATATTTCGTTAATACTTTTTTATCCGTCGGGAACAGTGCTTTTTCGTCGATAAAAGGTACCCTATGTCCGTTTCTGTATCCCTGACAACGTGTATGCGAAATTTCGTAATGATCAGTTAATTAATTAAGGTTTCACGCCTTAACTACTCGACCGACTATCATGAAATTTCACAACACGTAAAAAACAAACAAACAAAATCACATTCCCATGTTTAATATTAGTTAGGATTACTCTTATAAATCAAAACAGATTTATGCGAAGAAAGCACATTTTCGTTCATAATAAAAATCCTTAGGAGATTTGGAACAAAGTTCTTAGGTAGAAAAAATAAGATAAAATGTTTGAGCTCGGGAGATGTCAAGTTTACTTTGACATTCTTATCTCTGTCATCCCCCAGAGACATTGTCACTTAAAGTATTTAAAAATTCATAACGGATTTACTTTTTAAACTTTCACGAATTTCTAATCATTTGTAACTCCAGTTATAAAAGCCACAGCAATGCCCCTGGCAACTTGACCTCTTGGTATTTGAGTTTTGGAAACAAACAACAAGGAACTGAAAAACTTACAGCCTTCTTCATTTAATATTCAAGATAGAAATCCCAATTTAACAAGAAGACTGCCTTGGTGGCGCATCGGTAGTAAATGTGACTACTGGGTATAAGATCTCGAATTTGATTCACGGATCGCGTACAGTGTTTTTTGATTTAGCTGACAAGATTTTTTTGTAGCAATACGTAGTCTTTTTTTTTTTTGGTACCCAGGAAAAAATGCTTGATGCACTACCCGCCGGATAGGGGACGGCACCGGCGGGGCGTGTGGGACTCACCAGCCGAGTGCTGGTATACCCACTAAAAAAACCTGGGGTGTTCCCTCTCTCACCCAATGGGGGGGGCCAGTTGGGAGTCTGAAAAGATTCATCCATAGCAGGCCCCCCCGTGTGGGTGCCGGCCGGGTCCATCGGACCCGACCTCCTCTCGTCCCCGGGGGAGAGCATTTCACTGCTCTCCCCTTTCGACGTTAGAAGGCGCGCGGGAACACCGCGCGCGCCCTCTATGGGTTCTTACTCACGGGTGGCAGGGTCCCCTGAGGCCTTGCCACCCAGAACCCTTAGGTGGGGGGCAGGAGAGCGACATAAGCGCGTCTCCTGCGCCCCCTCCTCCGGCGGCGGATGTCCAGGGCGTAAGGATCTTCCTCACGCCCCCGCTCCGCCGCCTCCTTCTACGAGATGACAGCCTCGCAGAAGGACCTCATTGCACCCCAGCACCTGTCGTCGCCGACCATCATGGATACGACGGTCGGCAACGAGAGGTCGGGGCCAATCACGGCGACCAGGGCACAGCGCTCCTTGGCCCACGCCAGAGCAATACGTAGTCTGCCGCAACCCTGTGGCTGCAACCTATGCGAAAAGTTATGTCACGGGACCAACGAGTTTAAATCATAATAATGTGTCATAAGGTGATCCCGTGCATACTGAAAATATTAAAATAAAAATAATATACATTTTTAATATAAGCTCCAAAACAGAGTTTGCTAACGTCACCCAGAAAGTTGCAAAACACAAATGGGTTTGGGCTGAACACGTTTGTCGCATGCCGAAGGAGCTTTGGGCTAAAGTCAGCACAGTCTGGATCCCAGATGGTGGTAAGCGGCAATGTAATTCATCCCGCACTCTACACCTTGGTCTACAAGGCGTCGATGGTAGGACGAATTAAGTAGCTATAGGAGAGGTTGGTGCAAATTAGGTCATAACAGGTAATAGCGAGAAGCTGGCCTTTGACCTGCAGTGGGACAATAAAGGCTGAAATAAATAAAAAATATAATGTAATTGATTTACACAAGGATTAAATTAAGAACGGTCTGTGTGCCAAACCTTGAAGGAGGTCCATGTCCAGTAGTAGAAGTGTTTCGGCTGAGATGATGAAAATAATTGTTTTACAAAAGCATGCATAGTCCCACACTTGTACTCCAAGAGGGATCATCACAGATAATATAATACTGAGGTATATTACATTAATATTGCGCCAGCTATTGTTTACGATTTACGTAACAAGGGGTAAGCATATTACCATTTACTGACCACGATGCCAGACTGCATGGCTTCCTGAGAAATGAATCTAAGATGTCATGCAGTCATATTTACTACCGCTGCGCCACCAAGACAGAGCCCCTTATAAATCAATCTTTATCAAGCTGAAGGTGAACGGATTATCTGCCGCTGCCCTTGTAGATAACAAGAATACTCGTAAATTAATTGAGCTTCTCCACCTACCTGTCACTGTTCAGGCAAAATGAGAAATTTTTCATAAAATTGATGGTAAGCTTATTTTGTGCCTATTATTTTTTCACTCCAGTATTTTCCCTAGGGATTAGGTGGAAATGTTTACACACACGTTCCATCAATTATGTTTGTAAATGGATGATTGAAATGGTGAGCGGTGGATCGATTGGCTATATTACTAAAATAAAACATGGTATCGGTTAATTTATGATTCATACACGAGTCATTACTTTGATTAAATATTTATAATGCTAATAGCTCTATTCAATTCATCAGTTGTTAATCTTGAATACAAAATGCTATGTTGTTCACCAGATGTCTTAAGGAGATTTTAAGTGTATTATACATCTATGCCGTGTATGAAAATGTGTTAAACTAGTTTTTTTCTGTTAGTCCAAGACTGGTGATCTATCTGGGTACTAGATTTTACCCAAAACCTTTAAAAATTTACACGTAATTGAGTGATAGAATTAAATATCCACTTCTCGGAACATTTTCAGCATTGTACAAAATTAAATAAAGCGAGTAAGATATGCCAGGATAGCCGCAAGAGCAAATCTAAAAAAATATTTTGCTGTCTATCCCTCCAAATCATAGGCGTAAATCTATGTTTCAACGTATTTATTTGAAATAATGAGCTGCGCATACCTTGTCATGTTTTTATGCAGATTAAGTTCTAACAGTAAATCCATTAACGTAACTAAACCTAAAATATCATTATGTATACAACCCAAATATCTCCTAGCTCATATCAAATAAGCTACCATTTGATAAAAGCCGAGCCCTTCTCCAAGCGTAGTTCCAGATTTCGCCGGTTTGGGTAATAAGTATTTAATAATACCTTTGTCCCAAATAACTCTTGGTCGGTATCAAAACCAATCTCATCGTGATATCGTTAACACTTTGGCAGTTGACTAGAGAGGTAGGTACTGATTTTAGATAAAATTTGCTATTTCGTTGGCTCCGCCAGCTCAAACCACAAATAACGTGACAAAATCAATATCATCCAAAATTGTTATCCATTTCCATACATTCGTTATGTGTACACAACCCAAATACATTACAGTATTCCAACAACTTAGAGGCGCACGAAGCCATCTATCAGATTGCTCAATGCACAACACAACACATCAACGCTCCTTACGATTATCTGTCGGTTTCACAAATATACAATACTTTGGATTAGATTTTTCCTCCCCCCAGTAAAATGATTAGTTGACCTACTTCTGCAGATTGAGGAAAATATCTCTCGCCTAATGTTATCTTATAAATAAGTATAAAGTATAGAAAAAAATCTTTAATAAGTAAGCACTGAAGGTTCCGCGATATCTTGTACTGGTTGCAAATTGTTTATATGTAAATAACGGTACAAAAAAAAAATACAATGTTTTGTTTTTTTTTTATATTCTAAGCTTAACATGTGCATCACGTCTACTCTATGGTTATGCAAACTTTAAGACCACTCACTATGTCGCCTAAGATTAAACATTTTTGGCATTGATAAAGACGCATCGTCTTTATCAATGCCAAAAATGTTTCATATTCAGACGCATCAAAATAGATTAATGCTACAAATCAAGCAGATCAATCTTTACGAGGGACTAAAAATTAAGATAACACATACATTGTTTTATCGAATATATAATCTTAGACGACACAGGGGTTGACCATAAAGTGAACACAGCAAATAATTAATACCTGAATTTTCTTGTATAATGATCACGCATTAGGGAGAATCTCTGCTTTACGGGCAACTCGATAAACATTGACACAACATACACAGAGAAGACCTAGACCCGGAAGAACTAATTGTGAATCATACAACTTTTTATCCTATCAGAGAAAAATAACAACACTCGGCGCATTTGATAAGCGACCACTTGAGGCAATGAGCCATCCGTCGTAAAGTCTATCTTAGCACCTTCTCAGGCCGTCAAAGTAGAGACCTCAACATCGCCTCGGCTGCTATGAGGACAGTGTGGAGGCTACTGCTCTTAGACCACACGACTGCTTACCATCAGGCAGAGCGTGGTCAATGTGACGAGCAAAATAAAAAAAAATATCTTCTCCGTCAATTCAAAAACCAATTTATATTTCATTAATTCGTACCTGACTAGAATATTTACACTGTTGATGTCACGACTTTTAAACTTTCTAATGTTTTGTTTGCAGAAGAGACAAATTTTCTTCATCCCTCTTTAGATTTGACAGCGGCTCATTATAAGGTTGTATCACAGTTGGTAAATGTCAACAGTTATTTCGAGAGTCCTATTTTAATTATTTGAAGGTCTCATTTTGTATTTTTGTAGCAAATATTATTGCTGTAATTAGCCGTTATGTTTATCCATTTGTTGGCTGAATGTTTAATTTTAATGAGCAAGACATTAGCTCACTGGTAAGTAATTAGGGAGTTCTGGCTGGAAACCTGAATATTAATATCAGACATCATTATTATCATAATCGCTTTCAACATTTAGATAAAAGCAGGTTTATATAAAAATAAGAAAGAGGAAGTTTTTGAGAAAATATTATTGTTTTATCAGTAATAGACTGTATAAATGGCATAGTGGCTTAAGAAGTCACGTCACCACTCAGCGCTGCGCCTAGTGTTTTGGGTTCGATCCTCAGATGAAACAATAATTTGTGTGATCTAAAAATTGTTGTGCCAAATCTGGATATTCTTTGTGTGCGTTTTTCAATGTTTGTAAAGTCCCTCGCAACACAGAAATATTTCCTGTCACTTAAAATACTAACAGACAGACTAAAATTTAAAAAATACTTGGTTTGCCCTCATATAAATATCTACTGCGTACAGACATTAACCTGTTACAATTTAATTATCTGTAATGTTTGGTATTTATTATTTAAATCCGTACTACATACACATATATATACTCAAGTACTGCAGGATATTGACACCCTTTTTACAAAGTAACGATACTTCGGATCAAACCCTGTCACTTGACTGGCTTTTTAACTCATTGAAGAAGGAGGACATATCTATGTTTTGTAAGTTCTAGTGGAGCATACAAAGTTATTCAATCAGAAGTCAGACAATAGGGTTCAGTTTGTATTCAGGTCGTGCCGTTACAGTCACTGACAATAGCACTATCTGTACATGTAGTACACTTTTTAAACCTGATTCCTGTAGAACAATATACGCTTTAGTGATTTAACAAGTATTTCTACGTATATTGAAATTGAACTAAGTATTTTATACCGATTTTATCGTGGTTTATTTTAGAAACCACTACTTGTTAACTATTAAAAATATATATTCAGTTTCACCAACGTTTTGTTTGTTTTTCAGTGCTAAAAATTAAATGATAAAATCTGAATAAACAAGTTTAATTTCAATATAACATTTTTGTTCTGTAATACAATCTCTACTAATATTATAAAGCTGAAGAGTTTGTTTGTTTGATTGAACGCGCTAATCTCAGGAACTACTGGTCCGAATTGAAAAATCTTTTAGTGTTGGATAGCCCATTTATTGAGGAAGGCTATAGGCAAACATTACGCTACGACTAATAGGAGAGGAGCATCAATGAAAAATGTTGCAAAAGTGAGGAAAATGCTCTTATGTGTAGCAAACGAAGTAGCGCGGGTCAGCTGTAATTAAAAAAAGTATTTCTAACTTGCTCTTTTTTTTGCTAATTAAAATAAGCCCAGCAGCTATTTCTGTGGTTCTTAGTTTGATATCCAAGTGTTACGAAAATATATTAGTGTGTTAGCGTAGTGGTTTAATTGATCACCTAACTATTGATGCTCAGCGATCGAACACAAATTTGAATGATTCATAAATAAATGGTTCGAATCTGAGAGATCATCGTCATCAGCTCGAGCTATAATATTGGTGATGTGCAATTGTTGATTCAAAATATGTATTTGAATGATTTAAAAGTACTAGTGATCGCCTGGTGATCAAAATACGACCATAAATTAATAGATTTAAATATTAAGTTTTATCGTTATTAAGGTTTTATTGTCTATAATTATACCCTTATAATCATATTTCATTTAGTCACCTCCTCCACTTACACAATATGTAATCATAGTTACGAAGATTTCTACGACATCCGCCGAACAATGCCGAAATACTACGAACGCGATTTGACTGCGCGTGTCAAATGCATTTTTGAGTGCGTGTAGTGTTTTTTCATTAATTAAATGTATTTCTAATGCATATTTTATAAAAATATTAGGATTCGCCCCTCCTTCTCTATATAAACTTCAACTGTGCAGAATTTCATACTCCTCCGTTCGCGCAATTCCTTCATCAAAAAACGCATGATGCCCTTAGTCCTGACTCTTCGTCAAACGACATCCCTTCAAAATATTTGAGCGTTCAGACAGGACATTATGACAGGTTATGTTTGTGATATTCCTTCGTATATTTAATTAATTGAAGTATTTCAAAGGAGCCGCAATTTGAGATGTTCACATTACCTTGTAACTAAATGAGTTTTATCCGATAATAGGTTTCTTGGGCCATTTATTAACGAGCGTTCAAAACCCGTTTATTTGCACCGACAGATTGAAATCTCGGTTTAGTACAAATTACGATTTCACAAAAGTTATTGGTTATCAGCCGAAATTATAATCAATTTCATCTAATCTTGAGATTTAAAAGATTTCGTGAATTTTAATGAATCTCGAATATGGTTTAATCTTTCTAAAGATATAAAACGGTTTTGGTTTGAACTTTATCGGAAGATAAAGATAATTCCAAAAAAAATGTAAGGCAGGCGTAGACATTACAAATTCATGTTTAAAATGAGTAAGACACAGTAGAATTTGTGCTCAAACTTCCAGAAACTGTGTTACCAAATATTGTGTTGTGTTCCTGCGGTAGGTTCCTCAATTACCGCAGAAACACAACAAGGAACACTTCACGCTGTGGGTAGATGCTAAACTACCAGCATCTTGGGGGATCTAATGTTAGTGAGAGACAATACCCGTGTTGGGCAAAACATTTTATATCTTTTAACAAAACTTTTATAAAAAATATAAGCTATGTTTGTAGTAACATTAAGAATCGAAAAAAATTGTTAATACTACAAGCTCAAGAATAAGACTGATTTGAAGATGCAAAACCAAAATACATCCTCTTTAAACTTCCAGGATTAATATATCAATTAGATACTAAAGAATTGTTCTAAATAACCGTGGTGTTAAATGTAAGTAGCAAAGTACAACAAGCAAGGTAATTGGTTTAAATCGAATTGAAATCTATCTATCCTGATTATCGGGGTAATGGCCAAAGCGTCTTGTTAATTGATAGCATTAGTCATCGACATAGCTCGCAAACTATCGTTAATGGCAATGGTCAGGCCATATTTGCCGGGATATAGCACTGATGGACGCTGAAACGAACTAGTTCTAATGTAGGACCCAGAAATCCGTAAATATATAGTGAGACGACTTTCGGTCAAGTAAACAAATTACCTAAACAAGACGATAATATGTCATCTTGTTTAGGTAATGTGTTTACTTGGCCTGACTGGAATAAGAAAATTATTTTGAACTGCAATTTCGCAAAGTATATAAGCATATTGAGATTTTAAAAATAATTGCGCAGTGGTTCCTTGATCGCTTTTCTATCTTTTCCTTTTCTTTATTATTTTGTACTATTTTTTAATTGCATTGCAGCTTCTGTATTTCTGCTGTTATGATAATATTTTACTTTTAATTTAATTGCATTTATGATGATGTGATCTTGTAAGTAAGAAAACATAAGATCTACAACTGTACTTAGCTTTTTAATTTAAATATATGTGTATTTCTTGTTAGAGATCCTTATAAATAAACAAATAAATATGTATTACATTATATGGATTACTATAAATAGATTACATCTAACAGACACCACTTATAACTATTTATATTTACACTTTCCGCAACGTTTCGGCTGCTTATCAGCAACTCACGGAGACACTAAGATGGTGGACGCCTCATTGACTTGAAGTGTAGTTTTTAAAAAAAAAACATTACGACGGAGCTAATACAAAAACGCCTTGCTTTCACACGTATCACTCAGTTCATTCAGTTTGCATGACTAATAGAATAAATATTAGTACTACAGGACAGAATTTATATATATTATGTGATGCAATTGTAAACGAAAAAAATATTATTAACGAAAAATTACTGTTACCAACCTCACCTTGATTTACTCGAGCAAAGCCGCGGGCAGAACCTAGGAAAATATAAACATGGCGGTGTTTGTAAATTATCATTCAATCAAAAACCAATCAAATGTTATTGAAAACTCTTAGAATAATGTTTACAAACCAATTCCAGTCAAAATAAAATTAGCCACTGGTCTCAAAACGAAGTTATTAAATAAACTAAATAGTACCTCCCTTCGACGGCTGAATAAAAATACTGAATTGAAATTTTTCGCTCGTAACATTTTGACTATTATTTTAGAGTAAGTTACTTTAAAACAAATGCTTTTTCAATATATTCAATTTTCACCCGAGATTATAATACATATGCAACTCAAATTGAAAATATACAACGCAAATTTATAAAATTTCTATGTTATAAGTTGAAAATAAAATATAAGTCCGATAATTACAACAAACTATGTGCTAAATTTCATATCTTGCCGTTAGCCAACCGCCGTATGATAGCAGATGTCGTGTATCTAATGAATTTGTTATCTGACAAAATTGATTGTCCAGGTCTACTTTCCAAAATAAATTTTAACGTACCTACGAAAAGCACGAGACGATATAAGCCTATTCACCTGCCTTTAGTATCCACAAATAACAGACAGAATACATTTCTCTGGCGAGCGAGTGATACTTTAATTTTAATTTTGAAATCTTCATATATGTCGGAGGAAGCTATGAGTCGGGTTGATTGCTTTTTGCATGCATAATTCATAATATTATTTGTTTACATTTTAATTACTTTTAAAATTCTTAATTTTATAAGATAAGATAAGATAAGCTTTATTTGCATAAACATGTGTGTGTACATACAAAGAAAATGCATACATACAAGATGACAAAATAAATTAAGTGCAGACATGTTTGTCACAGTATGACGTGCAAAATAATTAGAATATAAAATAAAAAATAAAAAACAGGTACATGTAACAATTATATTATTTTCTTGTCTAAATTATTTAAATTTAATTATTTTATATTTAAATTATAATCAGCATTATTATACAAGTCTAAATAAATTCCATTATGTCAATACAAATTCTTTTTCGTTAAGGAACTCAGTCACGCTATAATATACTCTGGCGGTCAAAAAAGTACGAAGCCTATTTTTAAACATAGATTGAGGCAGTTCCTTCCAACTTTTTGGTACTTTGTTATAGATAATTGGTGCCATGCAGTACACACTTTTGCGCATCAGGGTAGTCTTGGCGGATTGGAGACAAAGTTGACTATTGTCGCGTCTATTGCGTGGAAATTCGTCGGCTCGACGCTTATAGTAATGTGGGTTCGACTTAACAAACACAGCTACTTCTAATATGTACAAGCATGGTAAAGTTAACATTTTGTAATTTTTGAAATAGGGCACGCAGCTATCGGTCTTTTCAAGTCTAAACATCGCCCGTAAACATCATTTATTTTATTTGATTTGTGAAATTATTCTATAACTCAAAAACCTTAATAATCTAATAAAAGTTATGAATATTGTAAGTGACGTAACGACCATACGATCAGAGCAGAGCGCGTGCTCGAGTGGGGTCGAGGCACCATCTTTACTTTAGGGAGGCCGACAGTTATTGAGACACTTTTGAGTGATAGCGACTGATCAAGACGGAACGTTGAGTTGTGAGTTGTGTAAAAAAAAGTAAGATCAGTGCCCTGAACCCACTGCTCGGTCTTAACTGTTATTTTTCATTCGACATTATTGTGAAGTGAAAATATTATTTATTCTAAATAAAAATAGTGTAAAACCGGCATTGTTGTGTTTTGTGCTCGCATGTTACCCAGATGACGCCCATTAAACCCGCAACCACTAATGACGTTGCCATAGAGAACAATACTTCTCCGACATATATATAAATCTTCTGTGCGTGTGTTTGTAGTTGAACTCCTCCTAAACGGCTGGACCGATTTTGATGAAATTTTTAATGTGTGTTCAGGTGGATTCAAGAATGGTTCAAATATTTTTTTCGTGTTTATAAGACTGCGTCTATCGGGACAGCTAATGAATTTATAAAAAGAGATTGAGAAGTATCAAGAACTTACAGAATATTATTCTTTTTAAGAATTTTCATTAAAAAAACCAGTATTTTATGACAATAGTTCGAAACAAAACTTTGTTCGAAATATCACAAATATAGTCTATTGTTATGTAAATATTTGTCAAAGTCTAACGACCAACAAATATTTCACTGTAAAAACTTGTGCGAACATGTTTTCATGTTCTTATAGTTGTTGTGGAATCAATAAATTCGGAATCTAGCCTAGCGCGTATTATTATCACTCTGTGTTGACTCTTCACAAAATATTTGATAGATGTATAGGCATGAAGTTTCTAACCATCCTCAATTACACACACACACATACACAGACTACACACACACACACACACACACACGCACACACACGCACACACACGCACACACACACGCACACACACAGAACACACACGGTTAAAACTTATTAAATAATGTTACCTATTGACATTTCTCAACTACCGCACATAGCTAGATCGAATCTTTTAGGTGTCTGGTGCCTGAGATACAGGTCCTACCTACTTCGGGTGCCAGCTACTTACTAAGCATTGTTACACGCACTACCACTATTGTTCACCATGTAATGTCTTGTGTCTTGTAAATTAAGAAATTTTTTTTTCTACCTAAAAATTCAAATGCAAATCATGGATGCAGTATAAAAAAACTAAACCTACTTTTTGTAAGGGAAAGTAACTAAAGAAAAATAAGACGGCCTTGGAACTGCAGCAGCAGTGTATGTGGTTGCTGTGCATGAGGTTAGACTTCAAGATCGGACAAATTATTATTATATCTTGTCCTCCCAGAATTCTTAATTGTCTGGGACTACATAGAATACTAATATATAATACGCTAAAAGCATCAAATATCGTGTAGTATCTAAAACTGTTATCTAGCAAAAAGTATATTATATTACTCTGTCTATCGTTAAAAGGACTGGCTCGTCAGTCTCGTGGTGTTGGTTTCAACGTCCAGTTTTTTCACACCACCAAACATTACTGAAACCACAACATTCAAATAACTGAACATCCTCTATAGGACTGCAATTTAATACATATGCGAAAAACCTCAAATACCACAAAATACTGTAGATAAAAATCACCAAGTGAGAGTAGTTGCCAGAACCTGCAGCTTACGAAAGCGCCGCTGAACATACACCAGTTAACCAGTGACCACAAACGATGCACGTCCGCCGAAACGTCGTGATATTAATAATTATTTATACCTTTGAATACCAAAGGGATTAAAACCTGTCGTCCAATATTGTATTAGTACTATGTTTACAAATCGGGAAGACTAAAAGCCTTTAATGACTCTATCTATCCGTTACGCGGTTTTACATTTACTCCAAAGAGTTCTTAAGATTGATAAATTGATAAATCGGTAAGTTGCCAACTATAAACTTCTACAGCCCAAACTAACAACTTTTTAACCAATTGTCTTTTGTTAAATCTTCAATAATTAAACATGTATTAATCCAGTTAAGCCTCTCAAGTTCACGAATTTGATTAATTAAATAGAATGAATTATAAGGTTTCAGATTCAGCCTGAATGAATAATTCAGAGATGCAATTAATACTCTGAATCTTAATAGATCAACGGTTGCAGAATAATAAAAGCGGTCGTAACTTTTTATATAGCTTTATTCATGTTTAATCTGATGTCTGTTTTTCGTACCAGTATTAATTTACTGTCCTTGCAAGGACGTTGGAATAATTCGTATTGTTTTTTCTGTTGGTGGCGCGAGGAGACTGCACGTGCATATTTATGCTACGAAATCAATAACAATGACAGTCTGTGTTTCGTATGTACTTCGTCTCACACCTATATCCCCGAAGGAGTAGGCAGAGATGAATGACACTCACCTTTCGGTGGATTTTGTTTTAGATACCACGTAATCTTATCTTATCTTGTGTGGGGACCAGTCAGTACAGACCGGCGACACTTCGACCCAGTGGGATCTTTTGTGTCGACTTCCCTAATAACGACTGCCATAGATGTTCATGGCAGCCGGGACCGACGGCTTAACGTGCTCTCCGAGGCACAGATCAGGCGATAATTGTCAATCAATACGCACATAATTTCGAAAAGTCATAATTATAACTTCCGAATGTCAGAGGTGCGCGACGTGGGTTCGAACCCGCGGACAAATCTACACTTTGTGCTGCCATTATGAAATTCGTGCTGATAAAATAGAAATAACACTTTCCCCATCGCGGTAATGAATCCGAGACCTTACAAACAAACAAACGAAAAGTCATATCTTTCCTCTTTATAATAATAATAATAATTTATTTATATCAGAAATCTGGTTCCATAGACAGCATATTCATTAATACATCCATTATTACATTATCACACATAAAAATCATAACATAAAAATTAAAATTTATAATCACAATAAGTAATATAGTTTATAATAATTATTTCATTCACTAAATAAAATTGAAATAAATAAATAGGCTAGAATTAATTATGTCATTAGTTAAAATAATACATATAAATTGAATCAAAATAAATAAAAAGACGTCTTAAAAATAGGAAAAAAAGCAAGAAATTTTCTTTTCACACTTTGAATTCATAAATTAAGCAATAATAATAATAATAGCTAAGCCTCACCCAACTAGCACAGATGTCCAATGGTGTCTGATAGGACACTCGTACTTTCCACCCACCACCCGCAGGATACTGTTGCGGCTGCCGCATACTCTATTCATAAGAGACGCTACTTTTCTGCGCATAATGGCATAGAAGTCGTTAGTCCGCGCCTCGGCAAACATGCCAGATGCGCTGCAGCGCCACGGCAGCCTCAAAAGCATCCTGAGGGCATTGTTGTATTGGACACGCAGAGCGTTGTAGGCCTGCCGCGTATATTTCACCCATAGACTGCCGGTGTAAAAAGATTGACAAAAAGCTTGGAAAAGAGTAATATTTACTTGCTCTGAAGCTCGAGCAAATCTGCGGGCGATCATATTGCTTCTAACCGCCAACGCCTTACGCTCACGCTCAATGTCTTGGTCATCCTTCAGGTCTGCAGTTACAATGTGCCCTAGGTGCCCTAGTGCTCTAGATAAGGCTGTTGCGCTGATTTTGACAGAAAACTTCCCGTGGATATTTATTGTTCGCGGTGAAAATAATGAACTCTTATCTTATAATAATAGTAAATTTATAAGCTGCAACTATTACAGCGGTCACAACATATACATTAAAACAGTAAATAGACTAAACCATAACATTATACATAGAAAAAACATTGAAACGCATTAAAGAAAATACCTAGCCTAAAATACATTCGGGTCACGTAACTATCTATCATTCTAGGCACTTCAGCACCCAAAAGGCTTACTTTTAATTTCACTGAAAATAGATATAATAATTTTTGCCTAAATATCACCAGTCACTTTTTCGTACAAACCAAATCTGACAAAGCAAAAGGTACTTAATACATACTATCAACGAAAATAAATATTTGCTCATTCATATTTTATATCTAGGTCAAACACAGTTCAGAATACGACGCCAAAAATAGTAGAAACTTCAAGAAACCGTGAGCTTTTGCTGTGTATTTCCGTTTCACATTCCCCGCAAGACTCCTAAGGGACTTAACAAACAATGTAATCACGAATATAAAATACACCTAGACTCGCAAATACCGGAATAAAATGCAAATATGTGACGTATTATAAACAAGATATAAATTGTTGTTCGGATAGTATGGATAGTGCTATTTTCTATATCTATGTCTATACTTATATGTATTATAAAGAGTGATTTGATTTTTGTTTGTTTGTTTGTATAGATTTAACTCAAAAACTACTAAAGCGATTTTAAGATTCTTTCACCATTAGAAAGCTATATTATCATCAAGTAACATAGGTTTTAATTAAAAAATGTACTGTTATTAACATAATCTTATCTACGTTTACGCGAGCGATGCCACGGGCAAAAACTAGTATACAATAAAGGTGGTAATCACGCATTCAGTCTGCCTGATGGTAAGCGGTTATTGTAGACTATGATCATTGCAATACCTAGCGTATCATTCGCGCGTTACAGACTAGTTCCTCAGAAGAAGAGGGCCTTAAATGCGATAAAACGAAAATAATGGGAGAGGTATGAGAGTTTACAGAACTCTTACTTACCGGGGAAGTGAAGTAACAGTGTTACAATCTAAGCCAGTATGAGTTACTACAGGCCAGTCGTATAAATCCTAGTTAATATAAAAAAACTAAATGGAAATCCGTAGACTCTGCCTACCCCTCTGAGAAACAGGCGTGAAACTATGTATGTATGTGGCGCAGCGGTAGTGAATGTGACTGCTGTGCATGAGGTCCCGGGTTCGAATCCCGGGTCGGGCCAAAAAAAAGCTATTGGGTTTTTCTGTTAAGAAATCTCAATAGCAGCCCGGAGTTAGGAAGTTGGTGGTGTTAGACAACCTAGTGCCTCGGAAAGCACGCGCCCGATCTCTCTCCGGTCGTGCGGATTACCGTCCCATCGGATCATGAGAGTTAGGCAATAGAGAGTGCACTTGTGTTCTCGCACACACTTGTGCACTATAATATCTCCTGCGCAGATAGCCAGTCTACGTTAAGACTGGCCGCCGTGGCCGAAATTCGGACTGGTAGACATTATTATTATGTATGTATAATAAACGTAACTAATATTCATATATAAAATAATTACTGAAGACTATGATCATTGCAATACCCAGCGTATCATTCGGGCGTTACAGATTAGTTTTTCAAAAGGGAATGAACTGAAACGTGTCAAAAGATAAATAATAAGAGTGGTATAAAAGTCTACGGAACTCTGACTTACCGGAGGATCGAAGTAACAGTGTTAAAATTCTAACGCCGGTTTGCTATGTGAGATACTCCAGGCGACCTGGATAAATCTTAACTAACAGTATAAAAATAAATGTAAATTTGCTCCTTAACTCCTCGACCGATTATCATGTAATTGCGTATACCTACATTTTTAGGGGTACAGAAACGGACACATCCACACACCTCCTATTCAGGAAAAAAGTACTGTCCCCCAGGTACAGAAATTTATTGAAAACTAGATTTTGCCCGCGGTTTCACTCGTGTAAGTCCTGTTCCCGTGGGAATATCGGGGTAAAAAGTAACCTATGTGTGAATCCAAGTATTCAGCTGTCTACATACCAAGTTTCATCGCAATCGGTTCAGTAGATTTTACGTGAAAGAGTAACAAGCAGCCATGAGGATGTCCTCACAAACTTTCATATTTATAATATTATAGTATAGATATATTAAACCAAGCGAGTGCGCAAGCAAAATATAGTTTTAACATAATTAATGGCAACAGAAGGCTGTGCTAACAATTTAGTTAGTCTGATAGTCACGCGTCAAGTATTATGGATTTGATACTCATATGAAACAAAAATTCTGACAGACGAAAACTAATGTTTGTGAAACTTACCATTTTACTTTATTTTACGTGGGGGTATGCATTGACGCATACCCCTCCGCGGGGCGGATGGAGGGGTTATGTCGGACTCACCGGGGTAAAAGAAAGATGTTGAAATAATGATATGGACCTCCCGGAATACCGACTAAACCTACCACGGTGTTCATCGACAAAACCGCTATCGACGGGGCCGCGCGAATCAATTGCACATGCGGTCGTGACCCCGTCGAGGTTTCGGCACGCCGCATGAAACGGCAGGCCACTATATGAAGAGACCTACCCTTTGGCACTTCTCACTCATAAAACTCTACTGTCCCGCCTTAGAGGGGAGACGGACTCGACACAGAGGCGCGCGTGTGAACACGCACGCCATCTCTCGGACCTGGTGCTGATCGGATGGCCAGGCCCACGAAGCCCACCACAACTAGGTCAAACCTCAGGGTGGCTGGAGGTCATCTTGCGCCCTCCGGTGCCACCATTTTTCTTGAACTATCCCTGAATATCCTAACTAATATAATAAATGCGAATATGAGTTTGTTTGTTTATTACACTTTTACTACTCTAAAGATGATCATGAAATTTCACATAGATTAAGAGGATATAGAGGACATAAGGCACCTTTCAACCAGAAAAATACTATTCCCGAGCAAGCGTAACCGCGGACAAAAGCTAGTGGATTATAATTTCTTACCTCCAAAACATTCGCAGACGAGCTCCAGTGTGTCTCCTTCATTGTATGGCTCCAGCAGTCGAGTGTGACTTCGGGTCTTCGCGTCCATTATCGTAGGCCGGTTGGGTGGCGCTGGTGACAAGAAAATAATTGTAAGCCTTAGGTTCTGTGTAAATGCTTGATCAATTCTAACTAATATTATAAATGCGATTGTGAGTTTGTTTTTGTTAGGTTACACGCCTTAACTACTCGACCGATTATAATGAAACTTTGCATACATAATTGTCAGGCGTACAGAAAAGACCGAGAGTATCTTTCATCCAGAAAAAGTCATGTTCCCGAGGCAATCTATACTAACGCGAGCGAAGCCGTAGGCAAAATCTAGTCTAAACTACGATCTTCTGCTTTAGTTGACATACATTTAATAACAGTGTTAGGCGCATAGGATTCTAAAAACTAAGACTATGACCACAGTATGTGTCAAGAAGTTGGACACTTCTCGAACGGGTCGAACGCCGAGAGTTCACAGCATACATATTCTACAGAAATAACGAGATAATTAATAGTACTAGTATGAATAATTGCTTGAATTATATAAGAACATATTATTTTATAACATCTGATAGGATTGATGTTTCACTTCAAATCTTCAAATATTGGCTAGCTTCCGTCAGTAAATATATTTTATCAAACATTGCCTGCCTCTGAAATAAATGCCGCAATTAGCGCGTCATGCACGCACGCATACGTAAAATGTATTCGCTTACCCCACGCTATAAAAATAAACTTACCTATTAATACAAATAACGTGACAATTTATCACTTAAAGAAAATGCGATGCTAGGAATACGGTAACTTAATTAATTGTGCAGTCAGCAAGCAGAACTTTCTTAATCTTTTCGTATACAAAGTAAGATCACCTTTACTTTGTCTTTTGTTAAACTTTATCAATTACTTTTTATATATAACAGCGTCTGGGTCAGGTTGGCATTCGAAGCGTCACCAATATCGGTCTGTGGTATTGGCTCTGTCATAAATAATCACACATAACTTTTACTAATCGCATATATATTATTATCAATGATATGCCATTAGTAAAAGTATATAACGTGACAGTTATATCAATCAACAACGTCACGATGTTCACTTTATACTTCAAAAGTCAAATGACAGTCTTCTTCCAATTTAAATTTTAATAATCACGCCTTAAAATATCCACGACATCTATATGTATATTAAAACGCGAAGCAAAAATTTGTACCCTTTTTACAAAAATTGCGCGGACGAAGGAGTATGACAGTTAAAGAGTATATGGAGAAGGAGGGGCGAATCCTAATATTTATATAAAATATGCATTAGAAATACATTAAATTAAAAAAAAAAACCCTACACGCACTCAACCTTGTATTTGACACACGCAATCGAATCGCGTTCGTAGTATTTCGGCATGGTTATGTTGATGTCGTAGGATTCTTCGTAACTATAGTTACATACCTTAAGCGTCTATTGCAATTTCGCGGTTTATATACAGTGTGCGGTAATTAATGGATAACCTTGAAATTTCTTATAGTAGAACTGAAGGCTCAAACTGATGGTCGTTCAGAAAAATAAAAAAAATATATATATATATTAAAAAGTGCAAGCTATATAAGCATAGCATACTTTTGACTGTCTATCTATTAGCATAATTAGTGTTTAATAATAAAACAACAAAAAACCGATGGATTTCATTCATTTATGGTCGTAGTATACAAGAAAGTTATACATGGTAATTAAAAAAAAACACATATCTCAGGTAGTAGTTAGGATAGATTTTTTTTCAAATTTTTCTGAACGACCATCATTTCCACTATAAGACATTTCCAGGTTATCCATTAATTACCGGACACCCTGTATATAATAAAGATCAAACTTAAAAAAATCTATTATGGTCGAATTTTGACCACTTGGCGACCGCTAGTACATATAAAAAATCTAATAATAAAACCTTTGAAACAAGGCAACATGGGTCTATTCAAAAAATCCGAATACAGTACGGTATTTTCGTCAAGGAATTTCGTACATAATATAGGATTAGATTTACAGCAACAAAAGTTTGATTTTAAAAAATCCATCAAATTTTAGAATCCGTTCGCATTCGAATCTGTGCAATATTTTGTTAGCATCGTATCCATTGAAATAGAACAATGCTCATGCAAAGGTTTGTTCCAAAATATTTGTATACTTTTAAAGCTTCTATAAGCCTTATGGGTTGGATACAGCTTTTAATTATTCTTATTATATATGAGAATCTAAATAATAAATAGGGTATTAACAAGGAAGTCTAAGTAAACTTCTATATACTTGACACCCATTACTCAAATTGAAGCGGTTATTAAAAAGGATAGAAGTGGAAGAAAACTATTTTCCAAGTTAAAGTCTAATAAAACAACTAACAGAAAACCGAAATTCGAATAAACTATATTATTATATTTTCTCCCTATGCAAGGATACAATCTGATTTTCGATAAATTTAATGCAATGATTTATCGTCTTAAAAGAAAACATCAATCGAAGATTTCTTATGAATCTTAAATTTAGTCCAAACAAACTGTAAAAACTCAGCAACTTTGTCAGATTAAATAAGTCTAAGGTCACGCTACTTAAACTACTTGATTTACAAACTTCCTAATGAACCCTTCAAGCGTCCTTTATAACGAACTCTCCAATAGTTTCGGGTCAGCAAAACCACACCGGTTTTGTGATTAACCTCCATAATAACCACCCTGTCTGAGGTACCACTTAAGTTCTGCCGAATTTCCTTAGCCTCCATTAACATCGGTGTTTCTTCTTTAGATATTAGTTTATAGGTATACTTCACAAATTTTTTTTAAGAAGACTTTGTGATAACCAGGTTTGTAATACGATTAGGCTGGTATATGTACAAAGGTTTACATACACCAGCTCACTACCAATACGCCACGTTTTGCCATTTCGATCCCGACACAAGATAAAAAATAATTGTTCCCAGACTGCGTTTCCTTTGTTCTGTTGTTCTATGGTTTAAAATTCTCCTAGTGCAGTATTGGATTTAAAAGATTTAATAAATAAAAGAACTATGCTTATCATAGATAGCGTTACCTTATTTTCGTATTGTTCATCGAACTTATTTAATCAATGATAGCATAGAGAGCTGAATTAAAACGACTTCCAAGCCTAATAGACTAACTATATAAACTCACTACTATGACAAGCAAGCATTTTATTATACATAACTACGTCGCATAACACATTTAAATGAAAATTAATAAAGAGACATATACGATTTTCTTTTATACAGCGTACACCAGAAAGGTGTGTTCATAATTCAGGGGCCGTAATATATATCTAATAAACCTAGCTGTCGACGGAGAAGCCGTCGACAGCCTCGGACACCATGAGCTGTCCTGCAGCAGAAGCGCTGGTCGTATTTCACGACACGCTCACCTTAATGACATTATTCTGTCGTGCTCTTATCACCGCCGGCGTACCAGCAGTATTAGAACCCATAGGCTTGGTATGTGACGATGGGAAGAGACCCGATGGTATGTCTTTGTTACCTTGGAAAATGGGTAGGCCTTTGGTGTGGGACGCCACATGCGTCGACACCCTTGCGCCATCACATCTTCCGTGTACGGTGAGCTGTGCCAGTGCTGAAAACCTCAAACGGTGCAAATACAGTAATTTAATTGGTAATTACGTTTTTGAGCCGTTTGGGGTGGAGAGGATAGGTTCATGGGGTCCGAGCGCTCGTGCACTTTTTAGAGATATATAATGGTGATAGAGTGAAATTAATAATACCTATTATTAGAACAAACTAATAAATACAAACATAAATTTGCACCGATATTTACAATAACATGTTGTTTATTACGACAAATAATAATTAACATAATTAGTATTACTGTGAATTTAATTAGGCACTTATATCAGTTTTATGCCCACGTATTTATGAAAATAAAACACGGCAAACAGTGAGCTTTGCAATGTACCCCCACTGGTGACATACTAAATTACTTCAACATTAGTAAGACAGCAAAACGTCGTTATAACTTCCCAGCTCCTGAAGTTATGGTTAGCCAATTAGATTAAATTATGGACTACAATCATGTCTTGTCTTGATTACTTATGTACATGTAAGTGGATGCTCCTATTTGCCATACTGCTGCTTTAGAGGCTACCATCAAATTTTATCAAATGCTTGAGTATGTTGAGTAGTAGTTCATGGAGAAATGGTTGCAGCACCTTACAGTTATAATTTGTAAACGAAATATTATTTTACACTTGGCGATTAAAAAGAGTGGCTATGAGTTTCTTGCCCGTTCTTCTCATGAGCCCTACACCATTGCTTTGCTGAACGTGGCAGTAAATGTAAATTCACAGAAAAAAAAATACGTGTAACTTTGTCATTCATAAGTGTTACCTTGTAACCTAATTTGAATAAATTTATTTTGATTTTGATTTTAATTTTGCGAAATATCCTAACTAATTATATGTCCAAATGTGAGTATTTTTGTTTGTGTGTTTTGTTTTTTGAGCATGCCTTAACTGCTCGATCACTCATCATAAAATTTCGCATACACGTTATCAGGGATACAGAAAAGAATAAAGGGTACCTTAAATACTGATCCCAAGCGAACCGTAAAACCGAAACCGCGGGCAAAAGCTAGTACTCGACATAAATTTTGTATCTGAACAATTTTGTTGGAACCAGAAAGGCTTGACTAGCATAAAGGAACCGCGTTCTAAAATATTAAGCTAAGTATACTCATTAATTACATAAATTTTATAAAAAGCCTTTTATATTATGATACGTATTTTACGCTTACTAAAATACGTCTCATAATATAAAAAGCTTTTGTTACCAAACACACATACATACAAACTCATCCAGACAACAAAATTATTTTACTTTTCTATTTTATTTCCCGTGTTCTCCATCTTGGTGTTCTTACAATAGTTTGCGAAACATTTAGGCAAAACTTTTATCAGATTTAATTTGACAAGTTTCGCGTTGAACCGTTATAAACGAAGGCTCAAAGTTCACCACTTTGTTAGTGTAGATTTATCAGCAACTTGAAGGTTAAATGGAAAAGCTATTAATAAACCAAGCGTGTATCTTGAATGCTAAAGTGTTTTTCAGTCTCTGTCCATCAGTTAACCACAGAATAAGTAATTCTGCTGGCTCAGCTACTGGGATGACTGTAAATATCTAGTCGACTGCACAGACGGATTTGTGGTTTGTGGGTTTGCTTCTCTGCCGATGTGTCCAGTGACTCCCGTTCCCTTGATGTGGCATAATCATTATGTGATCTACAGATGTTTGTTTTCAGTTTGAGTGACCTCTTAGTCCGCTGTTACAATACTCATAAATTAAAAAAAAAAAAACATTTTATATTACCTAACTAATATTATAAATGCCAATGTGAGTTTGTTCGTTACGCTTTCATGCCTTTACTACTCGATCGATCGTCATGAAATATATGTATGTATCTTGTATACACGTTGTCAGGGGTAGAAAAAAGGACATAGGGACTCCACTCTGGATTTTTATCCAGGAAAAGTACTATAGTATATAAAATTAACGCAAGCGCAGCCGCGGGTAAAGTCTAGTCAGATAGGTTTTATAGAAAAATAAATTTATAGTTATTTTAAATATTGTATAGCGCATAGGTAGATGTGTTTATCTTGTTATAAATTTTAAATTTTTAAAAAATTTAATTTGTTCTTTAGTTAGTAATAAATTGAGTATTGAATAAAAGAGCCGTTGTCAAATATTTGGTGACGGTCCAGAATAAGTCGGTTAGCCCAAATATGTACCATCGACTTAAATAAAATCAGAGTAAATGTAGTTACACTGCAAAATTGTGTCAATTCAGCCTTGTTCACGGAATAGAATATAATAGAATAATTTATTTGCAAAAGATTTAGGTAATACATAAATCATAATAGGTGTTAAGTACATTTATACGAATCCTTGTACATTTTGCCATTTAAGGCATATCCAAATGCAATGCATAGGCAAATCTTAATGTTACAATAAATAATCGACAGTACATTAATTGATAATAATCAAAGAGATTTATCATTTAAAAAGTCTGCTATCGAATAATAACATTTATCAATTAAAATATTTGTAAATTGTTTCTTAAATATATTGAATGGCTGTTCTGGGTACTGGGTATTTTATTATATACAGTACATAGGGGCCATAACAATTATTTTTTTTTTAAGAAACTAGTTTTGTATAATTATCCTATTGACAATAAGTGTTGGTATTGAGATCTCATGGTGGTTGTCCTTTTCCTGGTATCATGTACATACATAGTCTCACGCCTGTATCCCTGAAGGGGTAGGCAGAGGTGTATGACACACCCACATTTCACCAACTATGTTTTTGGTCCCACGTAATAGGGGAGCGAGCCTATTGCCGTCTACCGGGCACATTTCCATACTCCGCGCTGCTACTGAGAATTTTTCAACAGAAAATCTCAATAACACTTTGTCCGACCCGGGAATCGAACTCGGGACCTCACGATCCGCAGTCGTATACACTACCACTGGACCATCGAGGTAGTCCTAGTATCATGTAAATATGGAAATACGTGTTTATTTCTTTTAACAAATAATGATATCTCTAGTATATACAAACATGGTAGCGTTTGTAACTTATGCAACGCTTTTGAGATTTAAAAATGCCTTCCCTTTCACTACAATTGCCCCAAAAAATGATGAGAAATCTTAAAACCGACACGTCTAGACCATGATAAGCAACAAGAATTGTATGAGTATTTACTTTTTAACCCCCGACGCAAAAACGACTGGGTGTTATAAGTTTGACGTGTCTGTGTGTATGTGTGTGTGTGTGTATGTGTTTCTGTCTGTGGCATCGTAGCTCTCGAACGGATGAACCGATTTTAATTCTGTTTTTTTTTTGTTTGAAAGATGAATTAGTCGGGAGTGTTCTTAGCTACGTTTGATAAAAATCGGTCCAAGATGGCCGCCACCACAAAATGGCGGATTACATATTTTTTCACAACTCCCTCAATATGGGTACCAAATGAAAGGGCTTGACGAGTAGAATACTATACACTATGACAAATTTCAAATCCAAGATCGCCGCCACCAAAAAGTTACATATTTCCACAAATTAAAATTGTTCAAAATGGGTATCAAATGAAGATTGTGTCGGGGGTTTTTAAAATTTTAAATTTAGTTTATTATTAAATTTTAAATTTATAGTTATTTTTACATATTGTATATTGCATAGGTAGATGTGCTTATCTTGTTACATATATCATTTGTTTGTGCCTTCCAATTTAAATGGTTGTCAATTAAAACTCCTAAAATTCTAGTTACATTATCGCTTTGTATAGTTTGTCCATTGCAATTATTGTTTATATTTGCCGTGTATGTAGGTTGATGGAAGTGCATAATTTTTGTTTTATTTAATGTTTTAATGTTAATGTTTAAGTTGTTGTTTATATCATTTTTGTAAGAATCTTTATCGTGACATTATATTATTAATGTGCTGTCATCGGCAAATAACACCATAGGATGGGGTGTTTGTCGGGGCAGATCATTAATTTATAATAAAAAAAGTAGTGACCCGAGTATACTGCCTTAAGGGTCCCCGAATTGTGTGTGTTAGGAATAGATATATGTATATAGTACTTTAGTTTTAGTTTTAAAACAAATTTTGTCGATTTCTGTGTATTGCTTGCGGTTTTGTAAATAAAATTTTATTAAATTAAATGCATTTCTTCTAATGCCAGAAAGACTAGAGAGAGATAGTTTTAATGTCTTAAGCTGCCGTTATTTCGAAGTACACAAACATAATTTAATTTTTGGTTTACGCAAAATGAACTCAAAGATCACGAATTCTTGCTGTGTTTTGCATTTTTTGGGAATCAGTAAATTAATTATAAACCTAAAGCTGGTGGTACATTCCAACTATCTTCTACGTTTAAATTCGGATTATTATCAGCGATAGTTTAGTGGTTTATTGGGATTAAGTAAATTAATTATTAAGACGAAAGCTGATGGTACATTCCAACTATCTTTTGCATTTAAATTGAGACTATTATCAGCGATACTTTAGTGGTTTATGTGGTCGCATCATCACTGCATTTATGCCAAGTATTAATATATTAATACTTGGCCATATAAAGTATAATACATACATACATAAACTCACGCCTGTTTCCCAGAGGGGTAGGCAGAGACTACGGATTTCAATTTGCTACGATCCTGACACACTTCTCTGGCTTCATTCACTTTCATAACATTCCTCATACACGCTCGCCGGTTTAAGGTGCTCTTAACCTGGCCTTTATCCAGAACGTCTCCGATCTGATCAAGAAACGTTCGCCTAGGTCTTCCCCTTGTGACTGTTCCATTCACACTAGCCTTATAAACTTTCTTAGTCAGTCTGTTATCGTCCATTCTTTCTACATGCCCAAACCAACTTAACATACCCTTTTCTATTCTCGTCACTATATCCACTTATAAAAAAGGTAATAAAGGTAAAGTATAATATTACAGATTAGTTTCTTTTTCCAGTCGGGGATATAGACAGAAGTTAGTGCGATCCACAAACGGTTGTTTATTATTTTCGTTGTTTAAACGATAGTAAATACATTTTCATACAGATATTATTCGAAATGGAGAAGGTATCCTAAAAAACTATAATATTCCGGCAAACAAAAACCATCGCATTGTATAAAGAACAATACTGACTTCAGTTATTCTGTAAGAGTTCGATATTGGTAACGCTTTTTCAAAACATATGGAGTAATATTTTTATTTAATTTCAATCCAATACTTAGAAAGTAAACATTTCTACGGTTTCATCATCTAATTTGATTGGATGTAGTCCTTACAAATAAACCAGACTACTTATCCGTAGAGCAAATACATATATTATTATTTTTATCTATACGTCTGCCAAAATATTATAACGTAAAAGCGAAGTGATCTTTATCCAAATAAGGTTTCCATTAAAATATGGTTAAGAAAAAAGACACGTGTACACTTTAACCTTTACAACCACCGTGTGTATTATTAATGTTGTCAAGTCGAAATTCCGGACACAGCAGCCAATCTTAACATAGACTAGTCATCTGCGCAGGCGGTATTATAGAACAAGTCTATGTGCCAACACAAGTGCATACTCTGTTCCCTAGCTATTAGACACAAGATCAACTTTATTAATCAGCTTTAAGTACTTGCCGAGGCACGGAGTGAGCAACAACCGCCAAATACCTACCTCCAGGCTGCCATTATAAATTTATTTGCAATAAACCCCACTAACTTTATGATGGCTCGACCCGGGTTTCAAACCTGTGACCTCATACACAGCAGTCGCTTTCATTAACCATTCGCTTTGACTAGGAAGCTGTGATTTTCTCGTAGCAGTGGTAGTGAAGCGACTACTTTAAGGATTTTTATTTCATTCTAAGATCAGGTAAGGTGTTATAAGGTGTTCCTTGTAAGAAATTTAAAGCGACACCAATTTTGATACTCTGTCTTATAGATCTTAATAGGCTTGCCTCCTATTACGAAACGTGAGTATAATACATCGTTGACCAATTATGTAGATACATATGTACGAAGATAAGAACTTATAACG
Organism: Catocala nupta; assembly: GCA_963675205.1. Classification (NCBI taxonomy): domain Eukaryota; kingdom Metazoa; phylum Arthropoda; class Insecta; order Lepidoptera; family Erebidae; genus Catocala; species Catocala nupta. Next base: position 30,333,161 of record OY776087.1, read on the forward strand.
TCATTGAGTGCACTGTTTTACATGACTTTATTTATCTTTTATATACGTGGATGAATCCGAACAAAAATCATTATCTATATAATATAATATTATCATCAGAAAACCTTCATTCGCATCGTGCAATTTTCACAGCCAGTCTATAAAATTACAATGAAATTTAATTAAGCCAAATTGGTAACACGATATTCAAAGCGCGTGGCGATTGCGTTTCGTCGGCGGGGCATGTGCGACGTGACTGCGGGGTATGTGCGAAAAGAATCACGTAACAAGATGTTAACGACTTGTTAAGCATTTTAATTTGAGCGTTTTCATGCGCGAGACTCAATTAATTGGGGATACGTTAGTCTGTTTCGTAATTACACAGAGCGAGAACAGTGGATCAAGTTTATGTTTTTAATCACTACCTAATTTTTAGTAGTGTGGATGGGCCTCTTTGTGAGTTTATGACACAGTCTTCATTTTAGGCACGAGTTGCTATGATATACATATTTCTACGTCGAAGACGTAGGCAAGGAAAAAGAGATTAATATTTATTATTAATATTCATTATGGCTAATCAACCGATGTGAAACTTGCATTAAACTACATATTTCCCGGCAAATTGACTTATTGAAAATGCAGCCATTTTGACTCTTGCCAATTCTTCGATCATATTTTTCTTCGGATTCTTTCACAGCTATTATTCTTATTTCTGTGTGTCTAGGCCCCCTTTTCAGTTCAACCTATTATGAATTTATCTTCTACCATCCTTACTAATATTATAGACGCGAAAGTTTGTATGGATGTAAGGATGTTTGTTAATCTTTCACACAAAAACTACTAGACTGATTGCAATGAAATATTAATATGTAGATAGCTGGAGACCTGGATTCACACATAGTATATTTTTGTCCTGGTATTCTCACGAGAACGGGACTTACGATGGTGTAACCACGGGGAAAATCTAGTAATACTATAGTTTCAGCACATATGTATACCAGCCTAAAAAATAGATTTCGTTGCTACTAGCTAACAGCTAAGTAAAATGATAAACATTTTGGTACATTTATAATACTATTTTAAAACTATCATAACACTAAAAATACTCCTATTTAAGCAAACCTTTTTACCTGCTGTTTCAATAACACTGTGGTTCGTACTATCTATTATAATCTCATTCATTCTATCCGCAATGAATACTCGGGTCTTTGTACAGAAATTGTTCGATACAAAGACCGGGCCTTCAGTAATCACTCTAATTGAAGTTGAATACATTTGGCCTACTGTTTTGCCTGCACTGTGGCTTCGCTCATAATCCCAGTCTGCGTACAACACGTACGTTCTTTGTTCACGCCTACTATTTGCCTCTTTGTCTCGCATTAATTACATCCGTATTGTTTACTAGACGCTATTTGTATCTACTTAATGACTAACAGCGAATTTTCTGATATAATACGTTATATATTGTTAAGGAAAATATGTCTGTTGTAGGTATAGTAATTATATGGATCAACATATATTTAGAGCACATGTTGTAGGAAAGAGAATACATCGTTTGTGATTTAGAAACTTAACTTGAGTACGAAAATTAAATAAGCTATAGGTATCCCCGAAGGGGTAGGCAGATGTGTCTTACATCACCATTTCATCAAGTAAGTCCCATATAATAATGGGCGAGCCTATTTTCGTCCATCACATTACCAGGCTTGGTATTGCTAGTGAGAATATCTTGACAGAAAATCCCAATAACATTTTACCCTATTCAGGACCCTACACCTCGTAGACAACAATCGCGTTCGCTACCACTGCACCACCAAGGTGATGTGCTGTCAGTTAAGTTTCTAGGAGACTTTGATTTTAGCCCTAGCGCAGTGCCACGAATAAATAATACTCCTTGGTTAGAAACGGTCGTAAGTCCCACAAGCTACAGTAGAATCTTAACATCAAATATTATACTATTTTATTTTAATTCTCGTCCATATTCATAATTTCCTAATCCTAACTATACTTTACCTTGCCTAATAATATCGCTACTCAATTACATCAATGTCCAAGCTAGTTTGGCTGTCAACATAAGCTCAAAGCAAGGACACACAACAAAAGAAGCAGTCAGGCAATCATTTTAATTAATTTTAAAAAATGTATTTGCTCGAATTAACACAGGCAGTCAGATAATAAAGTTTCATACAATTAATTTTGGCCACGTGATAATTGTGAGCAAAGGCAATTAATTTTATTTCACATTGTGTATTTCTTGTTGTGAAAGCATATAGATTCTACGTTGACGGTAATCTTAATAATAGATAAAATTAATATTGAGTATTAAATCAAATGAATACAAAAAATATTAATCATTTTCATCAAACATATTAAAGATGAGATTAAGAATTATTAATGTCGTCTGAAAAAGCTAAATTATTTGTGAAATGATAATATTAAATAAATTACTTATCTATAATAATAATATACATAGAGACTCTAAAAATATAAACTTAATGCAAAGTGCTGCTGATAGTACAATGTAAAATAAATAATAACTGGTTATTATAGTCGATAATTAATATGTAATTAATTAATGTTAATTTAATCATTGAAATTTGTATCTTTACATGGATTTTATCGCGTTGTTTATACATGCCATGCATGCAGCCATGTTCAAGGGGAGTCTAAGATGTTGGCTGTCTAAAATATCTATATAAATATCTTGTTGACATTGAAACAACCAACATATGTCTTTATAAAAAAATATTTTTATAAAGACTAAGATGTAATGATGTAAGATGGATTCACGTGGGATGAAGGCATAAGGCGTAAGCGTAAAGACGTACCAGATTAAAAGTATTATATGTGTTAATCCAAGACGTGATTTAACTGTATGAAAAGTTTCTTCCAGATTTGTTCAACAGTTTACGCGTAATTAAATAACGAACATCCAAAACTCCAAATATTTTTACAAGTTTATATTATAAATAGAAATATAGTAATATTCTACCACATACACACAACACCACCTAACCCAAACTAAGCAGAGCTTGTACTATGGGTAATAGACAATGGATAAACATACATACATATATTTTTTTTTCCGGAAATACGTACATAATACATAGGAACACCCAGATCAAGACAAACATCCATGTTCATACACACAAATGTTTGACTAGTGGGAATCGAACCCGTGACCTCAGGCGTGGCAGTCGGTTACACTAACCACTACGCCATTGAGGTCGACTATAATATAATGTTATTCTATAGATATTTAAGTAAAGTGTTAATAAAAATTAAAAAATATATACAGTCATAAACAACTACCACAAAAACCATGGAGTAAAAATATTCTAATAACGATAAGCATGGCTAAAACTAAATAAACACATTTAAATACCATTCCTTTTCCCGCCCAATCCCTAAGTCCGGACCCATCAACACAGAAATAAATCTCAACCCTTATACAACCCCAAGAACAAGAAACAACAGCTGTAATCGCCCGCATAAATGAATAACGGGATCCAAACGCACTTAGATTTGGACCCAAACGGATCCGCGTAGCGTCAGGTTATTTAATGTAACGTTGATGGACTGGTAACTAACTTGGACAATATAAAACCGAGTTTATCATGTTCGCTTTATGGGATCTTGTGTTTTAAGAGTTACTGTGTTTTTCGTAGTGTTGATGTGTCTAAGATCATGCTCGACAATTTGTTTGTGAGGACTACAACGTCACTTGAAACGTTTTACGCGAATCATACTTTGGTTGTACTAAATGTTAGATCAATAGTGGCTTAAATTTTAATATGATCTTGAAGTAACTAAACTGTTTAAGAAGTACCAAATTCAGTAAATTGGTTTTTGTGTAGGCATAGCTCAAATAAACAAACATGGATATGAAGGCATTATAATACTATAACATTAATTTAAATAAGTATAGAAATTTGATATATTCTTATTTTCAATTTTCTAAAACAAAATAACTTAAAATAAATACATCTGTATTTAAATCAAAAGATCTTTTTTTATATAAATTTATTTCGTTTATTATAAACTAAGAAATTAGATTGCATTTGAAAAAAGTAGAAAGAAAGTATGTGCCATATTTAAAATGAACTATCCTTCAAAGAAAGTACTACAAATTACACATACCTAAAAATATATATAGTAACTTTCGTAAGTTCAAAGGCTTTTCTATATATATTTTTGTCTTCGTAGACACGCACCTACACACAGGTAGGCGTAAACCAACAAGACTGAACAACATTCGTGTTCCGAATTTCACTAGCTAACCCAAGATGTGACCAATAAGAAATTTGCTCACGTATGTGTCCAAAAAACGTCCGCAAAAGTTAAATTTAATCGTGCAACTAGTTACAAAGAGGGAACACGTAGACCTGCAACGTACGGAAGGACGGAGGAAATTGTCCTTCTGAAATAACCTATTCATACTGGGATACTAATGTGCCGTGAAAAACTGTATGTTTCAGCCAGAAATTACATCAATAATGTTGGATTTTCGTCATATATTTTGCTAGGACTAGTAAAATTGCGGATACGTTTGAAAAACTGTAAATGTATCCTTTATTAATCCAGGATATTGTTTGCAAACGTATTTGTTTTGTGTTCTTGCATTTGAAATCTGGTGTTGGCGTCTAATGGAAGAAGTTTCAGAAAAATGACTAATTAAGAAATATTGCAAAAATAAATTTAAACAGACAAATACTGGAACTTGTAGAGAACAGAAGAGGAAACATATTTAGCCACTTACTTAGACATGACAAATTTATTACCAATATTATGGAAGGAAAAATAGAGGCAAAGAGAACGAGAGGAAGACCAAGAAGGAAGTATACAGATCAACTAAAATAAAATTGTAAATGTATACATTATACAGAAGAAAGCAATCTATTGCGGTATGGTGATTACCTAAACTGCGTCATCCATGTAGCGATGCGTCATACGATGCGATAAACGCACTGTGATAACCACGTACCATATATTGAATGAGTTTATATATCATTGCATATATCCATACTAATTCTATTAATATTATAAATGTGAAAGTTGGTGAGGATTGATATTCTTTCACGCAAAATATACTGAACGGATTGTGATGAAACTTTACAGTATAATCGTTTATACATCAGAATAACATATAGGCTACTAAAAATCTATCTTAACCTAAATCTACATTAACGCAAACGAAGCCGCTGGCAAAATCTAGTATTATAAATGTGAATACGAGTTTGTTCGTTTTTTACGATTTCATGCCTTAACCACTTAACCGATCATCATGAAATTGTGCATGCTCGTTGTCAGGGGTACAGAAAAGGATATAGCGTATCTTTCATCGAGGAAAAAGTACTGTTTTCAAGCGAGCAAAGCCGTAAGCAGAAGCTAGTTATATATATATTTAAAACAATCGCTATGCTTTAGATTTTGTGTTGAACGCAGCGTCAATCGCAGCGTAAAACGCGTGTCATCTTGAGCTACGCAAACGCGGTGACTACGTGTGTTTGTCGCATGCATCTTATGCACCGTATGACTATTATTATTCTTATTTTAACCCCTCCAACTAAGCTATTTAAGCTTATGTCAGGAATGGGCCTGCGTCGATCGGTAGTGCAATGTTCCTTTACGCTAGAGAGAACCAATGATCCGTCGATCGCAATCCAGATATCTTACCATTAATTTTATTAATTTGACGGCCTCGGTGGCGTAGTGATTAGTGTAACCGACTGCCATGCCTGAGGTCGCGGGTTCGATTCCCGCACAAGTCAGACATTTGTGTGCATGAACATGGATGTTTGTCTTGGTCTGGGTGTTTGTATGTATAATATGTATGTACTTACAAAAAAAAACTATATATGTATGTTTATCCATTATCTAGTACCCATAGTACAAGCTGCTTAGTTTGGGCTAGATGGTGTTGTGGGTATGAGGTAAAAAAAGAAAAAAAAAAACTATCGTTTTGTAAATATGACCTCATGTTACAGCACCAGATATTCCAAAACTACGAGCCAGCGTTCTTACGTATATAAATAAACGGTGAACTTTAGAATTTAACTAAGCAAGACCTCTAAATTAATAAATTAAGCAGTTTATGTTTAAACCGCAGGACAAAGAATCCTTTTGTATATAACCAAAATACATTATAACTAGAGTGTTGCAAAAGTGTGAAGGATTAAAGTGGATTGCACTCCAGTTGCGAGTAGCGAGAACTGTGGACTAAGCTGGATGATAAATTGTTAGTTTAGACTTTAGAGTTACAGTCGCTTATATAGTGTCTTGACTAAGTAAATGAGAAAATACTTTCCTAATTTTTTTTATTAGTCCCCCTCCCCTACTGGACCTGTACCGTGGGGGACTTTACAAACATTTAAACAACGGACAAAAAGAACACCCAGACTCGAAACAACCATTTGTAGATCACACAAATTTTTGTTCTTGTGAGGAATCGAACCCACAACACTCGCTGTAGTGGCAGTGGCGATCGTTTAAATCGCTATGTCATCCGTGCAGTCCAAATTTTAACTAGTAGATAACAATAGACTTGACCCTATTTCGTGAGATCTATAACCAAAGCACACATCTCTATAAGGATCACCTTTGGCGATTTAGGCGTGTTAATATATATACTATACATTAAGATTTTCACTAGTTTATATTCTCATTAGCCTGCTATACATGTAAAGATTAAGACTGCGCCAAGCGAAAACGCGGTTGGACTAAATGACAGAGCTCGATATTCAAATCGGCGCTCGGCCGCCATAGTAAAATTGTATGGAGGATTTGAAGTGCTTTTTTGATAAATATGTATCTTTATTGTCAACCAATAACTTAAATATTTGGGACGGACGAATTGTAATATAACTATTTGTGTTTCGTTTAAGCTGTAAAATAGGATAGATTTTTACTGTCATAATCTAAAAATCACGTAACACGAGCATTTTTCGTGCAAATTTACGTAATTTTGTAAGCGAAAATATTAATTATTTTAAGTTTTTTACACGGAGTAATTGTAAACACATTCATTGTTATGGTAAATGTATATTTTATATTTGTATTAAACAAAAAGTGTTGATTTTATCAACTTAACTGTGACCGCCTGTTTTGGCACATTTCGCTCGGCGCAGTCTTAATGGCAATCTTCGATTAGTCTGTCAAATAATAAGACTTGTGTCAAATATGAAGGCAAATTGATAATGCAGCCTTAAAAATAGTGCACATAAAAATCCTTACAAGTCCTTACTCATATTATAAATGCGAAAATGAGTTGTTTCACATTAACGCCTTAACTACTCGACACTTTGCCTTAACTCTCACTCAAAAGACCAGCGATAGCTCAGTGGATAGACCAATAGACTGTAATGCAGAGGGTCTCAAGTTCGAACCCACGTCACGCACGCCTGACTTTCGGAAGTTATATGATTTGTCAAAATTATGTGCGTATTGATTAACAATTATCGCCTGCTCCGTGCCTCGGAGAGCGCGTTGAGCCGTCGATCTCGGCTGCCATGAACATCTATGGCAGTCGTTATTGAGGAAGTCGACACAAAAGATCCCACTGGGTCGATGTGTCGCCAGTCTGTACTGACTGGCCCCCACACAAGACAAGATAAGTTAACTACTCGACTGCTCATCATAAAATTTCGCATACACGTTCAGGGGTTTAGAATAGGATATAAAGCACCTTTCATCCAGATAAATACTACTACTATTTATTGACCTACTATTTCCTGACCTCATTTTCCTGCTAGACACGTACCTAAGGATTAATTGAATTCTTCGATTTGTCTTGTGAAACCCTTGTCAAATATAAAGGTAAATTGATAGCACAGTCTGAAGAAAGTGCACTTAGAAAGACTTTAGATTATTATTACCTGGTCTTGTTGTGTGCTTACGAATGTTATTTATTACTAGCTTTTGCCTGCGACTCCGCTTAAGTTAGGTTATATTAGTTAGTTACAGTACTTTTTTTTATAATATTGTTTTTCTTTGTTACTCCGTGATAATAAAGCATTAAAGGTGAAATATATTTTTAAAACGGATGAGCTGTTTTGTCTTAAATCCTTAACAAACAAAAAAATTATTTTCCTCTCTATAATATTAGTATAGATCCAAATAAACATTCAGTTTTTAAGCTGTATAACAGCATACAAGTGAAATGTCAATATTTGAAGCATTCGCTATGACTTTAATTGATACGGTTTTGTTTCGATACCCCTCAATGCTTTACAATCATAAAATGCGACAGCAAAGTGCATTTATTAATTCATACATATTTTTTACAACAATAAACGTATTTGGAGTTTGTTTATCCACGTGTGTTAATTTTTCACGCGTTTTCTAAATGGTTAGACAGAGGTGTATTAAACCTACATACATTTCACCAGCTATGTCTTACGTCCGAAATTATTAGGTAGGTCGTAAAAGGGCCATACTACCATATGTAAGGGGTGTCACTGACAAGATTGGTTACATCTTGAAGCGAGCTTCAATCAACACATACTTCAAGCCGCCAACGAAGATAAGTAAATTTTTACCATCCGTCAAGTGCCAATTACAGGGGACTATAAAATAGATTGTGACTGTGGACTTTCATACATTAATCAAACCAAGAGAAGTATAGGCACCCGCATAAAAGAACATATAGCTGATATAAAACACCAACGCTCGTTGAAGACTGCTGTGTGTGAATACATGCAACAGGGTGCCAACCCCTACTTACGATTTGACAAACCACAGATAATCGCAAAAGTACACCGATTCCTACCAAGGATGGTTCGCGAGGCTATTGAAATTAAAAAACACTCTAATTTCGATAGAGAAGATGGTTGGAATGTAGCACCAGCTTGTGATCCAATAATTCAAATAGTCAAACCCAAGAACAAGCAAAACACAGCTAGACTTCATAATACTTTGAGCTCATTCTACGTAAATAGAAATACCAAAGATTAAATTATGTTCGGGAACTTTAAAATAACTACACTTGAGAACATTAAGACAACTACCATCTTAGTCTCCCCGTTAACATGGCTGTTGTAAAGCAACCGAAACGTTGGGGCAAAGGGTAAACTTAAATATAAAGAGTTTTAACTAATTTAAATAGCTTAAATTCAGTAAAGTTCAATAACAGTAGTGTTAGAGTTTCAAAATTATGTAATAAAAGTGTTTTAAAATAAACAACGCGACTAAATTCGTATCAATCTGGTATAATTTTAAGAACTTTGACATTTTTTTTTACATTTAATACTTTACCTCTTTTGTGCTATAACCTGTTATTTCAAGATACACAATAACTTTTTTTTAACCACACTGTTTATTGGTCCTCGTGGGATGCTTGCGACATTTGCTATTAACAGTGACAAAGGAACGTGCGATCAAATTCTATTTACGACATATTTTTATACGCAGTATAGCTTTAATTAAAATTAAAGCAACGATAACCTAGTAGGAGTTGGACTGCCACGCAGAGGTCTCGAGTTCGATCCCAAGGCACGCATCTATGACTTTTAGAAGTTATGTGCTTATTAAATAGTTAATTATCGCTCACTTTAACGGTGAAGGAAGACATCGTGAGGAAACCTGCATGTCTGAAAGTTCTCTATAATGTTATCGAAGATATGTGAAGTCTGACAAGCCACACTGAGCCAGCGTGGTCGACTATAGCCTAACTCTTCTCACACTGAGAAGAGACCCGTGCCCAGCATTGGGACAGTTTAATACATTATATAAATTTTATGCAAAATTATATAAATATCAACGGTTAAAATTTCAGTGGAAAATCATTGATAATTCACAGAGAATAAAAAGCACATAAGCGTCCTATTGTATCATTCTGAGCGCATAAAGCGGGGGATAAAACAACACTGATATACAGAGCTTGGCGTGTGTCAATAATAGTAACTCTTTATTTTATTCATAACATATCAGTGACTTTCAGACACACATACGCATCTGCATAAATGTGCAATCGCGCCATCGACACAATCCCCGACGATTTTCTTTTGTTGACGCATTCCTTTCCTTTTTCTTTTGTTCAACAAAGACAACAGACAACTAAGAATCATTTCTGTATCGCGAGCGACATGCAGATCACACTTTATTTTACCAGTACGTTATGCTACTGATTTTACACTACAACGGCAGTAGCAGAAGCGAGGCCATTATCATCTTTGCAAATTGCCATACATACATAAAAATCATAAAATGATGCCACCATCTTACCCTTGTTTTTTAAAGATAGCTCTCGCACTTTGAATTTATTTACATACATTCAAACAACAGACACAAAGAAAACTCAACCTCGAAATAACTACTTATGGCTTATACATTTTTTGGAACGAAGTTCCTTATCGCGCGTTGTGAAAGGGGGCTAGACGGAAAAAATTCTTACGAAAAGTTGTCACGACACTTTTTGCTATTGTAAGCTGTGCGGCGTGCGTAAGTAGTTACGCTATCTCGCTCGCACTGTTCATTCATGCGCCAGCAGATTACTTCATTATGGAAAAAACGCGTGACCTTGTGGCCAGCTGCGAGCTAACAGACTTCTTATTATTATGCACGCGCCATGTAGGGTGTGTATCTTTTATGGATTTTTTTAGATTTTCTGCAATTTATAAATTAATTAATTAAAAAATTTTTATTACAATTCCTTCACTAATTAATCGAAAGGAACTTCGTTCCATCCGGGTGTCCCTTGACACCTCTCAAGTTTTTTTCAATATGTTAATCGTAATCAAAACACTTGGCTCAGTGACAATGGCGAGGCCACCAATTAAACTATTGGTTACCGCTATCTGTACAGTCTAAAGTTATGTAGCATTAAAGATTATTCGAGACCAACAAACGTGAAAATCAAAATCAAAATAAATTTATACAAGTTAGGTTACAAGGTAACACTTATGAATGTCAAAGTTACACGTAAATTTTATTCTGTAAATTTCCATTTACTGCCACGTTCAGCAAAGCAATGGTGTAGGGCTCATGAGAAGAACGGGCAAGAAACTCATAGCCACTCTTTTTAATAGCCAAGTGTACAATAATATATATTTTACAAATCATAACTGTAAGGTGCTGCAACCATTTCTCCATGAACTACTACTGAATATACTCAAGCATTTGATAAAATTTGATGGTAGCCTCTAATGCAGCAGTATGGTAAATAGGAGCATCCACTTACATGTACATAAATAATCAAGACAAGGCATGATTGTAGTCCGTAGTTTAATCTAACTGTTTAAATAAAAATGTAGTAAGTATATTATTGAATTCCATGAAACCAAGGTCGACCAGTCACCACAAGTATTGGACGTGTTGGACAAACAATGGCAACTCAAAGCAATTATTTGTAATTATATTAATTTTGGCACCGGCAATATGACAGTTAAAAGCACTGCACTAAACGCCCCTAACTCCAATTCCTAATCTATAGTAATAGATCAAACAGATCTCTGATATGAAAGCGATACGGGCTAAACGCTTGTGCTCAGGTGAATACGATGCTTGTAATTGTAATTTGTTATGCGATAATAGAGGCATTTTGTGGTGTAACGAATTATTTACATAAAGAGGTACTTCACTTATGTTTATAAGTTCTACGTAATAGAGGCATACTGTATATTATAATAATATTCTACCACATACACACAACACTATCTAGCACAAACTAAGCAGAGCTTGTACTATGGATACTAGACAATGGATAAACATACATATATACTTTTTTTTTTTTTGTAAATACATACATATCATACATAGAAACACCCAGACCAAGACAAACATCCATGTTCATGCACACAAATATTTGTCTTGTGCGGGAATCGAACCCGCGACCTCAGGCGTGGCAGTCGGTTACACTAACCACTACGCCATCGACCGTATGTATATATGTACCGCACTGTAATTGCCCTGAACGACGGTAATAGAGTATAGTGTTATACGCCTCTGTTATCCCTTTGGGGGCTACAGGCGTGAGGCTATGTATGTACTATCGACTTGAGCGACGGATGACCACTCCTAAGGTTAAAATTGCATAGCAGGCCAACACGCCCCTTTTTTTTGTTTGAGTTTTTTTTCACTTTACATTTGTTTACTGATTCTAAGGCGAAGTTAACGGCCGAGTCACTTAAAGTCAACATGTGTGAGCGAAAATTTTTCTGAAATGGTCAACCGTCGCTCAAGTCGATAGTACGTATGTATAACGAGATTTTTAATTTGGTTAGATATTGAAAGTAATCTTTAGCACTATTTACCGGATTCTCACACTACCCGTAAAAAAATATAACGTTTAATACAATAATATACTACGTCAGAGAAACTATGAGCCTAATCTAGTCACTAATAAAAATCTTTACATAAAAACATTACAGCTACAACATAGTAACATAAACGCTTATTCTTTTTTGCACACTCAACATGAAAATATAGTTGTTAAATAATAAAAACATAAACTTAGCCGTTCTTGTACACCTTTATTGCATGATACATTCGCGTGCACCAGGTCTCCTGCACGAAATCATAACGAACGCCTTTATAACTCCAATGCGCATACATCGTCTCCAGTTAAAGCTGACAAACTGACATTTTTTACTACATCAAAAGTCTTAAAAATAATTTACGACTAATACATAAGGTTTTTGCACGCGAAGCTTGATTTTGTAGCTTGCACTGTGTGTCGCTTATAAGTTTGATCAGCATACTAATAAGGATTATGAGCTTGAACGTCAAACTAAAAAGATTGTAGCACATTATCACCAGCCTTAAGATTGCTGAACGTTGTTTACTTTCTGCAAATAAATAATTTTCTTTTTTTATGATTTTAAATTATTCATATTCTGGTTCACATTTGTTTTAAAGTGTAATGGCATTCATTTTGGCGTTTACTCTTTCTCAATATTATTTATACAGGTAGACGTCAAACGTTAGTGCGCAACTCCATGATTAATAGAATAATCTATTTGATTTATTTTTTAGCAACAATCCAAAGTATATGTAAAATATTGACGAAAAAATATAAACGGAGTTTGTTCATTTTATTAAATACTGGTGTCGAACCGCACGCATTTTATTTACAACGTGATAACTTTAGTTTTACAAAGTATATAATATACACCATAATTATTCTTCAAAACCTCTACAATATAATAAGGCGTCATTAAACAAATGTTGGAAAGTTTGTTTGGTCCTGACACTGCCGAAATTTAATCGTTATGATAGAGTTTTTATTCAACCAAACTTCTCAAACGTACATTCATTTATAAGAAAACCCAACGTTATGAATATTTACAATTGTTCACAAAATATACCACTTCAAAAGTTCTTTCATCCTCAAGAGCCCAAAGCACAAACTGGAGATAAATTAAAAATGCAAAAAGAAGACGGGCGTGAATTTTTTTTAATATCCCATTATTCCTTCCCAGAATGTCGAATGGACCCCCGGACCGTTCACGGAACTAATTTCGTTTTGGAATTATTGAAAATGTCTGTAATGGTATTTCGGACGTTTATAGAAATTGAAAAGTACTTTGATCGCACACGTTTTAATGAAACACAAAGGCGCTACGTGTCTCTTTTATGGAAAGAAATATTATATGAAATATTAAGAAAGAAGAAGTGCAAAAAGGAATGGAATCGCTATTCCTTTTTGCACAACGTTTGACACAATGTTAAATAATTGAAAATGAAAAGTAGAATTATATTACTAAAGAAATAAAATTCCATAGTTTTCAGTCATCGTAGTAATATAATGAAGAAACCAGATAAACGAATTAGATTTTCTTGTTACGTAGGTACAATAGATCTACTTCATACTCCTTCTGGAAATACCTTGCTTTACATAAAAGCATTCTGCATCTTGTGTAATGCTAGCTGGGTTAGACTGGATGCAAATAGTTTTAGTCTTCGTCCCTTTTACATGTCATCAGTTTCGTATAGTTTTTGTTATTAATAAACAAAAATTTTAACAAAAACGAAAACCGACTTCATAATGCTATTTCTAAAACAAAAAATGCACTAAATAGTTAAAATATAATTGCGTATTCTTGTGAATAATTAAATTATTATTATTAATGGAGTCGGTGTCAACTCACGCACTAGGAATAATTCCTGTGTCGCCGAGGACTTTATAAACATTCAAACAACGGACACAAAGAACACCCACACTCGGAACAACCATTTGTGGATCACACAAAGTTTTGTCCCGTGTGGGATTCGAACCCACAACACTCGGCGCAGTGGCAGTGGCGAGGCGACCACTACGTCATCGGTGCAGTCGAATCAGTCAAATTGACCGTGACTGTTTTACTTTACGTCTCTATTCTGAAACTTGCGAAGAATCATCATTGGAGACAACCTCCAATGATGATTCTTCGCTCAAAACAGTCAACCCATTCCCACGTTAACTTATTTATTCTGCTAGCTATGATATAACTACTTCTAGTGGTTGAAACTTGTTGCATTTTCGGATACTTTTGGAATACTGATTCCGTGATCTAGGAGGAAGACGTGATCCATGACTTAAATAAAGATTGAAGACACTAGACCAATTTTTTTTGCAATGCATTTCTGGATGTAGTTCCATACTAGCTCAATAATAAAGTTATTAAGCAGAGCTACGATCTAAAGATAGCTTTTGGACATCAGATTGTCTTCTGGATATTTATGTACTGTATATTGACATGCTTATATACCCAGGCTTAGTTGTATTAGTTATGTAAGTTTATTAGTTGTATTATATACATTAGGCCAGAGATGGTTTGAAGTACAATATCATAGCGGCGTGTATCGCCATCTACCAGTAATTTAACTAAGAATTTATTGACAGAAAAATCCAGTAATCCTGTTCCACTGCTGATGTTTTAGTTTTGTATAGTCAGGCGCAAGTATGCAGTAGCGCCGCGCGGCAGTCGTCCCCCACAACCACTTACATAGGTCGTAGCTCAATAAGTATATATATTATTTACAACTGGTACCAGTGAATATATAAACATATACATATATCAAGAAGCTATTTCATTTGAACACCCACCACGACAATACAGCCATTTGACCCTGACCCTCGACACATGAAGACGCAGCCTTTGAAGAAAATGTGGCAGTGTCGCAGCACGCGCACATGACTTGCTGACGATGAGATCAGCACATGTGACACGTGGAAGCCAAACTCGCGCACGGAGGTTTGCTGAGGAAGAAATTGGGAGCCGACAACCCTTTCCCCGATCCGGAAGTCGAACCCGAAATTGCATGTAAATCAGTTGCATTCGCTATCGATGCCACCAAGACGTACACAAAAAAAACCTTGAGTTGAAAACTAACTAACTCACATTTAAAATTTGATCTTCGATTTCACTGAAACCACTGAAAGTTTCGTATTATTATAATACATTCTAATTTAGTACTATTTCAATCCCAGACTACCAAATATATATTTTTACACAATGGTAAAACTTACTTGAAATGTTGAAGACATTAGTTTAAAGTACCAAGTATTTCGTGATTCATAGTTAAGACTCATAAAGGCAAGGTGAGTTTATAAAACCATTTTGACCAAACCTCTGCATTAGGACATTTATAGAGTCAGGAAAGAAATTAAAATTGAAATACATATGTTGTAACTTTTATAATTTTATTGAAAGGGTTGGTTCTAATTTTTGGCTTAAATTTTGATATGCTTAAAGAAAGTTTATGGATCGGGCACTGCTATAGCCATCATCCCGGCAAAATGTACGATTTCTTTAGTACCAAAATCATGATTAAAAGCTAGTTATTGATATAATTAGTTACTGCTCATAGGTACATTATACTATACATGTGTTAATTCAGACCATGGTTTAACTGCCTGTCAAGTTTAATTAATACAAATCTATGGTTTGCACGTGATTGAGTAACAAGCATATCTTTACAAACTTTCATATTTATAATACTAATAAGATTAATTTTATTTTACTTAAAATTACCAGCTTGAAATATTATCGGAATGCAAAGGCAGTTGCACAGATTAACTTTACGGTACCTTTAGATTCACTATCTTTAATAATCTAATATGTCAAATAAAAATGATTTTGTGAGTTAGCTGCATGACGATAAATAGAAACTTGTAGACACTAAACGTTTTCTATGTGATCAGTCAAACAACACCAACTTGTCTTGTTTTCTAGCTAGAAGAGATATGACAATAGTTTAAAATAGTAGTTTCAAACTTCCTATTTTATTGCTTGTTATGAGTTGAAGAGTTGAGAACGATGAACAAACACAGAGTGTCAGTCAATCAATCAGGTTTCGTCTATAATTTCAATTCTAACTAAGTGAATTCTCAAACTGCATTGCAATTACATTTTGCTAGCTCTCCTTTTATGTCAACCAAGCCTCCTAAGCGCAGTGCCAGACCCGACAATCGATCCCGAGATCTTTCTATTGCACGCAAATAGGCACAAACGAATACGCAGTTATATTTAAGCATATTTAAGTCACTGAATTATGAGCCACAAGGACAAAGCTTTTACTTCATAGAAAATAAACCGTGTAATTGAACGCCTTATACAGAGACAAAACAAATCCAAAAGAGACAAAATAAGACAGAAAATAATTTATTTAGTTGCGGGACATGATACTGACAGATATAAAAAACATATAAATTGACTGTAAAGTAAAATTACAATATAATTTTCTTTGTGTCAAAATCCCTACGTAAGCTACGACGACAACAACAATAACAATGATAAATGACAATTTCACGACGATTTAAAAAGCTGTAACTTTATTGCCAGTTTTTCTTGTGAATGTTCCATCACCAACGACTTTAACTTTGACGTAACTTTTGACATTCAAATGTTACTTTGTGATGTACTTAATTGATTATAAAGTTTTCTCGCGGTTTTTCATGTTTACATCATAATTCAACAGTTATGCTTAGATACTTATCCGCACCCATATGGTTTTAAATACATGAATGATTAGGGTCTTGATGCATTAGAGCGAACTATGTGATGTATAACGTTTTTATTACGCAACGAATATTACTGCAGTCCTACTTAAGAATTGCACTTAGCAGATGATATTTGCCACTGACAATTTATTTGCTTTTTGAAAACTTGGTACAGCAAATGCGAATTAGTATCAAATAATTCTAATTAACAGAATTAGACTCAGAATTATTATTGCATATAAGAATTTTTTCCTAGGCTTTAATTTGACATATTATATTGTATAAAAGATACAAAAATACTGTAAATTGCATTAAAACTTGTAGTACTACTACTATTAGGACGCGATAGCACTAATTCAGTCGCTATAAAGCGCCATTTTGTTACTTAAATCGAGCGTGTTAGTTTCAAATCGATATAATTAGTATATATACCTAGCTAAGTATTGCATATTGGTATGTCAAAATTTATAAAACAATAATTCATTGATAATTAAAACATTACAGTAAACAATATCGTTGGTAGTTAAATAAAAAGACGTGAATCATACTTGTTTGTCGTCGCATATAAAAACAAATGTTTCGACCGCATTAACTCACTTTGTATCGAGACGTTGACTGGTACGGAGCTCTCTGAGGTTTAAACGGCGACGGTCAGTACGGACACACATAAATTAGAAGATAAATATAATTATAATTTTATTACTATGTAGAAGGTTATGAAATGATTTCCATGTAGAATGATTTTGATATCAAATTATGCTATATATTATGAACATTATATTGGTCTGTTACATGTCAGAATTATGTATTTTATTATAGATAATTAAATAGAGTTAATATACATAATATCGTTGTTATTTAATTAATGTTTCCCAATCAAATATTTCTTTTACTTTTGTTTTAAAATAATAATGGAATATTAAGTATATTCAGTATGGAACTAATAAATTGAATTTTTATACACTGGGATTTATTTGCATATCTATTAAGCGCAGGGAGTCACACAAATACGATGTATCATTGATGTAATCGCAACTTCGCCTATGTCTAAACTATCATATGTTATAAGCCTTTATACAATAAGATTACGCCTACATGCTTGACAAGACTACAATTACATATTAATAGCTTTGAAGGAAGCCTCTTACTTACACATGAAAACATAAAAATATATCACTAGACTACCTCGGTGGTAGTGAATGCGTCTGCATGCATAAGGTTTCGAGATCGGCTCCTTGGTCGGACAAAGTGCTATTGGAACACCTTTCATGAAATGCTCAATAGTAGCACGGAGTCTGGAACTGCAACCAATAGATGGTAATAAACTCACTTCTTAATACATGGGATAGCCAAACTTGTCAAAACGTGGATTTCATACTGCCTACTCTTTCGAATATAGGCATGGCATTATGTGAGTGTGTGTATACCAGATATTCACAAAATAAAAACCAAGCGCTAAAATTAGGCAGCGTAACCGATATCCGGCTGCTAAATTTGTATTGTGTTGGAATCTTTCCAATGGATAATTGGTGAACGAGGCTCTCGCCGCAGACCACTTCTAGCTCGTTACCGATACGGGCTATTATCCCAGGTAAAACGTGATCAATATAGCACGCCTGCTTGAATATAGATATGTTGCTTGCGTCCCTTTTCTAGCCAAAATGGATAGATCTTAGCCCGTATTACGGTCAGTTCACACGCTCACAATTTCACAAGTCGGTTTGCTGATACGACTTACAGTGGTTTTTGGAAACTTATGCGAATGTTAACATTAAAGTCGTCTGGCCACTATCTCGTACTAATAAGTACGTTCATAGCATAGTACGAGGTAGGAAAATAAAAACAAAACGGGCAAAATTGATTAATTATTATTATTATTATTATATGACACAACGCTCACTAGGCAGTAGGCTCTAGCGTCACCGTCCTACAAACATAGTGCGCTATTTAATTTATTTAAAAAAATACAACTCGCGCTTTAGGATCTTAGCTTGTTTCACGGAAAACCTTCTAAACATACAACGGAGATAAACTACACACAGACCCAGAATGATTTTAATGTTTAACACATATTATAATACTTGTCTGTGATAATTTAATGCGAGACTGCCTCTCATGTAACCACAACAATGAAGGGACTAAAAGCAAATTCATGAGCATTGGTAGTGCCAGTACGCTTAATGCATATTTTCTTTATTTTTTGTTCATGTCTGATACGTTTATATTATGCATATGGCATGGTGCGGGGTAATGGACAGATGCCTTTATACGTGAAAGTCGAATGCAGTATGCTTTTTTTATTTATCTATGACAAGCCTTGGGCGTAACGACGCTGTAGAACGGTATAGACAAATATGGGAATGATTTGTCAGCCATCTGCCAATAAGAAGGCATCCAAATTAGGGACTACGCCATTTGGAAGATTTACCGCCAAACAGTCAAAATCAGGCTCTTAATGCCGATAAGATCTAACAGACAATTTGTATATCAAAAGCTATGTATTATTTTCTTGAACCAGTTTTAAGGAGAACTTATATATGACAAAAGATAGTGGTTGCTCGTGGCAATGAGGTGAGCGATGTGCCACTAATCATAACATTACGAAAATAATAAATGCACAATGTGCAATATAATGTTGTTTGTGGTTAAGTAGTTGCCTCACCAGCGCAAACATTAAATTTGTGTAATCCACAATTATCTGTTCCAAGTTTGTGTCATTATGTGGTTTTAAAGATCCCCACAATACAGGAATTATTCCTAGAGCAGATGTCGCCTTTTTAAACAAAAGAAGCTTCTGTTTCATCACCTACTAAAGTTAATAAAACAATATATTATTATACTAAGGTATTTGCCCAAACATTTGCTCGTTTTTCTGATTAAAGACCTTGATTTCTTAGTACGCAAAAGGTCAGCATAATATATTTGCTGTGAGTGTAGGCAAATAAATATTACGACGTGATCCTACTGCGGTAATGTACATTTAATGAAGTATAATTCATACTATACTTGCTTTTTCTCTTTATTTATGGCCTAGCAAAGCATTGTTACTATAGGTACGGGTACATTAAAGCTAAAACGCTAAAACTCAAATTATTCTCAACAAATGAAGGAAGGTGCGGTATTATAAAGTTGGAAGCCGTTTAAAGCAAACAGTTTCAAAATTGGAATACCTATTGTTATTGGTAGTTAGAGCTGCCAATAAAAGCAGCTATTTCAATTCCGAATGATATAAAACCAAATAACAGTTTTAAATAAAGCGGCCCAGCAATAAATATATCACGATGGTTTACTCGAAAAGACATTACAATGTTTTATTAATCGTATCGGAATCGCCTCGTCAGCGTGCATTGTTTGCCGCGAATAGATCATGATTAGTCGACGCGTCATGACTGTGACAAACACACCAACAGCTTACAAATAAATTATATTTATTGTCCCCAATGTGTTCGCGGAAACATTTCTATGTATATTTCTAGATAGTTTGATTAATTGGGGGTTTGTTTTCCTTTTTCCTTTACGGCTCTGGGGAAATTTAAACGGTATATAAAAAGTCCATATTATAAGTAGGGGAAAATTGAAACATAGGGCAAGTACAACTATTGTTTTGCAAACAGACATTCATACATGATCTGCCGATTAAATCGCCGAAGAGGTAGGAAGAGATGCATTGCAACCACATTTTAGTCATCTATAGTTTAGTTATCATGTAACAGGGAGCGACGAGTCTATCAGGTACAGTTCCAAATACGGAACTGAGACTAACTTGACAGAAAGACCCAAATATTCTCTTTTGTGATGAAATGTATAGTATTTTTTGTTCAGAAAACACAACAGAATAACACAAATAAGTAGGTATCGCCACGCCGCTTACTTTAAGTCTATAAGTTATCCGCGGAACTTGGTGTGGTTTTGTGATAAAGTTTCAATTCGCATTATGAATATCTCTTTAAAACGAAATTCAAATTTCCTGTTAAGATCTATGTACTTTGTAAACGATAGTTAAATAATTATAGTCATACATAAACATACGCTGGTACATTCCCGAACGGGTAAGCAGAGGTACGTATATAATTATAAACACATTACTGTTTTTAAGGAGCAGCTGTTTAAGGAGGGGATTGCTTATATCACATATCATCACCAAAAGTTTAAATAAATAGCATGGATGGAGCGTTGTAAGGTTATTTTACTAATGCATTCCTAGCTACGTATTGCCTTAATTTCATTACGAATTTCTTTAACAAAATGCAGATAGAACTAAAGTATATTTTTCTATTGTACTTGGTGGGATTTCTCGGCTCATCTGATGGCAAACAACAACCATCGCCCATAAACCTGCCTGTGTGTTCTTGGCATCACTTAAGCAATTTCAAGAAACCACAACCAAGTTGATGCCTAGCGTAAACTAGATATGTGACAAACAAGCACACGGTCTATCTGATGGTAAGTAGTTACCATAGTCTATATTAATGGGTCGTTGAGGAGGGTTGGGAGGAAAGGAAATGAGAGGGCGATCAGGCCTCCGATGCTTTCACTCACCGAACGTACTGCAAACGATTGAAATAAGCTTTTAGTATGTATGTACATTGCTGCTGCTATTTCTAGTACTTACGCAGCCAGGTCGGCCCATTCAATGTGAAACCAGTGAGGCTCAGCTACTATAATTATAAACCGCGTATTTAGAATCGACATTTACTAACATAATATCGTTCAAATGGTTAAACGTGTATTACACACGCGGGTAAATATTTTATTTACATTACCAGTTTAGATAGGCCATTATATAATTTTCATAATTACATAGCTACTCGCTGTTTTACCAGCTCCTTGATATTTGGGCTGATTATACACGACTCTAATCATAGGTTATGGCATGAAACAGTTTTGGTTCAATTTAAGGTAGTAAGTGGTTTGGTTTCTACGGCGATAAATTTGTAAATGTCGAACTAAATGTCAAAGGATCAGCATAATTTATTTGGGACTCTTTATGAATAGTCGTGAATTTGAATGGTTTTATAAAAAGTTGTGTTCCCGCTCTGGTGTCCGGCCCTCATCGCATATTCAATTTCTTGTGAACCGCTCTCATTTATATACATAGAAATTTTTCTTGCCACTTCTGTGAAATTCTTTATTAAATTAAATTTTAAGCAATACGATTTAAGAAACCTCCACCAACAAAATGAAATTAAAATTTTTATTAACAAAGTTTTCGAAACAGGTTCGTTTCATATTATTTTGGCAGTCAAAAATAATGTATCTCTACATATTTATCTGTAAATCAACTGTAGTTTGAAATAACAGATGCTGTAATAAATAATTAATTAAAATACGATTTCTGACGAACCTAGACTGGTTTAGGGTCTTAAAGTTTTGATCATTAAAATGAGGGTCTCCGACCAATATTTACGGCTTTGGCTAACGTCTCACTTAAAGATAAATGATACAAACTTAGGAATGCCCATTTGGGACATCGAACAAACAAATAAAATCGATTTTTGTGACAATTTCTATTTCTCGGACGCTACTTTTGGTCACGATAAATGCCTTCAGTCCCTAAGGTTAAAGTGGAAGGTTCTAGACCCAAGATCGATGCGGGGGCGATACGTATTGCGTAAAGATACGATCATAAAATTTAGATAGGCCGTGTAGTACGTAAAATATATATGTATATCTTGTTTCTACTTGACGAGATTAGTTGCAAAAATATCGACTGCTTATTAGAATACACTCGCCGTTGTACGATAATTTGTTAAATCATAGGACTTCTTAAAATAATAACTGTAATCTCACGTTCCTTCTTTTAGGTAGAAATTATCAAGGTGATCTTGTGTCGTTTTAGAGTATAATATACTACTTTGTTTCGCAGAATATTTTTCTACAGCACGCTAGGCGCACATAGGAATGACGTCATGTGATATAATATATTTAGACGCCTTTTGGAGGGATTTTAATTTAGAATTAGTATGTGACACTTTATCCTATACTTTCTAGGAGAAAATGTTAATTAATCTATACTAATATTATAAAGCTGAAGAGTTTGTTTGTTTGGTTGGTTGAACGCGCTAATCTCAAAAACTACTGGTTGAAATTGAAAAATTATTTTAATGTTGGATAGCCTATTTATCAAAGAAGGCTATAGGCTATATAATATCACGATACGACCCACGGGGGCGGCGCAGTAACTATAAACGCGACTGAAACCGCGGGCACATCTAGTATTATATGTGCGAATGTGAGTTTGGTTGCTTGTTACGCGTTCACGTCTTAACTACATGACCGATTATCATGAAATTTTGTGCACACATAGTCAGGGATACAGAAAAGAACAAACAGTATTAGTCCAAGTAAGT
This sequence comes from Catocala nupta, assembly GCA_963675205.1. Classification (NCBI taxonomy): domain Eukaryota; kingdom Metazoa; phylum Arthropoda; class Insecta; order Lepidoptera; family Erebidae; genus Catocala; species Catocala nupta. Next base: position 30,356,408 of record OY776087.1, read on the forward strand.
AATATATATTTGTGTACTATTGATTGATATATAATAATAATAATAATAATATATTCTACCACATACACACAACACCATCTAGCCCAAACTAAGCAGAGCTTGTACTATGGGTACTAGACAATGGATAAACATACATATATACTTTTTTTTTGTGAATACATACATATTATACATAGAAACACCCAGACCAAGACAAACATCCATGTTCATGCACACAAATGTTTGACTTGTGCGGGAATCGAACCCGCGACCTCAGACGTGGCAGTCGGTTACACTAACCACTACGCCATCGAGGCCGACTCTACTCGATATCTAACAGTAATGTGTTATTATGTGCCGACCCCACGTACTTAGAAGCGAGGTTTTATCCATCGATCTTAGTTTGCATTTCTGCTTTTGCGTAAAAACGATGTATTGCACTCACATTTCATCAGCTGTGGTTATAGGTCACACGTAATAGAAGACGCAAGTTTTTTTTTTTTTTTAAACTCCATTTCTCGCTTTATCTCGTGCCACAGGTGAAATTTACAAACATTCAAACAACGGATACAAAACATCATCAAGACACACCACAGCTATTTGTGAAGACACAACCCACAACCCACACTCGTCGCAGTGGAAATGGAGAGGCTTCGACTTAAAAGGCTACGCCATCCAATTCTACCCAATACATACAAGAAAAGTAGTCTTAGAATTATAAATTACTTGGAATAAATACTACGCAGAATTTAATTTTAATCTTTTACTGTGACGGAGGGTCTTCCATCAAGATAGCCTCAACCAAAGACCACAGCGTAAGACCCTCATATATTAACGGACCCGCGAGATAGGGTCTCTCATACGAGAAATATTTCACGTGTAACTCTCGTATGTATGTAATAAAACGACAATTTGACAATATATTATTACGTTATCCGTCTTTACGTGTAGTCAGTATTAATATACAATCTTACTCATAAAGCTTACAAAAATACTAAAATATCGTAAAAAGAAATTTTACTAAATGTACATACATAGCCTCACACTTACACCCCAAAGGGGTAAGCATAAGATTTTAGTACATTTTTCAGCAGTTTATAGTTTATGTAATCATAATAATCATAATCATAATTTATTCAACTTAAATTGGTACAAAAAGATACAGAGCTTAGGTTACATCGTAAAGGTATAATATAAGGGGTGCCTGTACTAGGGTAAACCTATGCCACAGGTATTAAGGGCACATACTGTATAATATACGTAGATATAAATTCTAATACAATACTTATAAAACATTATTATTTGTATATAAAATATAAATATGACTACTTAAAAAGCTATTTTATTGCGTAACACTTATTGAACAACAGTCATAAAATTTTCAGTTTGATCGTAGTTCAAGGTTTGTAAATATTGTTGAACTAATTGCTTAGTGTAAGCATAGTTTTTGTCATAAATCGCAGTTATTTTGTTTATATTATTATAAAGAAATGGACCTAAAAATGCGAAGATCCTATTGGTAAAAATATACTTAGAGTGAGACTGAGTAGTACAAACGATATCTTTCCGTCGCTTAGTGTTAGTTAGTTCCGGGTTATAATCAAGAGTAGTATGTTGTTTTAGTACGGTGTGCATTATAAAAAGCTGCCTGACTGTTAGTACTTTAGAATTTTGATACAAAAGGCATGTGGTAAAACAGTATTGAATAATGGATTGGCACAGTGTCTTGTAGATCTTTATAATAAGATGCGATATAACGCAGTTTTTCAAAACGAATATTAATTTACGTAGTCTGCTTGATAAAGTGCCTACGTGTTGTTTAAATGAAAGAGTGTGATCTATTATAACCCCCAGATATTTAATGTTAGTTGTACTATGGATTGCAGAACATGTGCAATCGTCATTCATGGTGTTGTTACAATGGTGTGCATATAGTCGAATATTACTTAAATGATCTTGTTGATTGCGCATGTTAAACTTAATGAATTTAGTTTTATCAGCATTTAGTGTAAGCAAGTTATTTCTAAGCCATTTATTAAGCACATCGAACCCACGCTGGGAATTTTTAAGGACTGCCTCATTTGTGTCGGCGGAGAAGAGAACGGCGGTGTCATCTGCGTATGAAACGATTTTGCCGCTAGGAAAACTTAGGTTACAAAGATCGTTAATGTACACCAAAATAGAGTACTTCCAAGGACACTGCCTTGTGGAATACCGAATTTTGGAACTTGTAAGTCGTCACTGATGATAAAGTAAGTATGTGTATATGTATATGTAAGTATGGATATTAGGTTACTAATACTGTCAGTCATCTAATTCATAAAACAATAGGTTTTCTATCGGATACATTTCGGAGAGTGTGCAGAGGAACTGCATAATTTCGATTCCTCCTTCCCCATTCTACCATCGGACGACCAGACAAACAGACCAGCGGCACATGTACATGGTGGATATACCACATTTACGCACGAAATGCTTTGCTTCCACTTTTATAATGCGTACTGCAAAGAAGTGGAATTCACTACCTAAGTCTGTATTTCCCGATGAGTACAATCTGGGTGTCTTCAAGTCGCGAGTCAATAGGTATCATCTAGGCAGCTGTACTCCATCGTAGTCTGCATCTTCACTTAACATCAGGTAAGATCGCGGTCAAACGCAAGCTTATTACAACATAACAAATAAAAACAAAAACAATATTACTGTTTTCTAGAAGAACAAATAATTAAAACAAGCGTACACCTTTATATCATTAGTAAGAAAATAAAATATGCCAAGATTTTTTGGTGCGGGGTTCTACGTGGCAAAGTGCTTTGAGGCATGCGTGCATGAAACCTTATGCGCAAACAACAATGCGGTATCGCTGTACTATTGAGTAAGTTCGAATATTAATATTTACCACAGGACCCTACATACAGAGCCTCTAGCCCTCTAGCCTACATTATTGAAGAGCAGAAATGTAATATTGTCTTCTGTTTACGCGAATGTTATTCATTGAAATTAAACTACTATATACGGCTTTTATCACGTTGTTTACTTAATACTTTATTACATAATTTAGAAACTGTTATACTACTATAAAACTTTACTAATTTTAAGCTAATTACATTATTAAAACTATTTATATTTAAATTTACACTTTCCCCGACGTTTCGGTTGCTTTTGTCTCCCCGTGGCCATGACTGCTGAAAAGCAGAAATTTAGTTCAACCACTACTGCTACTGAGAATTACCCGAACTACTAGCTTCCAATCCATATTATTTGTTGTATTCATTTTGCATGCTGCTGTAACAGCAGAATATGATGAGACTAATATCATTGTACGAGCTTCTATACCTACTCATGTTCTGCAAAATAAAGTTATGATTTGATTTACTACTGAGAATTGCGTGTTCGAAAATCCAATCACACCATGGCCAACCCGAATATCGATTCTGAGAAGTCATAGATATCAGTAGCGACCATTACGCTATAAAAATGGGCATACATTTATATACTAGCCTTTTCTCGCGGCTTTGCTTGCGTAAAAGTAAGTTAGATTACGCTAGTAACAGTTTTTTTTTAAATAATATACAGCCTATGTTATTCTATCATAATTTAGCTTTCCAACGGTGAATAATTTTTCAAATCGGTTGTTTAGTTTTCGAGTTAAACAAATCGTACAAACAAATAAACAAACAAACAAAAAATTTAATATTTCCTCTTTATAATATAGGTATAGATGTACAAGAAAGTTGTACAATATAATTATTTTTAAAAGGTAATATTAATTGACTAGTTTAGTCGTATTCAAATTCCTCAGCGTCATCATCAACTGGTCACTATTCATACTTACGCAGTTATATCAGCAGCAATGGTAAACTATATCACTGTACCAGTGACTCGGTTCACCCATTAATCTTTGCTACAGGACGAAAGCGGTAATAACAAGTAACAATAACACAATTTGACAAGATTCTCTCACTAAACATCGTTTTTCATCGGCAGTGTAATAAATGATTTTCCATTTACTTGTGAGGACCTTCTCTGCCATAAATATCTTGGTCCACATTGACAAACAAGTGTAACACATCGTAAATAAAAGTCGCGTCAATCATTTGACTAGCGTTAGACATCGAAGAATTTATGTGTCGGAATTTTTTGAGAGGTTCAATAGTTTCAGTAGAATAGAAAGAAATAAATTTCTTTTGTATTTAAATAAAGGATATATTTAAATACAAAAGAAATTTGTTAGGTAACGATTTAGGGTAAAGGGTAACTCATTCTTCTTGTACGATTTATAGGTTACATGTAGCCCAGTTTAATTTTTTATCGTTTTCAGGGTTCCTTACCTAAAAGCTCTGAGAGTCTCTAAACTTGTATTTACATATTGGTTGAAAGTAATAAAACGACAAAATAAATTAAAACAGTCATTTCTATTAATATTTATATTCTAATAATTTTGAAATGTTTGAATCAGTTTCAAATTCAAATGATTCGAGCCTTGTTGACTCAGTACTATATACTACTAGTGAGGGACAGATCTCCTAAATAAAATAAAATTGTGTACTGGTTTAAGACGTTCCTTACTTAAAGGCTATGTCTCTAAACTTGGTGATTAAAAAGAGTGGCCATGAGTTTCTTGCCCGTTATTCTCATGAGCCCTACACCCTTGCTTTGCTAAACGTGGCATTAATGTAAATTCACAGGAATTAAGTGCAACTTTGACATTTATAAGTGTTACCGTGTAACCTAACCTGAATAAATTTAATTTTGATTTTGGAAAAACTTATATTTACCTATTGGTCAAAAGTAATAAAACAACAAAATACGATGAGAATAGTCATCTGCTATTAATATTTCTATTCGAATATTTTCAACGTTTCGAAATATGTTCGAATCAGTTTAAAATTCAAATGATTCGAACGTTTTTGACCCAGTACTTTATACTACTAATGACGTGGAAAACAAATCGAAAACAAATTGTTTAGTGGTTTAAGACGGGGTGCTATACAAACAGCTCAGCATTTTCATCCTATTAAAAGCAATAGTGCTCACTAACATTCCTTCTTCTTTTTTTTAAGACCACTCATACACTACGTGTATGCATGTGTCATTTTATAAATAAGTTCTTAAGTACGTAACTAACAAATCTGAGTCCTGGTTACTGCAGTTATTATTATACAGGTCTGAGTGTCGATATAAATGTATGTTACCCACATTTAATGACAAACAGGATCGATTTTATGTAATCACATTTGTAATAGGAGTTTTAAATTACTTATATTTTACAACAGCAATTGTACACTTCAGAATCCGCGTATACCAACCACGAGATTGCCTTCGAGTGATCAGTATCTATAAATATAAAGTATACTTAACCTTGCCAATCGTTTCCCGATCGGTGACCGCAAATCCCTATAAGTGCCTATCATAATATTATTATAATCTTTCAGAGGGTTCATTCCATTACTTTCTCCAATACCATAATAATCCCATTAGTACTGGTAATGGCTATTATTGCCCATTATCAGGATTATTATTGCCACTAATTGACTTTTACAAGGATGACATAATTAGCAGATATTAAACTTTCGTGTCGTAAAAATTTTACATGTAGCTTTATACTTGGTAGATAAGATCTTTTAATTGACAATGTTTCATATGGTCAGCGTCATAAGTAGCTGAACATTGAACAAAATTGTAAAATTATTATAAATGTTGAAAATCCTTCAATTTGTGTTTTTGATCGTGAGAAAATCAGTTGATTTGCACTTTAAATTATTATTAAAACTATTTTATAACATTATTTTGAACAATGGAGCAAATTCAAATCTCGATGTTTAGAAAATCGATGCACGGACTTATGTTTATTAATTTAAGGATTGCCTACAATACATACCTACACTAATATAATCAATAAGCTAAATTCATATAAATACATTTCTTGTGTTGTAACTTTTACAGACAACCACATCTTGCTTGTAACTGACCAGATTTAGTATTAGGGAAAATAACTTAATACTAAGGTACAACATTTATTTTTATATTGCTGTCTATACCAGCATTTCTATTTTCTATTATATTTTCCGGGTTCTCGACTTTGTTCTGTGGTCTGTACTTCATGTATATCAATCGCTTTATACACCATATCACTAGTTAAGAACAAGACTTAAAAAAACAAGTCAGAGATTTTACGTTAAGCTCGAATTTCGATCCAAATTTTATTCAATATGTTAAAAGTTATTCTAAATTATTTAAAAAGACTTCTGCCACTGCCAAGTCCCTTTACCTAAAAACTAAAATTGAAAATTATAATAATAAAATTAAAACTACATGGAACATTATTAACAATGAAACAGGTCGCAGCAAGGTGCGTGATAATAAATTTGAACTGAATGTAAATAATAGCGTAATTTCAAATAATTTGGAAGTAGCCGATACATTCAATAACTACTTCACAAAAATACCTTTAAATACAACTAGTACCCTTAGGTCTTGCCCAGCTCGAGCAAAATACTTGGTTAGGGGCAGCGTGGAAGAGTGCAAGACACAATTTAGTTTTGAATGTGTACATCCGTATGATATAATAAAAGTATTTAAGTTGCTCAATTCAAAAAAATCAGCCGACTTCTGGGGTATATCTGTAAAATTAGTTGCAAGTATTATTGTTAATATAGCGCCACACCTAGCCGCAATATTCAACGGATGTGGGCATTTTTCCAAATTTAATGAAATGTTGTAAAATAATACCTTTATTTAAAAATGGATGCAAAAGTGACCCTAGTAATTTTAGGCCAATTTCAATATTACCTGCTATTAGTAAAATATTTGAGAAGATTATATTACAGCAATTAGAGAGCCACTTTAGTGTAAATAATTTATTTCATGCAGATCAATATGGTTTTAGAAAAGGCCGTTCTACGATAGATGCGGGTGTTACGCTTTTAAGACATATATTCAGTGCCTGTGAAAATTCGCAAGATGTCATTGGCGTATTCTGTGGTCTCTCTAAAGCCTTTGACTGCGTTGACCATCATACGCTGTTGCGAAAACTCGAGCATTATGGCATCAGAGATACAGCACTTGACTTAGTTGGTTCCTACCTAAGCAATAGACTACAATACGTTGATATCAACGGAAGTAGATCTTCTGGACTACCAGTCACAATGGGCGTGCCACAGGGCTAAATTTTAGGACCCTTTCTGTTTTTAGTGTACGTGAATGATTTGCCGTTCTTCGTGCAGGATTTGTGTGACATTGTTTTATTTGCAGATGACGCATCTCTTATTTTTAAAGTAGACAGAAGAGCAACAAATTTAAATAGTGTTAATGATTCGCTCGCGCACATCCTGAACTGGTTTACGTCGAATAATTTACTACTAAACTCTAAAAAAGCAAAATGTATCAAGTTTACATTGTCAAATGTAAAGAGTCCTAACATAAATATAAATTTAAATAATGAAATTATTGCTTTCGTACAATCAACAGTTTTTCTAGGTTTGACTTTAGATCATAAAGTTCAGTGGGGCGCTCATATATCGTGTCTTGCAGGGAAACTTAGCTCAGCCGCATATGCAGTTCGGAAAGTAAGACAGCTTACTGATGTAGATACCGCGAGACTAGTATACTTCAGTTACTTTCACAGTGTCATGTCCTATGGTATATTATTGTGGGGCAAGACAGCTGATATCGAGACAATTTTTATTCTTCAAAAGCAAGTGCAGTACGTATCATTTATAATTTAGGTCCACGAGTTTCCCTGAAAGATCGATTTAAAGAAATAGGCATACTTACTGTTGCGTCGCAATATATATATGCTAACATTATGTTTATTAAACATAATATTCACTTATATAATAAGAATAGTGATATCCATAACGTAAACACTAGAAATAAGCATAAGTTAGTAGGCCCATATCATTATTTACATAAAGTTCACAATACATTTGCGGGACTCGGTATACGTTTTTTTAATAAACTACCTATTAATATAATAAATTAACCATTACTTAAATTTAAAAGCGCCGTTAAAATACAACTTATTCGGAAGGGTTATTATTCAGTCAACGGCTACTTAAATGACAAAAACTCATGGAACTAGTTGCTTGTTGCATACAGGATTTAAAGATCTGTATTACTTTTAAGTCAATTTAGTAATGTAGAGGTACCTCGTGATTATTTGTGATGTTAACAAGTAACTTGTTTCTTAATTTGATTATTATTGAAGAATATGAATGCACAACCGCATTTAGTCACGGACTGCCTTTGCATTGTCACAAAGTGTAAGTGTATGCGCCATCATGCCATCTTACTACCTATTTTAGATTTATATTAAAACATATACCTTAGCCCAAATTATTTAATCTCTATAATATTATTAAGTTATTACTGTTTTTATCTTTAGTTTTTTTATAGTCTGTAGTATATGGCATAATGGCTGCAACACCTTGTTAATCTGAGTTCTAAAATACTGAAATTATATTTAATTGGTGATTTAAAAAAGTGGCCGTGAGTTTCTTGCAGGTTTCTTCTCATAGGCCACTGCTCTTAGACCACACGACTGCTTACCATCAGGCGGAGTGTGGTCATTTTGACGAGCAAAAAAAAAAAAAAAAAAATTAACCTAAATGTAGCTTCAGTAACTTAGTAAACTCACTAACCCGTATATTTTGACGTTCATAAGTGTTACTTTGTGACTTAAATGAATAAATGATTTTTTACTTTGACTTTGACTGCTCCAAATTAGTATATAAAATCTTATGAAAAACAAAAATAGGAGGCAAGTATAAATCAAACTGTTTAATAGTATAAAAATAATAAAAACTTAGTGATTTTGAAAATGAACCCCAAAAATCATTATGAACGTAAAACAATATTGTGTAAACCAATTAATAATGATAATGTGTTATGTATGTATTATGGCTCACTGCACGTGTACTGCAACTGTAAGTGTAGTAAGCAGTTAATGCAAATAAATAAATAAATCACTTTATAGCGTATCCTAAAAGTAATTACCCTTCTCATCAATTACTTTTTTACCTATACAGGGTGTCCAAGAACCTGGCGTCCAACTGGATTCCCACGATGCCCCAAGTTCTAACAGTACTCAGAAAAATATTTTAAAAAATCCACCCCATGTACTTACAGAATTATACTGATTTCAAAAAAAAAGGGGAAATGAGCACCCTGTGACATACTTTTGAATGCTGTGACTGCTAATGCTGATAATTTCGATATTTCTTGGAGGTTTTGTAATCTAGGGTATTGCTGTGTCTAAATAGAATGTAAAAATAAAGTACTTATTGTACCATTTTAAAATAAAATATTATTTTAACTAAAGGTGATATGGAAAACTATTGAATTTCGCAACTTTGACCGACTGTAGTGTAAAAAAAATGTACCAAAATAGTATGGCAAGTGACGTCAAATTTTGACGCGTTTATTCCTCTTTTTAAAAAGGTATAATACTTACACATTAATTTGAAAAAAAAAATTTTGATAATATTTTTACTCAACAACCCAATTTTTACGAAGTGCCTACCTACTAACGGTAACTGTCGGACCCTTTCTTATCTTAGAAACTGTTATGTTACTACTATTATTTACTTCGGTTCCAAGAGTGAGCAAGAAGGAAATACACACAGGTAGATGGGTTCCCAGTAGAATAAAAGCAAAGAATGTTAGTTTAAAGATATTTTATTACAATAAATGTTCAAAATGTTGACCACCCGCGGCAATACAAGCTCTCACTCTCCTTAAAAAGGACCGCTTTATGTTTCGCGAGTAACTTTTTTGACGTATCACCTGCACTGCTTGTGTTATCTTCTCACGAAGGTCAGCGATGTCATTAATAGGCTTCGCATAAACGAGCTCCTTCATAGTTCCCCAGAAAAAAAAATCCAGCGGATTTAAGTCAGGTGAGCGGGCTGGCCACGGGATTGTTCCTGATCGCCCAATCCACCTGTTCGGGTATTGCTCGTCCAAAAACTCTCTAACGGATACGCGAAAATGTGCTGGACAGCCGTCGTGTTGGAACCACATATCTGGTGGGGTCTCTTCTAGTAAGTTTGGCAAATCATTTTGAAGAAAATTTAAATATGATTCGCCAGTCAAATTCTCGGGCATCTCAAATGGACCAATAATATTCCCACAGAGAATACCGGTCCACATGTTCACTTTGAACCGGTACTGGGATCTATCTTCTCGCATCAAGTGCGGATTTTCCACATGCCACTCGTGCAAGTTGTGTAGGTTCATGTAGCCATCCTTCTTAAATGTAGATTCATCTGACCACAAAATTTTGTCGATAAAGTTTTCGTCTTCTCGATGTTTTTGCAGGATTGTTTCACAAAACGCGACTCGGCTCGGATAGTCTCGAGGTAAAAGACTTTGCACTCGCTGTACGTGGTACGGATGATATTCTTCTTTTTGGAGAATACTGTGTGCTGTGCTCTTCGGTATCCCCGTATCAGCTTCTATTCCTCGCACAGAGATGCTTGGATTTGCCGACACCGCCTCTAAAACTTCATCGCGTATGAAGTCATTTACGGGTCGTCCTTCACCAGCTACTTGATTGGGGAACCGCCCGTCACATAGTGATCTGTGCACATTAATGAAAACTCGATGGTCGGGATATCGCGTAGCCCTCGGATACCTTTCTCTGTAAAGTCTCGCTGCAGCTCGTCCATTACCTCTACATTCTCCATAAATGTAGTGCATATTTGCGTATTCTTGCGGAGTGTAGGTCGCCATGGTAGCACACACAAAACACAAACTGTCCAAACACAGGCAAAGGTCGTCGTAAAGAGTTCGTTTCAAAGTCCAGAGCACAAAGAGTAATCGAGTCCAATAAACAAAGCTTTAAATCGTAGTACGTGATCAATGGTAACAATAAGAGAGAGGTGCGTAGTAACGGCAGGAGGCAGTGACGCGTACTGACCGTACTGTTATCCTAAATAGCACGATCCCAGATAGCGTCACTATCTATCTCACTCGCACCTCTAACCTTTTTCTCCCTCACTCTTACCTGAATAATGGGGTACCATAAAGAAGAACCAGCAAATCGCAAAGATAGTTTCTGTCTTGCTCCCTCCTGTTGTAATAACGAATCACTATGGTGAGATGCATGCACATACCGTCCCTTACGGTCTAACCTGTTTTTTGAGAGGCCTGTTGTTATTTTTATGAGCATACAACAGTAATTCTTTAGAGGTTAGATTCAATTCGTCGTAAATTTTTCTTTCTAAGAATTCTGTAAGACATCGTAAAAATTGGGTTGTTGAGTAAAAATATTATCAAAATTTTTTTTTTCAAATTAATGTGTAAGTATTATACCTTTTTAAAAAGAGGAATAAACGCGTCAAAATTTGACGTCACTTGCCATACTATTTTGGTACATTTTTTTTACACTACAGTCGGTCAAAGTTGCGAAATTCAATAGTTTTCCATATCACCTTTAGTTAAAATAATATTTTATTTTAAAATGGTACAATAAGTACTTTATTTTTACATTCTATTTAGACACAGCAATACCCTAGATTACAAAACCTCCAAGAAATATCGAAATTATCAGCATTAGCAGTCACAGCATTCAAAAGTATGTCACAGGGTGCTCATTTCCGCTTTTTTTTTGAAATCAGTATAATTCTGTAAGTACATGGGGTGGATTTTTTAAAATATTTTTCTGAGTACTGTTAGAACTTGGGGCATCGTGGGCATCCAGTTGGACGCCAGGTTCTTGGACACCCTGTATATCTAACATAGGTACGCTAAAAAAGTAATTGACTGTGTCATCTTTGGTGGTTTCGCGACATTTCTGGCATAGGCTCATTTATCACCGTATCCACTGAAATAGTCAGTGTCCAAGTGGCGCCGAATAACTTTCTCCTGATTCCTTTAAATCAACTTCACTCTTTAGGCTTTACACGGGTAGTGCAATACCTTAACAAATTATACACCTAAATATTTCTCATCAATCACTCTGTCTATCGGTGAAAACCGCATGAAAATCCGTTAAGCAGTTTTTGAGTTTATCGCGAATAGACAGACAAACGCGGCAGAGGATTTTGCTTTATAATATATAGTGATACTTACTTATAACCGTAAAATTGACCCTCAGGTTTCTAGTGGGGCTGTTCTTGAAGTCAACCCTGCAACGGTAGACACCAGCGTCATTAGAGACTACGCTGTCCACGAACAGGACTGCAGGGTTCGCTGCTGCACGAAAATAGGCTCTAGTGCCAAAGCCTGATGCCGAGGACCAGAGCTTAGGTTGTGTAGCGAGGCGACCGCGGACATCGTAACTGTAAACAAAAAAAAAACTTTGAATATGTTTTATTCTTTACAAGAAGGTGGCATACAAGCACATACACCTGATGGCTATTATTTACCGCTACTAACGTCGTATGTTTTGGTCTCAATAAATATTCCTTATTAAGCAATTGTATTTTAGTACACCGTTTTATATAAACCATTTTTTGACCAACAATATACAGTTTCGATCATCACGACACCATACAAGACATCCATCCATCTAAACCTTTATTTTTCTTATATATATTACGAGGAGATACCATAAAAAATAAGCAACGAAAACTTTTTCACCCTCATTTATCACCACCCTTTCCGGGTTAAGCTGCTTACATCAAATAACACCATTCAGAAATGAATGCGATAGCCGTAGGCTTTATCTACTAAAAATAAACTAATAATAACAATTTTATTAGTGTTAAATAAGATAATTCCCTCACTAGATCTCAATCCAGGAACGGAAGGAACTTTACAAACATTCAAACAACGGACTCAAGGAACACTCAGAATTGAAACAACTATTTGTAAATGAAGTAGATGTATTTCTTTACTTTTAATAAGTTCACCAAATACTACGTGCATGTGTTGTTTGCTTCGCAGTGGTTTTGCATAAGCCTAAGATTCTCATATACGAAGTTGTTTTTTGAAGTTATTAACACCAATAAACCATAAATAAATAAATCACACAAATATTCGACCCATGTGAGAATCGAACACATAATACTCAGAGCAGTGGCTCTGGCAAGACGAACACTTAAATCACAACACCCTCCGTGTAGTCCATCTAACAAAAATGGCCGACAACAGCTTAACTCTTATCAAAATGTAAAAAAATGATCTTCGACTACTAAATACAAGCAAAGAGAATTTATCTTACGTGAAATCATGAAACATTTTCGCGTACAAACAAAGTATTGTTCTTACTAATCAAATAGCAAAAATGTCAATTACATTTATGCTTACATATACGTTGAATATTTCACGTGTTTCGTATTATATTCCCGTCTGGTTAAATAGGACTTGCAAAAATAAATATAGAGATTCGGATTACTGAGGTCGAATTCTATTTCACGATACAAGGTCACCTTGGCCTACCGTTCGTTAATATTTGCTAATAAATAACGTTCTCGGTAGTAAACGTTAATTTTTAATGATAGTAAATTAAATTCGACGACTACTTACTGTTGGATAACTATCTTACCTTATCTTATCTTGTGTGGGAGCCAGTCAGTAAAGACCGGCGACACTTCGACCCAGTGGGATCTTTTGTGTCGACTTCCCCAATAACGACTGCCATAGATGTTCATGGCAGCCGGGACCGACGGCTTAACGTGCTCTCCGAGGCACGGAGCAGGCGATAATTGTCAATCATACGCACATAATTTCGAAAAGTCATACAACTTCCGAAAATTAGAGGTGCGCGACGTAAGTTCGATCCCGAGACCCTCTGCATTGCAGTCTGTTGGTCTCCCCACTGAGCTATCGCTGCTTCTGTTGGATAACTATCAATGAATTGTAATGTTGTAATCTAGGGTGACTATAATCTCTCTATTGAGTTTCTTTCATACATACTTTCACGCCTTGTCGTCGAAAGGTTAGACAAAGGTGTATTACAGCCACACTTCACCGAATATATGTTTTAGGTCTAAAGCGAATTGGCGTCTACCGGCCATAGTTTTTATAGGCGCTTTTATTGAGGATTTCTTAAAAGAAACTGCTATAACGTTTTTCTTTTAAGAAATAAAAGCCTGCTTAATACAACTACTGTGTACGAGGTTTCCCTTGTACTTTAGTTGCACTTATTAAACGATCTTCTTCGAGGTTGATTGCCTCGGTGATGAAATGTCGTAAGCTGCCGGTTACTTATATAATATCTGTTGCGAAAAGTCATGATTGGGTTTATCTGTTAGAACATTATTTATATAATATTGTCTTCTGTTTACGCGAATGTTATTCATTGAAATTAAACTACTATATACGGATTTTATCGCGTTGTTTATTTATCACTGTTTACAAAATTTTTACAATATTACACTACTACTACTGTTGATTTTATTTTACTAATTTATAAGCTAATAAAATTATTGAAACTATTAAATCTATTTATTTTTGGTTTACACTTTCCCCGACGTTTCGGTTGCTTTTCAGCAGCCATGGTCACGGGGATTATTTGTATCAACACAGAGCTTGAAACTATATTTGTTTTACGGCAACATGTCTTTATTACATTAGACTGAAGATGCTTGTGCACGATACGAGATACTCGCATGGATTACATCTGTTGGTCAATTAAACGATAATTTGCGCGTGAGGCTTGCATCAGTCATTTATACGATGCAAGTATCAAATTGCGCATGTAACCCGAACCGGGTACAAAAAAAAATATTAGATTTTTCTTTTTTGCCTTTGTTTGCATACGAGCAAGTGGCCCACCTGATGGAAAGTGGTAACCGCTGCTCATGGACTTCAGCAATGTCAGGACACAGCAAAACCGCTGCCTACCGTGAAAGAAGAACTCTCTTTAAACCTCGTTTAAGGAAGGACATATCATAGCGCTCAGGAAACACCGATGTTGAAATTTGAATATTGCCACTTATCCTTACGGGATATAGGATCTTTGTGCTCTATTGTGTTATGAAGATGATACTTTGTAGTTGATTTGTATATTTATAGAATAAATATAAGCGTAGGTGAATACACCTGAACCAATAGGCAGGGTTATGCCATACCCACATTTTGCCAGTTATATCTTTAGGCCCACGAGATACCGGTCACATTTCCAGATAACGGTCAGCTACAGGGACTTTCCTTACAGAAAATAAAAATAATGATTTGGTAATCGATCCCAAAAGCTCAAAATGAACCACGAAGTAGTCAAATATATGTAAGATTTATAATACCAGTCGGTATATATAAGACTTAGATTTAGTCCTCTGTCTATCTCTATTATGGAACATAATATACTGTGAACTCTATCTAAGATCACTATCTACGAAAATATCTATAAGATGTCCCTTCTATCACAGGTATCAAAGGTTTTCCTTTCAGTAACTTGAAGCAGTTGGACTGCAGTATAAGCAATCAATCTGGTTGGCTTTTACCATGCAATCGAATAGAGAGCCCGTTACTTACGGGCCAACTGCACACCCATACGTTTACTTGAATTACCACCGAGAAAGTACGTATAATGTATTATATTCCCTAGAACTATTTTATTTCAACCATTCATTTGGTTACAAATAAATTCTTTTTTAAATGGAATAGAAATATTCGTGATGTACGTTGGATTAAATTTTAGGTTTATTTGTCAGAAATACATATTTTTTTGCTTTTGAGTTTCATTGGACATATACCTTTTTGTTATTGTGTTTGATATGGAATGTCAGGTATTCCACATTTTTTTTATGTTTTTTATGTTACACAAACAGGTGGATGTGCTGTTTCTATGAAAAATAAACTGTATACTAAAATTGCGTAGTGTGCCTGTTTACTCTGCTGATATTTAACGTACCGTGTGGAGATAAAGCCACTCTGGCTAAATGCGATGGCAGTGGCCAGATACCCATTTAAGCTTCCGAGTAACACGTGCAGTTTAAAAATTTAAAATCATTCGATCATAATAATGGCCATAGGCTGTCTGAACGTAAAATAACTGGGTGGACAGAGGTGTTGGATTTAATTTGCTATAATTTTGGGATTATTTCTGCCTGTACTCCTGATTCCCTCGGGGAGCCGAAGCCGAAGTTCGATCTGTCCTGACCTGTTAGCTATGAGGGGACAGACTGGAATAACTCTTGCCATATATCTCTCGCTTCGTTTGCTTTCATCACCAGTTTAACTAGCGTTTTGCAATATTTGGAAGCTGTAAGATTCTTCATCATAAAAGTTTGCAATTATTAGGCTGCTGTCGTTTAACATGTTTATATTGTGGTACGTTTACGTGAAGTTAACACATTGGCATGGAATGAATTTAATCACAGTTTATTCAAAAGAAATTACCATAACAACAAATTATAAACAAAACAATAACATTACTAGAAAATTGCATACAATTAATGATATTTAAATGTATGAACAACCACTTCGACGTCGAACTGCCACGCAGAGGTCTTAAGTTCGATCCTAAGATCTCTTACTTTTCGAAGGTATGTGCATATTTAATGTAATCGCTTATTTTAATGACAAACAAAAACATCGTGAGGAAACCTGTATTATCTGTAAGTTCTCCATAATGTCCTCGAAGATATGTAAAGTCTGCCAATAAACAACTA
Organism: Catocala nupta; assembly: GCA_963675205.1. NCBI lineage: Eukaryota > Metazoa > Arthropoda > Insecta > Lepidoptera > Erebidae > Catocala > Catocala nupta. The sequence continues at coordinate 30,372,946 of OY776087.1, forward strand.
GACGACCAGAGTGGTAGACTATGGCCTAACCCTACTCACATTGAGAAGAGGCTCGTGCCAAGCAGTGGGATAGTTCAATACAGGGTTGACATTATAAAATTAACCACATCGCTAGCTGAATGTAAACATAGCTGTACCTAAAAAAAGGAATCAAATGTATTACCTGTACAGGGGTTCTCCATCCGTTTCTTTGAACCACAGTACCATGGAGACGTGGTCTTCAGCTGCGAGTGGCTGTATATCGCATGGTAGCGCCGCCTTCTTGCCCAGGACTCCTTGCGCGTGAGCCGTAGGAACTGTGACAAAAGAGAGGAGTAATTAGGATGATGGTTATATTTTCCAACCAAAGATAATTGTAAATTTTGTGTCTATAAAAGTGCTCTGTATTTAGGACTAAATCAACTCAGATAAAATCATCAAATTAATTTAATTTAATACATGCATAGTAGTAGTAGAGCCTTGATGATGTCAGCATGAATGGGCCGGCTCGGCCGGGGAAGGACTACTCTTTCATAGAATATCGACGTGAAATACCAGTATTCCTACTGTTGTGTTTCGTTCGGTGAGTGAGAGTACCAGAAGCCCAATTACCCTCTTTTCCCCTACCCGCTTCTTCTCCTTCTCACTTCCATTTTCTCTTCTTCCTTTCCTAAAGGGTCGGCTGGTGTTGTAGGCGTCCATAGGCTACGGTGACCACTTACCATCAGGTGGGCCGTATGCTAGTATGCCAGTTTAGTTGTATAGAAAAATCATGCCATGTTCCTAAAGCAGTTTTGGTTGTAGGTACAAAACTTATATCTGTTCCTAGCCATAGTATGCTTAAAGTTCTGTTGTAGCAAAGTTTGTGAAGTCATTACCTATAGGTATTACCACAATAAATAATAAAAAATAAATAACAACGAAATGTGGAATCTTAGAAAATTCCATTTCGTGCAAAATCTTTTTACGCAGCCGAAGCCGCGAACCGAATCTAGTTCATATGTTAGCTTTAACGAACTATATTATATGTAGGTAGTCCTTGTTGTATTCTAGACACCTTTACTCTGCTTATTGGGTTGGGAATAACAAAGTAGATGTGATATTATGTATGTAGGTTATCCAAGCACGAAAATATTTCTGACTCTATATCACAAATCGACGAACTTGAGCTATATCTATGTATGTATATTATATCTACTTAGGTATGTATGAATAGCAGAGCCGTCGAATACAGAAAGGTATGTTTCTTCTAGCGTTATTATTCCCAAGCGTATTGGCAACGTCTTCCAGTCTAACTCAATATCATACCATTATTTTTCGTATTCGGCTCAGTGCGAGAGAACTTACTTTAGTGTTGACGATAGAATATGTTCATGACGGAGAAGAACAACGGCGTTTCGTACCCAGGGAGACACCACTAGTTCTTACTTTTGCTATTGGTTACTCATAAGTGTGGCAAAGGCACGCGCTCAAAGCCGGAATTGGATGCAGCTCGTCTTGAAGGAAGATTACACGCAAACAAACTTTTATTGCTATTCTGCTATGAGTAGAGTTATCCTTTTTATTTCTCATGAAAGGATTACTCTATTTATAGTTAAAAGGCTGTCTTGTTATGTAAGTAATGCGCTATCGTGATTTTTCTTACTTTGAAGTTTTGCTCTCCTTTTTATAGATAACCGCCACACTATGAGTAATTCGTGTGTCACGAGGAAGTTTAAAAAAAAAACACTCAAATAACGGGCACAGAGAATATCCAGACTCAGAACAACTACTTGTGTGTCACACAAATATTTGTTTCGTTGGGTCATTGAGGATCGAATCGACAACACTCAGTCATTTAGCAGCGTAGCGTCTCTGGAAAAGTCAGTAACGCGCATATAGGAATAGTCTATGGAGTCTTAATAGCGAGGTATCATGCGAGCCAGTAAGGCTTATTTTTGCATTTGAATGATATTCGAATATGTTAGTTGTGTTGAGCATACCGCGATACCTGCTTTGCACGGTGAAAAACGCAGCATAGCAAATTGCTGACATTTCTAATGCACGCGTACTCGCTCCGCAAGAAAGGAGCTGCGTGGCTAGCCAAACGTTGCATAATGTTGCTATTAGCATGTCATGAAGAAGCTCTTAACTTTTTAGTCGGAAGGGCATACTGGCGGCCAGGAATAATAGATTTTCAATAATGTCTGGTATTCTAACAATTGGCATGTGAAACTCCACTTAACCTCTCAAAAGTTATATGATTTTGAGCATAACTATATTCTGCGTAAGTAATTCCATATTTGTGTTCAAAAACATATTTCCAGTACATAGTTTAGCTTTCCATTGAAATACGCAACCATTAACTTACGTAAAGCTAGATAAACGTGGATGTCTCTCGAGGGTCATTAACCTCTGCTTACAACGCAGTGTTAGCAGACACGATGGTACAAACAGCTTCGCGTTGCCAATATTGTAGTATTTAATTATACCATTCACCAGTTACTTATGGTTTAGTAAAATTTTTTAATAGTCCTGATACCTTTGTGGGAAGAACGTTAGATTTAAAGTAAGGAGAATGTTATATCTGATCGAATTTTAAGTGATTGTGTGCATTATAGCTAATGTCTACAATCAACAGTATCCATTGCGTTGTTGATTTAAGGACTTGAATATAGTTCGATAGGTTATGGGATTCTCTTATGTTTAGGCTTCATTCACACGTACCACAACCACACCTCATCGACGTGCCAAAAGGTGATCAAGCAGTGGTTGCAGTGGTTGAGTTGTCGTTAGCAGTTGCGATGTGATTGTGACGACGCAATGACGCTCACGAGTGCAGACAGACATTTCGACACCGGTTTTCGGTTCAGTGCGTCGACACAGCTTTGTGTCTGCGTTGTGGTCGGACGCTAGTTCGCGGTGTCGCTGGTGGTTGCGATGTGGTCGGTATCACCCACGTGGTCGATAATGACGGCAAAATGTGGTCTAAGTGAATTCTACTATTCATTTTTAATACAAAATTGCGCCCGCCCACGTGGTGTGGTTGTGGTTGTAGTGTGATTGTGGTACTTGTGAATAATGGTACTAGGTGAATTTATTATACTTTATACAGACTTCATCGCGTTTTATCGATATCACTAATGTTGTGCCTGAAGTCTCGCTATTTTTCTGTCAATAAATTTTCAGTAGTGGCCTGCGTCTGCTTCAGGAACTGAGCCCAGTAGACAGCAATAGGCTCGACCCCTGTTACTTAATACATAACTGACTAAATATAAGTGTAATATACCACTTCTTCATATATGGTACTATATAATAATATAATATTCTACCACATACACACAACACCATCTAGCCCAAACTAAGCAGAGCTTACTTTTTTTGTAAATACTTACCTATTATACATAGAAACACCCAGACCAAGACAAACATCCATGTTCATGCACACAAATGTTTGACTTGTACGGGAATAGAACCCGTGATCGTAGGCATGGCACTACTACGCCACCGAGGCCGATATAATCTAGGCAAGGAATTGACATCAAGAAAAGAGATTTAACGTTCATATTTTATAGTGCAAACAAAATAACGAGAAAATGGCTGTAAGAAATTATCCTGCAGTTACAGCAACTTTAATCTGACTCTAAACAGTGTCTAGTTATAACGGAAAATCTTTTTTGCACCACTATTTTTAGCTCATTTTACCAAATAAGATTTATAGTCAACTATAATAGTGCATGGATACATATGATGATGATGATGATGATGATGATGATGATAATAGTGCATGGATACCTTAAGGTCCAAAATCCTGTAAACACTCCAATTAGAATGAATGTGAATGAACTAGATGGCGTCGTTTTATCAATATTGCAACGCGTACTCATTTTAGCCAATAGGTGAAATTTATAAGAAATTATAATCTCAATCGAGAAAGACCCAAACACGGACAGAATAATGTTTGCGTATGAACAGAATAGCGAGTCATCGAAAGTATCTATAAATTAAACTACCCACTATAAATTTATAAATTCATTTGTAATTCTTTGCTTCTTGTTTTACCTTGAAATGTTTTTATATTTAATAAACTATTGTGAATAGAGATGAAAATATTGTTTACAGTAGATTTATATCAAAATTGAGTTTCTTAAGTTTGCTATTGATTTTTATTTTATATTTCACTTTGACATTATTTTTTTATTCAACGTTTTGATTTATTTAATATTATTTGTGATGCTGCCGTATTTTGTTACTATTATTTGATAAATGTTGTACACGCCGATAATCGTGTTGAAAATTAATATGTATACCTTGAACTCATATCCTATTCACATACATAATTTGTAATCTGTAGATGTGCCTTTAAATAAATAAATAAATTTCTGTCCACTGTTTTATCACCAATTTTAAACAGGTGCAGTCCTCCATCCAACTATAACAATGTTTCATCCTATTTGTAATACCAGTATTACAAACAAAAATTTACCCGCTATCTATTTTAAATGCAGTAATTTATATTGTTTATGTAACTGTTTCAAAATTTGGAACTACGTAATGCTGATTTTGTTTTAAGCCAGATTAGCCGGTACGTTAATGCGGATGTAGCCCGGGACTGGCGCTTAATCAGGCCCACTTAAAAAGTCTAACAGAAAACAGAGATGTTATTATCATATTTGAATAGCTATTAAATAGTTGCCCTCGAAAAATTAATTTAACTACATATAATGATAGCAGCGCAGATCGAGTAATTCCCAAAGTAATGGCTTTTAAGCTTTTAGCGAATATTCAAACTGTTTTTACGCCGTAGAAATACGAAACTGATGTATTGTAATAAGATAAAATATAGGTATATGGGACAGACATAAGTTTATATAAAACACGTGATTATTGGATAATATATGGCTGATTTATGTACGCGTAAGTAAACTGCATCCCTGATACGTCAAAAATATTTTTATTTTCCTAGTTAGATACTAGGAACACGATATTATAATTTGCTGCCAAATTTGTTCTATAAGATTCGGGATAAAGTTTTATTATTTATATTCACTTCACTCGATAAAAACAATCCAAACGATCTCTGCAAAATTATGTAAGAAACTCATAAGGCTAAACCTAACAATATCGTTGCTGTCGTTTTCATTTGTGGAAATTAAATTGTAGCAGCTCTGTGTTAAAACAAATAATTTTTTTTGCTAAATCTGACAAGACTAGAAAAGCCGACCTCAATACACTTAGGAATAATAAAGTTAGGATGAAAAGTTGAAGACATGTATCCCTCGAGTTCGCTATTTCGTATTAGTTTAGTTTTACCGTAATTACCTTTATATATCTTTACTAATATTATAAACTCGAAAGTAAATTTCTCTGTCTGTTACCTTATCACAGTTAACCACTCAACCAATTTAGATGAAATTTGGTACAAATAAAATTTAAAATCTAGCGAAGCACATACATTTTTATTGATGTAGGTACCACGCGGGTGGAGTCGCGCGCGAAAGCTAGTATTATATATTTCAAATACATATACGTTTTTACCATTGCCTCGTATGTCCTAAGCCATTACATTGCAATTATGTTTACGACTGATCTTGAGTTGACTGATTTGGTTCTCGATTAAGAGGTTATTGGATTTTAGAATTCGAAAAAACTCTTATACAACAGCTTTGTCCGTCCGTCCAACTTTTAACTCAAGAACCGTAAGAGCTAGAGACTCATGGTTAGCGCCATTTGACTCAGCATAGTCGATATACCCCGAAATGACTATGACCTTTAACCTCTGACCTCTGACCTCAAGGTCACGTAGTAAACCATTTTTTCGAACTCAAAGATTTACGGCAATTCATTGCCGATTCTCACTTGTTTGGTACGTAGTACGAGTATGGAACTGAGTCTGGTAGACGGCAATAAGCTCGTCTCCTATAACGTGGGAACTGAAACTATAACTAGCGAAATGTACGTGCTATGATGTTCTTCGGCCTACAAAGTACTAGTATTTCATTTTTCTTCCTAAAACACTACTCCCGTACTGAGAATGCCTCCTGTGTCAAGGGGATTTATACAAAAAGAATATGTTCCATACTTTACAAAAATTGGGGATCGAACCCACACTCAGTGCAGTAGCAAAGCGTATCGCCATCCGTGCAGACTAGTATTCTTTGTAATTTTTTGTCGGTTTACGACGATAGTACAATGTATGGTGCCCACGACTTCAGTCTATATTTATTTTAATAAGCCTTATCCATTAGGCTTCGAGCCTTTTCGGGAATATCATGAAGCGTGAAACTATGAACCTATGTATATAATTAATTCTTTTTCTTCCTATGTTATAACACAACAACCTTCTTTAGTACCTCATTCCTTGACTACATATAGTCTCATATAAATTACAGTTTCCAAGAACGGAAGCTGGCTCTGTGTTGTGGCAAGCGTATCCCACGAATATATTGCCTAAAAAACGAATATAAAATAAATTATAGTTTGAAATCGCGTCTGTGTTCGGTGAGCGTGATCATCGACGCCTGACGTTCATTCGCGCGCGACTGTCGCCTGTCGCACGGTGTTGTTGACGCTATGAGAACCGAAACCGAGCGACGGCAACACCCTATATACTATTACACGTCGAACAACTTTTAATTAAATGTTTTTAAACCCTTTGTAGCCGGCTGTATTCCGTATCCAATGCGTCCACTTGATCGCGCGGTAATGAAAATTCAGATGAAATATAACATGTGTAAGCTTTGAAATATAGCGTTGTGAGCTTAGTTGGATAGATTTTTATTGTTATTTAATGGTAGGTAGATAAATAGTAGACTGCCTAGTTTGTTTCTAGGTATAATATTGCGTTTATGTCTGCGGCTGATATTGAGATCCTATGTTAAAGCAAGCAAAGTGTAATTGGGTTTTAGTGTCAAGAAATCCTTACAACACGGAGTATAGAATTTTGCTTTGTAGACGGCACTAGGCTTGCTTGCTTCATTATATGGAAACTAAAATCCGTACCTAGTGAAATATTATTGTAATATACCTCTGCCTATCCCTTTAACATACTCTAAAGCAAATGGCGTGAATGTATGTGTTCATTTACAACATTTAAAGTGATGAAGTTTTTTGAGTTGAATACCAATTTATTGCAAAACCATTTTTGTTTGAAAACCTCGAAATTTAGAATTCATATCTCCATATTGTGTGCTGTCGAAGTATAATAGTGTGTATGCAATCACACGGATGCAAAACATTCCAGGTTCCGTACGAACAATAATTTCACCCGGAGTTGAGAATGAAATTTTAGTTTTCAATTTTCAAACTGTTACTTGCGATTTTATACATTTTACACAGAGTTGTCTGACTGTTTATATTATGATCCCTAAAATATTATTTAATTTTATTGCTTATTATATGAATAAAGGACAGAATAGAAATGCTTCACCTTTTTTTATAAGGTCCTCCAGATCTAATTTTGGTTACAGTAGAAAGTAGTTTTATGCACAAGTATGTGCACTGATAATCCAATGAGACGGCAGTTCGACACAACCGGCAAAAGATCAAATGTAGGACCAACGGCTTTTATGTATCTTCCGAGAGGTTAAGCAGACGGCGGTGTGTAACACCGCCAACTGCTCTGTCTGAGAATTTCTTATTAGAAAAACCCAATAAATCTTTGTTGGGCCAACCCAAGATTTCAACCCGAGACCTCATGCTTAGCAGTCGCATACACTATCGCTACACCACCGAGGAAGTAGTAAGCCGTTAACATAGCTTATGATTGCTTGCAATACAAGGTTATAAATCCCGCGTTGCTAAACTATAGAAAAAAAACAAAAATGACGCGTTTCAAGATCGCGCTGCTATTTAAAATCTGCCGACATTAAATCTTCAATCAACTTAAAAATCGAAACTGGTACCTTATGCAAATGTAAGAGTAATATTATACGACACTAGGTAAGCCTTTTTTAATCACAATAATACCTATCTCCCTTGTTAGTCTGATAGGATTAAAATAAGCTCACGTGCTTCATGTTTGAGCTTGCCTGCAACGAAAATACGTATATATCCAGTAAATATATCCGATGTGCAATATTTGAGATATGAGATTATAATATGACATCACAGGATCTTTTCTCGGGTCTGGCAAAATTAAATTAATTTGTTAGGAAATAATCAGTAGTATTATGAAATTTCAGCAGTGCCTGATGGACATTAAATAGTTTTATTTTAAAGCTTTTCTTTTTAAAAACAGGTCCGCTCCGGCACACTGGTTAATTTCTGTACTGCGGGGACTTTACAAAAGTTCAAACAACGGACATAAAGTGCATCCAGATTTGACACAACTTTGTGTGGATCATACAATTTTTTGCCCGTATGGGGATCGAACCCGCAGCACTTGGCGCAGCGGTCGCGGCGAGGTGACTTAAACCACTAACATTTATAATAGTTCTTAAATACTACGTGCGAAATATAAATATTTTTTGTCTGAGATACAAACAAAGCAATCATATGAAAAAAGCAGCCAAGACATCAATCAATTTTATGTTAGAGAATTAATCAAGATAGTAGAACCTGGAGGCTCACCCACAAGATCGTACTTGTGAGGAAATTTGACAAGACCACAAAGATAACAAATCTCAAATAATATGGCTTACGTATCTGTTTACCGCTTAATTAAAGGGCGAAGGCTTCTAATTGAGTTGATTTATCGTTTCGTCATCTGATAAATAAATAATGAGCTACTTAAAACTTCTATTTAAACGTGATCAAAGGTGTTTTATTGAAGCTGAGGAATTAATTTATGTTAAAGGTAGTGAGAAATCGGATTAGTAGAGTTACTTGCAATAAAATGGAAATAAACGACTTAGTTTATTAAGTAGTGTATGATTTCAAAGTCTTGCAGATATTTTTGTGAATAACTTTAAAGTCAGATGAATTCGTCGTAAGTTTTATACTTTATTATTTATTTGTTTGAATATGAAGACTTGACTATTTCTTTAATTGGAGGTATGCAGGAAAACTACGAATTATACAAATGATCATTGTGTACTGCACGGACAAAGCATTCAAAGTAACCATTTCTTTGGTAAGTAGCTGTGGTACTTGCCAAGTTAAGCGTTTTTAATTCTCGCATGGTTAAGACAAATGTGTGAAACTATCACTGATTTGAGTTACACATAGTTAGTTAGTTATACATAGAAACATCCAGACCAAGACAAACATTCATGTTCATGCACACAAATGTTTGACTGGTGCGGAAATCGAACCCGCGACCTCAGGCGTGGCAGTCGGTTACACTAACCACCACGCCATCGAGGTCGTCAATTTTTTAGGTATTCTTTAAATCTGTTGTTACCTTTTAGACACACTTCTTTGTCCAAAAGTAAATGAAAATAATAAATATATGCAGGGGATTCTACTAAATTAAAGTAGACTTAAGTCATGGCTTCTAGGACATAGTTCTTACAATATTAATGAATTTATGAGCTATAAAAGAAAACATTTATTTTATAAATGTAACTGCAATTTTAAGTTTTGTAATATGTAGAAAAAGTATTGTAAATAATTAATGTAATTTAGTAAAAGTATTATATAAATTAAAAATCGCATGAGCGCGAGACGTGTTCGCACCTTTATAACTAGTAACACCTTGATTGTATACCACGTCTCAAGCAAATAAAGATTTATGTTCTATTCTATAGAAAATTTTTTTCAATCTTTATTTATTATAGAGGGTTGAATCACAATGATTATGTCACCCTTGAGGAGACACTTATTAACAATCACCTTCTACGTTTATACAAAGATTTACTAATTTTATTAACATCCCAGCCTCCACTGATAACGGAAAAGCTAGAATATCATTACATTAACCGATCATATCTAATATTAATGTTGTATTTTTAACAAATTCTATGCTTGCTGCCTCATTCCGAACGCACTCCATCAAAATATGATACACATCTTGTACTATGTCACATTCGGTTCAATTTGGTAAACTTGTTTTACCCATTAGATGAGCAATTCTATTTAATGGATTGTGGCCGGAGCGAAGCCTCATCAATGTTACTATGTTACTTCTAGATATATCCGATCCATCAAACCAGGGTAACTTTCTTATGTGAGGTTGAATTGTACGATACCATATGCCTTTAGTGAGCGACCTCTCGTCGAAATATTGGTGCCAGTTCGCCCTACATTTTTCTTAAATTAAATACAGAATGTCAGTATGATAGGGCAACCATTCTAAAGCTTGCTTGTTCATTGCCAAACAAACTAACGTGAGATGGAATCCACTGAAGCGTAACACTTTTATCTGAATTTAACAATTGATCAAGTGACTTCAATATGTTATATGCTATGGGTGCGCCACGAAATTTTGTCGTACAACGACTCAAATGTTGGAGAGCACTTTTCAAATCTGTTAAAATAACGTAGTTACCTTTCCCCGTAGATTCAACGTAGGAAGTAGCCTCTACAATTGCTATAAACTCTGTATCCATTAGGGATACATTGAAATTAAGTTTAAATTTGACGGAACCACTCGTTTGAGGATCGAAAATGGCTAAACCCGAAATATTATTATCTTTGGATCCATCCGTGTAAATTTTATAATAATTAAAGTGTTTATCATCTTAATAATTATCGCATAATGTTTTAATATCATATGGACCATAGCTATTTTTCAGTTTGCTAATGACCTCAATACAAGATTTTATATTCGATACATCCACTCTGCTAACTCATTTTTCTAGCGAGTACATTTAGTTTTTGGGGCCATGATACATAGACAAGAAGAAAGAAAGAAAGAAGAAAGAAATCATGTTTATTTCGTACAGAGCACACACAATTAATTAAAACAAAATAAACAAAAAAATATTATACATATATGATAAAAAAATGTGTATGCCCTCGCCGAAAAGGATCACCACCTCAGCATTAGCTGTGCACCCAAATTGAGTGCACCAGCGCTGGTTTTCAGTTGTATGTTCGTAAATTTGAATTAAAACTGGCTTTACTTTACTGTTGGCTTTATTTAATAAACTTAATATTTTATCATTACAAGACTTTGTCTTTGTCCAATATTTACCGGCAAGATAAAACCTACGCACACTTAATAGTTGCAAATGAAGTTCAACTCCATGACGTGTATTGCAGTGCGTCGTATAAAGCTCCCAATAACATGCATGCACTGGTTTTGTATCCTATCTAGTTTGCTTAGATGAGTCTTACAACTATTATCGTAAATAAAACATGCGTAATCTAGTCTACTACGTACACAAGCTTTGTACAAATATCGGCATATCTGAGACTGCGAGGGTGCATTCCCCAGCCAGGTCCAGCTAGTATTTTAAACACTTTTTGTACTTTGGCCATCTTTTCCTTAAGCTCATTAACATGTTTACCTCAACGTTACGCTTTATATAATCAAAGACCTAAATATTTAAAATTATCTATAACTTTTAATTTAGTATTTATAATCGAGATATCTACGGATTTCTTGAAAAAGAATTGGTAAAAATACATATTTTACTTTTGAGTGGAGAATTATAGTGAGACCAATTTTTGATTGTGTTCTAATATATTTACTGCTATTTGCAAATCATGAGAACTTTCCTCTGTATTATTGCAGTTTATTGCAGCTTACATAAAGCACAAAATCATCCACGTACTGCGATATGTTCACGTTAATAATATATTTACAGATGTTAGAGGTCGCAATATTAAAAAGGAGGGCAGAAAAAGGATTGCTTTGCGCCAGCCCATGCTCAACGTTGTGTGTGTCGACAAACACAAATACTATCCAAATGTATGCTTAACTCCCTCTCTTTAAAAACAATCCATAGATATCGGCATATCTGAATGCTTGCCCCTATTTTGTCCAAATGATCTAACAAATAACTGATATTAACATTGTTGTAAGCATTGTCAACATCTATGAAACAAGCTATCGTAGACTTTCTTTGTAAGTAACCCAGTTGAATGTGTGAAATTTAAGTAGTTATATTATCCAAGTTCCCTTTTCTAAAACCGGTAGTATTGGAAGACAAAATATTGTTTTTCTCCACAAACTACTCTAATCTATTGATTAGTACGCTGTGAAAAAGTTTACACCTACAGAAAATCATGGAAATTGTCAAAAGGACTGAAGGAGATTGACTGTCGCGCCCTGGTTTTGGAATTGGAACAACAGTAATCTCACGCCACTGTGTTGGAACAAAACTATTATTATAAAAATCATTATAAAGAGCTGTTAAAATATATTTACTATTGTCTGGAAGATTTGACAACATTGAATGTGATATTTGATAATTTCCTGGGGAAGTATCTTTATATTTCATAGCGTGATCTACCACCTGTCTCAGTATTTTGGCCTCCAACCCATTGATTGTTTTTAGATGCAAAAACTGGATCAGCTATACAAGAATAATCAGGTGTCAAGTTTTGAAGAAGGCGCTATCTTCGTTAGTATTAGCATCGGAGACCCGTAATCCTATAAACCACTATAACTTACGCCAAAATTTGCTTTGAGATGTGGAGCTAATAGGTATTTGAAGAGCAATATTCATGCCAAGATTTTGCTTTTTCATGGCGTATAAGTTTTTGAGCTGCACTTGTTCTATCCTGTAAAATTGTTATATTCTCTGGGGTAGGATTACGGCGAAATTTTGAAAGAACTAATCGACGTACGGCCACGATATATGCATTCCAATAGGGCCTTGAAGCAAATGTTGAATTAGGATTAGGAATTATTTTAATGTTCGGGATATGATTATCTGCAGCTACGTTAACATGTTCAACAAAAGTATCATATGCCTGTTGAAGGTCATCTGATATCGAAAACTATCAAAAGCCTTGTCTAATTGAGTTCTATATGCATACCAATTTGCTTTCTTAAAATTTCTTCTTAATTTTGTTGGGATTTTATTATTTAAATATGAGGAAATTTTAATAATGAGATGTTCAGATCCTAAATTTTCACGGACGACCCCTTTAATCTTTGTTACCTCTGCAAATGTTGGTTTATCACTAAATATCTGTGGACAAGGCTCAATCTGCTCGATAGCAAGGACTTTTATGTCGTCTAAATGTTGTATCGTTTCTTGACGCTGTTCTAAATCAGGGACAACATATATAGTTAACGCCCTTCTGTATGTGCAATTATACTCAGCCATAATTGCCCAGTTGCTGCTCCTTAACATAAGCTGGGCAAGTACTTGCAAGTGCCATAATTGTCGTCCATTACAGTTAACACATTTAAATTTGGTTTTTTAGCAAAGATCATGTTCGGAGCTTGCACATTTTGGGCAAGTCTTTTTATTTCCAGGCACCTTTTTGTAGTGTGACCGATTTTCCAGCATTTTGAACATCGTGTCACTGGAAACACGTAAGGATCAACTCTAATGCGTAACCCATCTACGGTAACATATCGTGGAATAAACGATCCCTTGAAGCATAGTCGCATTGCTTCACTGGCTGTCCATCCACTTTGTACCGCTCCGCTGCGACGGTTAAGACGGTAAACAGAAAGTAGTACAGCATCATTAGAACACGTAATATTTTTCAATATTTCTTTGTCATCCATGTCGATATCTACATTTTTATAACGCCATATGACATATTCATCTCCATAGCGTGATTGATCCTTCATTATTTTTCACTTAAGTTTCTGACTATTCTCTAGCTTGCAGGCACTAGCTTCATCCTTTAAATCAACACGAACTTTGTATTCAGTCAAAAACTTAACGTTTTCAATGCCGTCCAAGCCAAGAGACTTAAATATCTTTGCCAGTCCAAATAATGTAGATAGCTTTTTGTTACACGAAATGTATCTTTCAATTAATTCATTATTTAATTTTAACTTCTCTCCTTTTCTCCTACTACTTCCCACCTGATCATCTTCTTTTCTTTCTCTCTTACCTCTCAACGGCACTTCTATCAGCACTTCCATACTTGATGAATCTTCCCGATAATGTTGTACTGCATCATTCGTAAACGTTTCTAATTTAATCAGAATGGCATCATTACGCGTCGAAACAAACTTGTTTACGTTTTCAACTTCAATATCATCCATTATATTTGTATAGATCGAGGTACATTGTTATCAGTAGCTCAGCTGGCCGCAAGGTACCTGAGCCGAGCGGAATGCACACGTGCGTCGAGAACAAAAGAAATACACCCGCGCGGTAAAACCTAATACTAATTAATAAAACGCGATCACCTCGTACGAGTGCCGTAACAAGACTATCTATAGATATTACCGCAATTAATGGTGACTCGAGCAGCGATAGCCTAGTGGGAAGCAGTTCGACTGCCACGCAGAGGTCTCGAGTTCGATTCCAAAGCACGCACCTCTGACTTTTCGAAGTTATGTGCGTATAAAATAGTTAATTATCGCTAGCTTTAACGGTGAAGAAAAACATCATGAGGAAACCTGCATGTCTGAGAGTTATCCATAATATTCTCAAAGATATGTGAAGATAGTAGTTACTTAGGCCGCTGCATTTAAAGACATTGATACAATATTACATAATATTATATAGACTTCTATTTTAGATATTTTTAAATGACTTTGCTCAGATTAGTATAAATAAATGTCATAACCTTGATATACATTTCGATTGCCGGATAAAGGTATCCTAATTATCGGCAAATATATTATTTCTAACGAATAAGCCCACTCTGTCACAATTATTATTGTTAAGAGAAAAATCGTACGTTATTTAATTAAGTAAAATTATGTAAGCTAAGTATCCTCATCTGAACAAGCGACTTTTTGAGATAAAAGAATAAAAAAAGTTAGTGACATTCAAAATAATCAACCATTAATATGATAAATAGAATATTTCTGTCCCTGTTCATTGAACCGTAATGACAGTTTGTAAGGGAAAATTTATTCATGACAATGTTTTCATATTTTTTCCTTACAAAACACCATTTATATTCGTACTACTATTTAATGTTTGGTTTCAATGACATAGCTAATATATTCACTGAAATATTTCTTGATTGGAATTATTGAAATATAAAGCTCTATTTTATCGACAAAATCACAGTGCGTAACTTATCTATAAATACAAATTATTTCACTTTTTACGAAGCAATAAAAATATGATTTGGCAGAAGCACTACTGGAAATAAAAACAGATATATTTTAATATCGACAAAGTGTACTAAATAACTGGTTGATGTATACATTTTAATATGGCATGGCGCCAGAAATGTATAAAGACTTAATACTGTCGCCATGTTACCATAGATGACGTAATTAGTAGCTAACAAGGTTTTAAACTTGGCCATGCACTGCCGCGCACAGTATAAACGAATTAGACGACGCTCGCTGTGACTTGTGAAGTGAGTTTTAAAAGTGAAAGAAGTAGTTTGTTTTTAATCTAAAAGAACTGGCTAGGATGTTTAACTACTACAGATGTAATTTTAGTTAGCGGAGTGCAGGAGAGCTAAGATTCTTAACTGAATTTTCTTCTGATCTTTGGTTTTGTTTTGTTGTAGATTCAGTGTGGAGTGCTTCGGATAGTTTTCAATCCCGGCTATCAGTAATGGGAATGTGTATGAGTAGTATCTTACTAATAATATTATAGCCATATATGAGAGTTTAGTGGTAATGCTTGTTTTTCAATCAAGCGATAACCAACATAATATTTAGATGAAACTTTGCATACACAACCTAATAAGCGTTATGTAGGCAGAGAATAAGTAAGAGTGAGAGGCCAGTGACTCAAACAAACTTTAAAAACTTGTGTCTCGAGGAAATTATCAATTAGCCTATCTCTGTCCCCAACTGGGCAAAAGCCTCTTTTTACAAAACAACTCCGTCTGTCAAATCAAATAAAATAAGTATTCATATTCGCCTTCCCCATTAAGGGTTGGAACCCAGCTTTGCTCAGCACTTTAGTTCACGTGGCCGGTGTCCTTCCTCACTTTTATTAATTCGCGGTCGCCACTCTAAGACTTCTTTACTCTATCGGCCATCGATGTCTCTGTAGATATGACCAACTGCCACTTTAGTTTACTTATTCTATGATGTCTGTAACTTTAGTTCTTTGACGGGCAACCTCGTTTTTGAATTGGTGCCTCAAATAAATTCCAAGCAAAGACCGTTACATAGGTCCTTTTGTGACCAACCATAAGTGTCTCGTTTGGAAACAGTTTATCATAACATATATGGCGCGCAAATATGATAAACGTTATTAAAATATTAATACAACGGATATAATGTATTCAAAAACAAAAATCTAAGTATATTACAAAAATATTTGCCCTGCTCATTACTATGAGTTAAGTTTCGCAGTGTTTAATCTATATATTTAAATCGCCGTTATCAGAGCCAGTCAGTTATTTAGAAAGGTAAACGTATTTGACTTTATATTTCAGCTTTAATTTCTACACAATGAAAAACAAAAAGCCAGAATTCCTAGTAGTTTACATCATATTATTATAACACTATTAAACGAGTAAACCAAAAATGCTTTGCAATATTATATTAAAGGTAGACTTTGCATTTTCACTACTTAACGAGCTTTTCTGCCAAGAAAGTAATTAATCTGTAACCTCAATGGCTTGTCTTTGAGCTTAATTAACTTGTAGTTTTGCTTTAAAGATCACGAAGAGTACCTTTACTAATAATATTGCTTTATTAGTAAAGTAGTGTAATCACTTGTGCAACTACCAATCAAGATATCACAGACGATACTGGCGTTAGTCAACCTGATGGAAACTAAATGACGAATCTACATACAGTACATTCAGTACATAATAGTAACTACGGCTTCCATTTTACATGATGCCTAAAGATAGAAATATCGGTGTAGGGCACCTTAATGCGAAGACGGTAAAAACTGTGCCTGAATATATTTGTTTTAAAAAAATATAGGGTTAAATAAAAATGACTTATAACCTATTAAAAGGAATAAATAAGTGACAAGTAAAAATTATTAGTATTCTCAAATAACACTTTCTTCTTCCTAGCCTTTATTATTCCCAAGTCATTTGGGGACGGCTTTTCTAATCTAACCGGATTTGACTGGATATCAGCTTTTACACGGAGCGGCTGCCACCTGACCTCCGCAATCCAAAGGCTAACGATACCCTAAGGCTAGACCAGTGTCAGGATATTATAGGTCATTGACTTCCCAATAACGACAGCCATAGATGTTCATGGCAGCCGGGACCGACGGCTTAACGTGCTCTCCGAGGCACGGAGCAAGCGATAATTTGTCAATCAATACGCACATAATTTCGAAAAGTCATATAACTTCCGAAAGTCAGAGATGCGCGACGTGGGTTCGAACCCGAGACCCTCTGCATTGCAGTCTGTTGGTCTCCCCACTGAGCTATCGCTGCTCATTTGTCATTGTCAATTAACGCTGTATAGATAAATACATGAATCTATGTCATTATAGATACGTACATATTCAAACACACACATGAAAACATAGTCTCGCGCTCATATCCTTGAAAAGGTAGTTTCATACTAAAGTTTTGGCCTAGTATGGTTTTAAGGTTCCACCTTATAAGGTAAAAACCTATTACCGTGTACTGAGCACAGGTCTAGGCTCTGTACTATTCATGCAACAGACTTTTTAACCCAAATTTATTTAAATAATTCTAAACGAGATTAAACCCAATATCGTATACCAGAATTTTAAAAAGTAATAACTTCCGTATAGCGAATTTACATCTATTATAGTTCGCAAATACGCCTACAAATATTCCACCCTATCCCTAAAAGATAACATCAAAATCAACGTTAAATTATCAAATAATTTCGATAGTGGAATACGGTAAATACTATATTCCACTATCTAAATTATTATATGCCGTCAGAACATAGATATTATAATATATAAGATATCACAGCCTCGCCGATCTATACCGAGATACAAAGGCAGAAACCAAGATCCTCCCTAGGGAGCCCAAGTTATCCTACTTTGGTCTACGGAGCCCTG
Organism: Catocala nupta; assembly: GCA_963675205.1. Lineage (NCBI taxonomy): Eukaryota > Metazoa > Arthropoda > Insecta > Lepidoptera > Erebidae > Catocala > Catocala nupta. The sequence continues at coordinate 30,390,858 of OY776087.1, forward strand.
TAAGCTTCCAGATGTTGTAAAGATAGACTGACTGCATTGTTACTAAGATTACACGCATGTAGGTATCTACATATGTTAAATAAAGCGCGGTGTTCATTTTCACGAATAACGCTGTGATTTTCGAAAATTTGTTACTAAACTATGGAGTAATCAATTAAGGGTTATTATGCATGGTGAAGTGGATCGTATGCTACATTTAAAAGGGGTAATGAAACGGTGTTAAAGGACGGTTTGTAAAGTAAGACACGAGTTCAAAAATCGTCATTATGTACTTTTAAATTTTTTTTGCACCTTTTAGTCAATCGCACCGTCATTCGAAAGATGCCACCAGAAACAATTTTGGATTATATTTTTTTAACGACTTATGACGATGTTTACATCATATATGATCGACTTTAAAGTAGTTTTTTTTTTTTATTAATTACCATATTTATTTTATCGTCATCATTTTAGAGCACGAGATCCGCAAAGCTTGCTCCAATATATGTATGGGAAAAATATAATATTTCCTACCAATAAGCTTTGAAAACTTCATTCGTCAAAGTTTGCCAAGACTGCCTACAGGGTAAAGCTATGCGTATGCTTTATTAAGCAACTCCTTATTTGAAACAGATCTCAAGCCCAATTTTCCTTTTACTTGGCACATAAATGCTATTCTCTTTTAAAATAATAGAATCATTATTTAATTCGGGTACTAAACACTTGGCGAATGTCGGAAAACAATGTCTTCATAAATTCTTTCAAAATGAAACCACTCATTTAAGCTGAAGATATAGAAGCAAAGTTTTATTAAAGTAAGGATTTTACTATATTTGCTAAGGTTATATCTTCAAGCGAACCCCCGGGGCTATATCTTTTGCAACTATTTTGTGTGAGCCAAACTATTTTCAGAATTTTTTAAATTTTTTGTGCAGCGTGCCGTGACAGCTTTATAGGCAATATTTTAGCTGCGCTAACGTAGGTTTAAAATGAACCAATAGTACTGTGAAACTATGATCTTTATTTGGAGTAACGAAAATGGGTGGTGATATTTATGGTTAGGCCAGTATTAGGTGTGCTATCTTTATTAGTGTAGTGAAAATATATTGCCAATTACTTAATCCATAGAATATCATAAAGAAAAGAAGAAAGTAATAACATAGTTGCTGATTTTGTCAGTCATTCAGTTAGTACGAGTACCGCATACTTATATACCTACGTCTCCGATTTAGGAATCGGAGACGTAGGTATATAAGTGATAGCATAGGTGCTGCCATCTCATGCTAAATTCCCTTTTTCGAGGGCAAAACACGTAAATGAGAACCTGGTATTACAACATCAAGTAATAGGCTATGGTAACCGCTAACCAGGCAGGCCGTATATAATTTTTTATACTATGCTAGATGGTAAACAAATAGTTAATAGAAGATTCGTTTTGTTGGCAATGCAAGGGGCTCGGCTCCCCCATTGATAGTTCAGAAAATATTTAAGGAGGTGCGACTACTATTCTTGCGACCATGGGAAGCAGCAGCTTAGCCTTATCGACTGATCTGACATTGGTTAAGTCCACCAAATAGCCTCTGGCTCGTCAGCCAATAGGGAGAAAATTAAAAAGACTTTAATTACTAAGTCTAAAATAAGGAAACATGATAAGAAACAACCCAACACGTCTGAACTCATTAATAACTGAATACTGCTTAAGTTTTCACAAAATATAATATATGTTACTCTTCATCAATTGAATAATCTGTACGTGCCCTAAGCTTATATATATGTTCATCGCAACAACCGTCCGATAAGGTCACAAACGTTTCCATAGCGACGGCACAAGTACAGCTGCTCATATCACCGAAGCTGATCCTGTTGATGTCAGCCAAATTAATTAAAATTATCAATGCTAATAGAGTAATCGTTTATGTAACCACCTCATATCTTATATTATGCCGTTCAAATAATTTAAAACACATATTAATATTATAAATGCGAAAGTAGCTTTGTCTTTGTTAGTTTCTCACGGCTAAACTGTTGGAATAATTAAACTGAAATTTGGAACTTTAATATCAGGAAGGGCACGAGCGTATATTGTAAAGTAATATGAATGCAATTAGACCAGCTAATATTTGTATGTTTAGAAGACAATAATGATCTGCCTCGTTAGTATCGAGTGGCGTAAGTCGGCACTTATGTTTACGGCCAATACGTGAAGTTTTGAATTCAATACCTGGATCGGAAAAGTGTTTTATTGAACTTTGCTGTACAGATATTTTCAATAGAAAGATGGAATCTCCAAAATAAGTTTTGTAGACGGTAATACCCTATTACGTGGACAGTAAAGAGCTATTACGAGGCGCTTAAAATATTGCTGGCGTAAACATACTATAGACTTATTGTTTGTGATACTCAAATCTTTCAGTGAGTAAGTGATTGTAGTTATCCAAATAGAAAGACTAAGATAAATAGCAAAGGAAATGAAGGTTATGTTTAAAAACAAGTAATATTATTTGTATTATATTTTGTTCTCCTGTCGAGAACCTTATCTCAGTATAAAATGGTAGGGTAGGTAATTTTGCCGAGATTGGGTGTCTGTCGTAAAATAGAATTCGAGAACTATGGCATGGTAGTTCTCAGCCTAAAGCTGCTTGACTTTAACTTAAAAAAAAAGTAAGTTTATATTTATTATTTTGTGGTCAATTTTATCGAGTTCTTTGTTAGTTAGGTTAGTTGCATATTACCTGTAATCGGTTACCATAAGCTATGGATGTTTGTACTGCAAAAGGAGTGCTTATGGAATAGATTTATCAAACTCAGTGTTATGAACAAAGACACCCGTTGCAGGCAACAAAACCTCATCTTAACCTCAACGTCAAGTATTAAAATGCTAGAATATATAAAACTATTGTGCCCGGCCGCTGGTGTGCTATTGCGACTAAATAAACTCTTTATTTGATTAATATATTTAATACTATAAACGTAAAGAAAATTAAATTAATATTTTCTTATACCATAATTCACTTGTTAAATTAACAGTAACATTTAAATATGAAATTTCAAACGACGTATTATGCAATTTCATTTGTTATTCTATCTGAGAATCATCGTTATGACTGCGAGCTCAATATTAATCTTATTGATATCAAAGATCTTAATTGCATATCTGTAGAAGATTAAACTTATCTGATTGGATGTCACACTCGACATCGTCCATATATTATAAAGTATGGCATCGATTACGTAATAGAGAAATGGCTGGATTTAATCCACACACGAGATAAATAGTTCCTCTGTATTTTTTTTTTTTTTTTTTTTTCTATTTATTTAAGGAATTTTTATACATGGGTGTATATGCCAATTCCATCGTAACCTAATATTCCTCTGTATTTGCATAGTCTTTCTACAGTTCTTTAAATGTAAATAACATTGCGCTGTGACTCAGAGACTATGCCTAGGATTTTATTTAATTTATAAAAGAATAATATTTATTAAATTTACAATAGATAACTCTCTACTGCGTTATCTATTATAATTTAAAAAAAACCATGTCATTGTTAATGTTTAAGTACCTTTAATCGTAATATATGTGTGCTTTTGAATTATAGCTTATTAAAATCTTATAGTCGTAAAGTGATCTAGTTGAATTATGAATTTCGGTGAAGTCATCTCTGCATGTTAACTTTACAATACTTAAAAAGTTCTGAAGAAAGCCTAACATTTGTTATGAACATAATTATATCATAGTCAATGACGATTTAGCGAAGCCAATTCTTTTTTTTATTACAATCACGAAAGCTTGATATTTAAGTAGAAGTTAGCTTCTTTATCAATGAATAACTCAAAAATACTGAGCTGTCCCTAATGAACGTTGCGTGCGTGCAGATTGATGGATATTTTATACATACAGGATGTCCCAGAAGATGTGTATCAAATTGTAACGGGAGATTTCTTAAGTAAGGAACTTTCAAATGTGCTAAATAAAAATACACCAAAATAATGCTGCGATTTCAAAAATACGTCAGTTTAAAAAGAATATCGTTTATAGTTTGACGAATCAATCCCTCACGAATAATAATAGTGGAAAAATGAAAATTGGCCATAAATGAAGCACCTTAAAAGTCTGAAACAAGTCGTACTTGTTTAAAAAGTGAGTTTTTTTTTAACCGGATGTCATATTTTTTTAGTTTTTTATTTAGCACATTTGAAAGGTCCTTGCCTAAGGAATCTCCCGTTACAATTTGATTCACATCTTCTGGGACATTCTGTATTGTACCTTCTAGATTTTGGCCGCGGCTTCGCTCGCGTATATATAGGTTAAATAAGGTTAGTAACAGTATTTTTCTGGATGAAATTTACCCTGTGTCCTTTTCTGTTCTCCTTACAACTTGTATACGAAATTTCATGATTTTCGGTCAAGTATGTAGTTAAGGCGTGAAAACATAACAAACAAACTCACATTCACATTTATAAAATTAGATATATATATAATAATATAATAAATATGTGTAAGATTACTTGTAAAAGCAACAGGCATGTCTAACGTATTCGGCTATAATTTGCATTTTCTTAGAATGTTTGGTCACTCAGAAAAACACAAGTTTTTAACTTGCTTTATTGTTCAGATACATAGCAAATAATAAAAGAGTAATTGTAACTAAAATATATTTATTTTACTCAGCGTAGATAAGGTAGACTAATCACCTTCAAAATAGATTCAATCTTTTTTAAGAAAATAATTCTTCAATCTGAAATTGTCTGATCTGAAACTTCAAATTTAACTATTATCAAATTTCAATAGTCATTTCATCTACAAATCGTCGATAATGTCAGAGAGCTCAATATCAAAGATATCAGAGATTACGCGAACTTCGTAACTCTAGAACAAAGACGATTACAGATAATAAAATCTGTTTCCGAAGTATACCTCAAGCCTCGAACTAAAACCGCTGGAACATCGAAACAATATTAAGGGGAGCTTTCGTAACTTATATATCCTTCAAAGTTTAGTTTATTGATCGGTCGAATTCGACGGATCGATGACATTGTCGATTAATTAGTCAACAGAACTATGGTTTAACTACAGTCAACTGTAGCGACGGTAAGTTTTCGTGTAGAGGTGATACACTGACAAGAAACATTGCGGTTGAATTGGTTTTCGTGAAACTCGATTCCTAATTTGCTAGCTGTTCTAGAAATCACTGATAGGTTTCATTTTTATTTTTTATTTTTGTAATTTTTATTTTACTTTCGTTTTTAAATTCGTTTTGCTCACTGTATTTGTTTAAAGCTTTCAGTGTTCAGTCAAGTAAAGTAGTATTATGGATGTGGCTATTATATAAATATATATATATTATAGAAATAATAATTGATTAAACAAATGACGTTGCCTTTAATAATTATTTTTTTATTTTACTTCTCTGCACGAATCGCGTTACAATTTAAGTGGTCGACTCGCTACTGACACTTCGCCCTTTGTTGTGGAGTCGATCCCCACACGATAAAAATTGTCTGATCCAAATATCGTTTTTTCGAGTGTGTTCTGTGTGTCTGTTGTATGAATGTTACTCAGATATTATTCATTGCCAGAGGGAGTTGCTATTTAAGAAAATCGAAATACTACGAGACTAATCGTTGTATTTGTAACAAACTTTTTCATTCAGAGACATTCACCGAAACTCGTAAGTAGTAGGTAAGTAGATCTTTTTGGAAACAACTTCTTAAGCTTTGACTTAGTATAGCACACTTATCAAACTAGCGAAAGTGGCGGAAAGACATCGATTACAACCGGTACAACTTCGATATTTGTAGACAATACTGACTAAACCTGTCAACAGAAACGAAAATGACTAGAATAGAAATGACTATTGTTAAGTATGAAGTAAGAAGCTCTATTTAAGAAGATACTTTTGGAATATGATCATTTAGCAACTCAGCCGACAGTCAGTAGCAGTTTGTTCGTCTAAAGAAAATGGCTTTAAAATGCCTTTACCAACTTTATACTCACCGAATCATCTCCTGAACTGTAACACAAGCACCAGAAGATTGTTGCACGACTTCTTAAGTTGTAAACATCTTATTTAAGTTATAGTTGCAACTTTAGATTGTTACTCAGTTTTTCAACGACTAACTTAAATTTTCTGTGAGCGTATTGTATGAAGTACTGAGTTAATAATTTGAACTTGTTGGCTAACTTTGTTCTGTACAATTCACATCGCGAGGTGTTATAAAATTTGTAGAAGAACTTAAATTGGGTAAGTTTCAATTTTGATACAGAAAATGCTTTAATTCATATCTATCTTACAATCAAACTTAAGGTTCTTGCCGTTGACACATTGCTTAAAAAGTTTCAAACCGTACTATCATTTTCATGTTAAAACGGTAATTCCTACTCTAACGGTAATAACTCATGTGTCGCGGGGTACTTTACAAATATTCAAAAACTGGACACATCGAATACCCAGACTCAGAAGAACAATTTGTGGAACACAAACATTTTTATCCCGTGTGGAGATCGAATCCTCCGCACTCGACGTAGCACCAGGCGCAACAGCTGCCATTTGTGAATACAACTGAACAAAAATTGATTTAGTGCTGTTTTTCTATAGTACAGAGAGACTTAAGAGTAAAACGGCTAAGATTTCTTATGTTTTACAATAATTACAGTAATTGAAGGGTTTTTTTGGATATAACTATAACTTCTATTTGTAAAGGGAACAGAACATTGATGTTTTAAGTGACCATGAATAATTCAGTGCTATTAAAATTTCAACACTAGACGAATAGTCGTCCTTGAGGTTATCAATATTATAGTACCTACTTGATAGCAAATTCTTTATTGGTAGTTAGAATATTAGACTTAAGTTGTTTAAACTGTTTTATTTAATTATTTCTTCACCTTTTTCTTTTAGGTAGCTACGCTTATAGTACTTCTTAAACGTTTGTCACTAATAACTATCCTGAAGTGTATTAGGGTCGTCGTCTAGACTAAGCCGATACGGCTGAATAATATTAGAAGCCTTTAGTTTTATAGCTAAATATAAGTGGTAGCGCCCTTATCTCGCAATAGCTCTCTTTTGAAAGATTTTATCTATTTAATGGTTGAATTTTATTTGATGATATAATTAAATAACAATTTATTGTCTAACTTAAATCTTTATAAACTACTACTAGACTGGGACTCATTTGTAGTTCGTTTTGTGAATAAAATTTCTTTCTGTAACTAAATAAGTAAATTAATTAAATTATTAAGCTTGTTTACAAGTGTTTACAACATAAAACTAGCACAAAAGTTTATATATTATTTATGACGTTGATTTGAAATTAAGCAGTACTTTAAGGATAATCTTAATAACTAATCACCTACTATATGCATAATGGAGGGTGAGCTTATTGCTGCCTAACAATCATAGTGCCAGACTCAGTGCTACTCTTCAGAATTGCTTGACAGATAAACCAAATAATAGTCTGCTAAGCGAGCAGTTGATCCTAGAATCTCATGCGCAGCAGGGGCATTTACTACCGTTTGCACCGAAGCAGTCCAATAACAGAACATTTTTCGATTTCATTAAACGCAAAGTATAAACCGAACAGTGAATATTCCGACAGCTTTTACCATTGAAAGAGACAATCACATTTACCACAGAATTCATTCCGAACAGGTAGCTAATACGTCTCACTTAGCACAAAACTGGATGCCATCCTTTACGCCAGTGTGTGTTATACGTCAGCCTGCACGTGTGGAGTAATAAATAAACAATCGCTCGGGAACGCGTAAAGCTCAATTCTGTAGTATGAGAACTTACTACAGCCCACATGATGGGATGAGTGAAATCAGATTTTAAACACATAAAGGTCATCTCACTGAAGCGGATCATAAACGTGACTGCTGTGCGTGAGGTCTTGGAATCGATTACAGCAAAGTTTTATTTGGTTTTTCTGTCAAGAAATTTTATTCTCATATATGCAGCTCGGAGTCTTAAGCTGTGCCCAAAAAACTATAGTGTCACTCTAATACGATTTAGGAATAAAAAACTGTTTCAATTTCCGGGTCTTAGTTAGTTAGTTAATTGGACGTGAGTTATCCGCACTTAGTCCCACAATTGGGCCATTTTGCGTAAGTAACCGCACCATGCAGCCTCTACATAAGGGACTGTCAGTAATGCCGATGCTGAATATGTGTTTGTTGAGTGAGCAGTGGCCTGTTATTATACCCACTAGGTGGCGTACGTTTTTCCTGGTCTTACATTGTGTTATTTAATTTTTCTGACAAGCAATTCTCAGTAGTAGCAAAGTGACAGAACCTCAAATCATAATCCTATAACGTTAGATTCTGGCGAAATAAAGATATCATACACTTCTGTCCAACCCTGCTGGCATATAGATGTGAAATTACGTAACGACGTAAAGTATCGAAAGGATAAACGTCTCATATATCAATCAACTACGTACGGCCTTTGGGTTTTGTGAAGCTTTATGGATTTTTCTATTAGGAAAATTACAGTAACAGCACGGAGTCACCGAATGTGCTCGGTAAGCAGCAATAGGTTCACCCCTATTACGTGGGATTTAAAACATGGCTGGCGCAATATCTGTGTGATACAGCTCTACTTACGACATTGCATAGGTATAAGTCTGTTTATATATAAATTGGTCGGTGTTATTACGATTGCTTCCAACAAATATCTTTCTTGTTTGTCAATAAAAAGAAAATATCAAAGTAGTTTTATTCATAAAATGTATCAGAAAGTTTTTAAAATTATGTACTTGTTAGCAATTCTATATGGAGGTCGCCGATTGAAATACTGTTGTTTGGGTTGACATTTTTAGATGTTAATTTACACGTTTGTTTACTATCGATACCAGTGTAGCGAAATTTTAAGGTGAAGCAAGGTTATTCAGCAAGAAACTAGGCACTAGTGATAAGAAAAGTAGTATGATATTTTACACTAGTTTATTTTATAAACACGTTTTATGTATATAAGTGTAATAGTAGCGAAAGCCTAGTGAGAAACCGTTGAACTCAGATGGACTACTATACAGAGCTGTCGAATTTAAATTCGTGGTACACATCTCTGACAATTCGAAGTTACGTGCCTATTAAATAGTTGATGATGACTTACTTAACGGAAGCAGCGATAGCTCAGTGGGGAGACCAACAGACTGCAATAAAGAGGGTGTCGGGTTCGAACCCACGTCGCGCACCTCTGACTTTCGGAAGGTGCATGACTTTTCGAAATTATGTGCGTATTGATTGTCAATTATCGCCTGCTCCATGCCTCGGAGAGCACGTTAAGCCGTCGGTCCCGGCTGCCATGAACATCTATGGCAGTCGTTATTGGGAAGTCAGTGCCCTATAATATCATGAAACTGGTCTAGCTTTAGAGTATCGTTTGCCTCTGGATTGTGGAGGTCAGGTGGCAGCCGCTCCGTGTAAAACTGATATCTAGTCAAATCCGGTTAGACCAGAAAAGGCGACTCCAAGTGACTTAGGAATAATAAAGGCTAGGGAGAAGAAGACTTACTTAACGGTGAACAAAAACATCGAGTGCAGACCTACATATTTAAAGGTTCTCCAAAATATTCTCAGCGATATGTGAAGTCTGCCTACTCGCAATGCTTGCGTGAATATAGGCTAATCTTTCCCATTCTAAGAAGCCTGCATCCAGAAGTGGGACATATTAAAAACGGGGCTGATATTATTATGTACATATAAAAGTATTTAAGTGCTTGTAAGGTAAACTCTATAATTTAGTATAATTACTATTGATTTATGTACTCTCTTAAAAATCCTTTATTTTCAGTCCCCGCAGTGATTAAAATGAGACTGATAAACACATCGTGCTAACCAAACAAGTTAATTTAGTTGTAATTTATACGAACTGACATCAAAATTGTCTCTCTGATCTATTGTACAAGTGGGACACATTCAAAATGTAATATCTCTTGAGACCAAGAAGGAGTGTACGAAAAATACAAATAATTTTAGAAAAGTATATTATCTGCACTAGAAGTCGTGATCCTGATACATTCAAAATTAAAGAGCCTTTGTCTCTTTTGAAAATGGAAAATTTTATAAAAAAATTTTTTACATTTTTACAACTTATTAAGTACATGTTCTCGTATGTATCTTATATATTGCACGTTGAATAGATTTCTAAATTTCATTCGACAACCGTGCCTATCTCTACCATGATAGTCTCAATGGTCCACAATTATAAATTGGAGCAAAAAATTTACGCATTACAAATGTATTTCTAAGATATGTTTAAGTTATTCTGTACTACCAAATGCACCTTTGAATGAATTTTAGTGCACGTTAGAGCTTAAGACCAGTCTCAATAAATTCGTCCACTATTTATCAATTTAGTGCTTCTCTTGAAAAGCCTTTTATAATTATCATTTTATGTGGCTGCACAGATGTCTTTTTAAGTAGTTATAGGTTTGTGGAGCAATCAGAAGTTATGTTACTCCGTCAGTAAGCTAGATCCTCCGATGAGACTGGGTGATTGTATCTTGTGAAACGTGGCTCAACAATTGCTGCGATGAAGTTGTAAATCATTTGCCGAGCTCACTTCAATAGCACCATTCGATAAATCCGTTATAAAACGAGTGTGCCAGTTTCAACTTTAGATATTTTATAGTTTTCGATAAAATCACATAGTTATTATTACAACAAACTAACACTGACCTGACGCCATAAATATTCCTACTTTTACTAAGTTAGCGAGCTAGAAATATAACAATAAAATACAAAGTGCTACACAGAAACTTCGTGCCGAGGTTTCTAAGCAGAAAATTCAAATGCTTTCAAAACAATTATATTTTGTTTTTGTGGCTGCCAAGCTCGACTTAATAGGAAATTCACTATCAGTGCAGATAGGCAAACAAAAAGTAAATAGCTCTATTGGAAATTAAGGCTTGAATACAAAAAGAATCGCTTGAGAAGCAGGGCTAATAAGATTTTTTTTTATTTTCGTTGCCTCTCTTGCTCGATCGTGGAAAGCGAGACGGTTCAATCCCAAGTTTTCATTAATATCTTAATTAGAGTATTATACCAATCTATATTTGATATGCAAAGCAAAGGTGTTTTAACTGACATTTCGTTATCCTTATTTGTCCCTATTATATGAACTGACCAACAAATGGAATAAATATCTTTATTATTTTCATCACCATATAATTACTCAACGAATAAAAAATATAAGAAAATTATGTATATAATTAGTATATATCAACCAGTCCTAATGAATATGCTGATTGAAATCAAGATTTTAATTCATGTTAAATCTAGATTAGTCTAGCTTATTTTTATGAAATTACAATATATTCAATAATTAAAGCACTAATTCTAAATATTTTAACAAAATATTTAGTACTAAACTAGTTCGTGTCACAAAAGGAAAGTGGGCCATCCATAATGTTATTTTTCTATTATACTACGATAATTTCTATAGAGTGATTGTGGATTCTATTAATGATCATTGCTTCCTTTAAGTCAACACTCACTGCCCGACTGCAGGTATACGGCGCTTTGCAATCATGTCATTCATACCTCTGTGTCGACTATTGTAAATACTTTAAAATATAAATTCAAAGTTGATCGCAGCATCAAATCTTTGTGCTGTTTTCATGTAGCTATGAAATTCTGGTCAGTAGGTAATCTAACATTATTTAGTTTGGAACATTTACAGTTAACATAACAATATATAAATAGATGTAGTAATTTGACAGCCAATAACAAGTCTTCGTTTCTAGTTGTCATGATAATAATATAACGGGCTGTGAACAACATGTTCATTTTACGTTCTCTTATTACATTAAACAATAATATATGTGGAGTTAATACAATATTTAGATCATTATATTTTAGATAAATTTATTTATTTATTCATTTGCGAATATGGGTATACATTTGCAGATCTTATTAGCTAACAATTATTGGTCTTTCACCATATTCAACCATAAGGCATTCAAAAAAAAAAGAAATAGAAAAGACATTGTAATTAACATTAAAAATAATACTAAATATCTAATAATAGCAATAAATTAATACAAAATGTCAGGCTGTCACAATAATTTCTTAAAATTTTAAAATAATTTCATGTCATAATAATAAAATGAAGCAATTGAATTTCATAGAGTACTGAACTGACTGTTAATTATCCTTAAAGAAGAAAGTTATTCCTTTATTAACCATAATATAACCAAAAAAAGAATTGCTGTGCAGGTTCCTGCGCATATCATAAATAATTTAAAGTATAAAGCTGGCCAGTGTTGTAATATTGAGTGCATAATTTAAATACCCAGTAAGAAATCTGAGTGTACATTGTATTATTTTTATTCAGGTAATAAAAACGTGAAACTCGGTCCAGTAAGGAGAAATAATGCAATACGATACCTGATTGTATCGTGTCTATATTGACTGATATGCATTTGTCTCTTTTACTCGGCATGATGGAAAAGACGAAAGAAACGAGATAGAATAGTTCTTGCAAACAATTTTGTTTATGTTTGCTGTACATTGGATAAGTATTAATATTAATTTATTAAGGGGCAGAGGCACACCGGAAGCCACAAACAATTGGTTTAATTACGTCTAGCATACCAACAATGGCTAGGTTAAATAAAATGTGTCGCTAACTACAATAAAAATTCATCCAAATCATAATTTTTTTATTAATAATTTCCAACGATAATCTTTGCATCAATTAGTAACCATTAAAAGTTCTACATATACCTAATACATGTTCCAGAACATCCCATTTCTCGGACCTTCTAGAATGCTTGTATGGAAATTATTGTTTCCGAATAGTATGTTAAATAAGTTAATCTTGTTTGTTTACATACATATAATTTAAGGTTATTTATTATCTTTACGAGAACGTTAGTAATTGGGTTTTAGTCGTTCAGTCAGCTGAAAGCCAATAATATCCTTTATCGTCTTTCATTTTATATTATTTTCATTCGATACACCTGACAGTATTTTAGATTCTATAAATACAGCTCCTGTTATGCCTAGACATATAAAAATGAATAGAAATTATGAATATACAGCAATAAATGTCTTTATAAGTGTACTAGCTTTTACTCCCGGCTTCACTAGCGTAAAAATAGGTTAGGTTATGTTAGTAACTGTACTTTTTCAAATAAAATAAAACATATATTACTCGCTGATAATATAGCTTTCTATTAGAGGAAGAATTTTTTAAATCGGTTGTGTAGTTTTTGAGTTCAACCCTTACAAACAAACAAACAAAATATCAAATATTTTCTCTTTATAATATTTGTATAGATTAACCACACATACACATAGGTTTGAAATCATACATACATTCATTAATCAACGACAAATTTTATTTAAGAAATCAGATTATATTAAGCTTTATTACATAAGCTTCAGCAGTACTTTAAGATGTTTAACAAATATGACAAACGTCACATACCTAATTCTTACAATATTATCTATAGTTTACGTTTTACCGATATTATCTTATCTTATCTCGTATGGGGGCCAGTTAGTACAGACCGGCGACACTTCGACCCAATGTGATCTTTTGTGTCAACTTCCCCAATAACGACTGGCATAGCTGTTCATGGCAGTCTGGACCGACAGCTTAACGTGTTCTCCGAGGCACGGAGCAGGCGATAATTGTCAATCAATACGCCATAATTTCGAAAAGTCATATAACTTCCGAAAGTCCGAGGTGCGCGACGTGGGTTCGAACCCGAGATCCTCTGCATTGCAGTCTGTTGGTCTCCCCACTGAGCTATCGCTGCTCTACCGATATTATACAATAGCGCAAGTAATTGTATTCGAATGTTATTCGAATACTTTGAAAAATTATATAAATAAAGATGTAAAAAAAAATCCATTCGGGCAACTATAAACCACTCTATCTATTTCGTGCCACGTCACTCTGTCACATATAAACGCTAAATAATGCTTGACCAGTAAATTGCCTACTACATTAACTACTAAAATTTCTCCACCAATTATTTACTCTCCATTGCGGCACGCTAAGGCTTCGAAACAGCAAAGTTTTGGCCACCGCAGTAGCACCGCATTTATCAAAGACTTAGGCATAAAGCCAATACTTGATACCCCGTATTGTTATGCATCTGACGATCGTAGATCCACCACAACTTTCTGAACTCGGGTACAGACGGTAACAAAAGGTTTCATGAAATAAGTACCCATATACTTCAGAAGTAGGAGGATATTAAGCTACCGACACAATGCGGTCGGGTCAAATGCGACTCCGCTGTCTTCTTTGACGTAATTTCATAAGCAAGTCTAAGGACTATTATTATAAAAGATGTCAAACAATTACAATGGAGTACTCATATTCGTAATATATGGCATTAACAACAATTAAAATGCTGTTGAAATAAGTTATAAATATGAATAATCAATGAACATTTTCTACAAGTGTTATAAATAAAATATTTAATCGAGTTTTCGCAAAATATATAAGTAATAACAAAAGACTATTAAAACTTTATTAAACTGTTATTTTAGATAATTTGGTGTATCAGCACAATGTCTACAATTATGCTAAATAGACGGTAACAGGCTTCAATTCACAAACTTAGATTTTACGTGTCCCCTACACGTAGAACCTAAAATCTAAGTTTGTGAATTGTGGCATTTAATACATATCTATCTATACATACATAGTTTTACGCCGGTATCCCCGAAGTATTCAGCAGAGGTGCGTGAAACCTACATTTCACCAGTTGTATTTTTGTCTATCATATTATTTATAGGGTAGTATTTAAAAAGGAACCTAACATAACCTAACCCTTCCGAGACGGAATGTGTGATTTGAGGCTATGCACTTAGTATTTTTGATGGTCATTATATTTAATCCCTTATTTATATATCATATGGCACCACGGTCCGTGTAGCACTGTAGGGTGCCAGCTGAAAACCAGCGCTGGGTCTTTGACGCCCAGCACATGCGGAGTTGGTAACGTTTTGCAATACATGCTTTGTTACCTTGCTGAAAAAAATATTTTCTTTATTTCTTTCTTTTCTAGTTCCACGTCATTAGTGCAAGCATATTACCTACTACCGAACACAGTCTGTTCCAACTCAAGACTTCGGGCTTCTACGGAGAATTTGTTGCCAGAAAAAACCCAATAAAATTTTGCTCAATTTGGAAATCTCATCTGAGAGTTCATGCACAACGGTCGCAGTAAGTACCGAGCAAACTCCTCAACAGGTACAGTCGAATGTCTATGTATTTAGGTATATATATATGTATATTTTATTCACAGAGCGTTTCTATTTCTCGTAATAAATAAAGGCTTAATGAAACTGTAAGCAGAAGGACTAGTTTAGTTTGAGATTCGTTTCTACATCGCAAAGTTGAAACTAAGTTTGCTCTCACCCGTCCTAAGGGCAAGCTTCTGTAAATAGTAAATAACGACCAGTTGTGCTCTACTTTATTTTCTGTTCTAGAACCAAACAGTAATGCGACGCTATACTCGGTAAGACTTGTTATATATCACACCGGAAACTTACTGAGTGAAACATGTAAAAAATGAAAGAAAGGTTTAGTTGAGAAGTATTTTTTTTCTTAATATCAACAAAACTCTTTTGTCTATACTAATAAAATTAATAATCTTTATTGAAGCCATCAATATTTTTACATAGAAGCAGTCTCCTTAACTAAGTTATTAACCTGTATCTCAGGAGACAGTTCCTTCCCATATTACATGTTAACTTATAATGTTATATTTACAGACACAGAAGTTTACAAAGAGAAAATACTAATATTATAAAGATGAAACATTTGATTTTTGTTTGTTTGTAATGATTTAAATCAAGAACAGCTCAACTGATGTTAAAATTCTTTTGCCTTTAGAAAGCTATGTTATCACCGAGTAACATAGGATATATTTATGTACCTTATTTTATAAAGTACTGGTACACCTATTTAACCTTACCTACTTTTACGCGAGCGGAGCCACGAGCTAAAGCTAGTTATATAATAAAGATGTTAACCAAACACGCGGTCTGTTTGATGGTAAGTGATTTGATTAACTTACGATTGTGTTCAATTGGAATATCAATCGCGCTTCGTCGTCTTTAGGCAAAAGTGATTAAAGATTAAAGGAAAGGAATGGATAATGTAGGTATGTGAACCTCTGTAATTCTAAGTAAAGGAGTAACAGTGTTACTATTATTATGCTGGTTATGTTTAGGCCAGTGGTGCGTCCCCATGTGAGCTATCACTTTATGTAACGTCACGACATGAACAATTACACAGTGACACACAGCAAATGGTCAGAATTGGTCAGTTTTAAAGTTAAGAAAAAAAAAACGTTTAAGAGAACTAAAAACACGCTTTATTAAAAGGCGCGAGGTGCTTTCTAAGAAATTTTGATAACGCTTTTTACATTAAAATTATTACATTATTTTCTACTTTTTTAATAATGCGTGTTTTTTAGTTTTTAAAATATTATTTATTTTTTACTAAATTATTGTATTGTCATTGTTCCTCGATAAGTGTGCAAAGTTTCAAATCAATCCCGTCGCTTTGAAAGGGATGAAAATCACGTTCAAAGATTCCGTTACATAGATTCATAGATTCGTAGATACGTAGAAACATACCAAGCTAATAAAAGCGTGTTAAAAAGATAAACCATGATCGCGTGCAACTTTTGATAAATTGATCGTGGCAGAGACACCACTGTGCTATTTGTGTAGTCAAGAATAAATTTAAATTAGAATAAAATATAATAACATAAATTAACATACACTTAAATATCGCTAACTAGCTAACTTAATTACCTTTCAAGCAGCACTCTAGTCCTTAACCATTTATACGTTTTTTCTTACTTTAACCCAATTGCTACTAGAATAAGTTTTACACAATGCACATTTCTTTAGCTTTAACGGTGAAGGCAAACATCGTGCGAAATCCTGCATGTCTGAGAGTTCTACATAATGTTCTCGAAGATATGTGAAGTCTGCCAACCCGAACTGGTCCAGTGTGGTGGACTATGGCCTAACCCTTCTCATACTGAGAAGCCCACGCCCAGCCATGGACAGTTTAATACAGGGCTGACATTATTATTTCATTTCTCTGTCAATAAACATAATTATTTATTTATTGCACCGGTCACATAGCCGACCGTAGACAAACGTCACACAATTTTTTATTTGCAACATTAATACGCTCTGCTTATAACATGACTAAACTACTCTGTTAATCTATTAAGTCACAGCGGCACACTGGCGGCTGGAAGCAATAGGTTTTTAATTGTCTCTAGCATTCTAAGACTTGATAGGTTAAAACAAGCTTGCTTTTGCCTCTGAACAACAGTTCCAAGCCACAATGTACTACCTATTTAATTTTCTATGACGAGAATTCAGGCGAGTTTCAGTTTCAGGCGATTGACAAACCTGCCATGTTGCCTCACAACTAAGTTTAATCAACAGCTCGCCGCTGTTTTATATTTTCCAGCTATAACTCAACAAACTTTCAAAGGTCGCTACCAAGGAATATCTTGCTTATATACGTTAAGTAATGCATTTAAAAGTAATTTTTTTCTGGTCAGTTGCTAATTAATATCTCCTAAGTATTAATAAAATTAGCAACTGACCAGAAAAATTTTACTTTTCTTTCAAATATTTGAGAGTCGTTTATAAGTAAGGCTGATAGTTCCGAGTAATTTAATACATTCTGTCTTATACTTCAGTGGGCTTTTATTTAGACAACAGTCGATTAATAAACCTTCGTTAAACCTTTTCAAAGGACTCGGAACCTGACGATTGGATTCGTCACTAATCCGATTTTACTGTATTGTTGCGAATTCCTCCAATTCGAGATACTCCAAATTCAAATTGAAATAAAACGTCTCTAAACGGAGTATTTTACAATGGGTGGAATTCAAAGGTCCATGACGTTTTTGGCCAACAACGGATGTGTCGCAGCGCCAAACTTTTTCTATCCCAATAGAATTGATTAAGAAGAGAGTTTGTAGGAGAATGGTAGATTCTTCTTAGGGAATATTTAGTATTATATTTATGTAAATTGCAATCACAATATTTTGTACCAATGAATGCCATTAATATGGTTTTCATCGATCTTCATAGTAATATTTTTATAGAAGTCAAGAGCAAGAAATATTTGCGGAATATTTTCTAACAATGCCTGTAGCATATTGCTTTTAAATCTTTTGTTAGCTGTTTGTAGTTTGTTGTTAACAAATGAATTATAATATGTTGTTTGAACGACCATGAATATGGTTATTGTGAGTTATGGAAAATTCACGACGAACACATTATTTAAAGAAAATCTTTAATTTTATTACTTTTTCTTAATTTTAAACTTAAGACATTGTCAGCCTGACATAAAAAGAAGGAATTTAAGAGATCGCTAAATATTAATTAGACTAATCTGAAAAATCATCACTTTTAGCCGAGATATTTAACGCTCAAAATGTAAGTTGAGTATTTCAAATACAGAAATAATATTTTTATTTGAATCGATGAGTCAATAAAATTTTGATTGCATCGGTTGTAAAACCAAAGGTATTTATTACTCGCGCGTTATTGATCGCATTATAAATAAACGATGAAACGAAATGGTAGGAATAGCAGGAGTGGATACTTGTGCTCAGTGGGTGATACGCAATAACAGTGTCAGTAGTCTTACGTCGGTTGCCTGTAGAAAGATAATCCTTTCCTTTTTTTAGTTATCGTTTCAGATTAATAAAATGTACGTAGTTTTTTAATGGTGTAGTGGGCAAACGAGACGACGGATCGCCTGATGGTAAGCGATTACCGCCGCCCATGGTCACCCGCAACACCAAAGAAGTCACAAGTGCGTTGTCAGCCTTTTAAATTTGCCCCCTCTCCCGCCAGGAAGGAAGAGGTTGGGCCTCCAGTACTCTTACTCACTCGACGAAAGACAACGCAAGCGCAATGTAACGCCGGTTTTATTTGAGGCCGTGGTATCACTCCGGTCGAGCCGGCCCATTCGTCCCGAAGCGTGGCTCTCTCACTACTATCTATATAAAGTATTAGAAGCTATTGACGTCTACTAGGCAAAACTCCAGAGTGCGTGCTGCTAATAAAAATCATGACAGGTAAACTGAATAAAACTTTACCTTAACTGGACAATGTACCTGGGACTGGCCTCTACCATTAATAAAATATTTATTAATTTTATTATTACAGTGTACCGATTCAATCATTTGCAATACTGCGGTTTAGTCTTTTAACAGTATAAAAGATTTAATTAATATTCATCCCTAACGGACGCTGATAAGATGCACACCTAATTATATGTACATTGTCTAGACACACCGTACCTGTACCCCTTGATCGTACGCTGGCTACCATATAATCGGCGAGGGTCGTCGTCCGCGTATTATTGGAATTTACTACGTACTAGAAAACTAAATTTTGCTGTAATGGTAATGTAGATTTATGTTAAGATAGATTTTTAGTAGCCTATATGTTATTCTGGTGTATAGCCAATAATACTGTTAAGTTGCATCGAAATCCGTTCAGTCGTTTTTGCGTGAAAGAGTAACAAACATCCCTACATCCTGACAAACTTTCATATTTATAACGTTATAGTAGGATTAATTGAGTACTTCTTTACGCTGATATCTGTACTAATCGGTCTTTTAACATTGGCGGTCATTCAATCGGCTCTTTATATACGCATCTAGGTATACATTTATGTGTATGCTAGCTGTACACCTTACACCGGCTCTATAATATCAAATTACTCGAAGATAACTGACACAGATAACCGGTGGCTTCGTTTCATGGATTATGTAGACACGTATGTGAGTAATTAATAATAAAGGATAATGTTGCTCTCTCAATCGAGCTTACACTGGATGTCAATAGGTTTGTATACTATTAGTATAACTGGTTGTGCCCACAGCTTTACTTGCATGTGTTACGTATTTATTATTGAAACCTCATGTATGTTAAAATCAGATAACTTATTTCCACTATAAAAGGGAATATGTAAATTGATGGTTCTCTACAGCAGCCTTACTTATAAACAAATCTCAAATATTTAAGAGGTTGCTAACTATTAACTAAATACTAATCAGCAAAAATCTATAAACATTCAGTGTTAGTTGAATAATATATAAGTGACTGCATTGGACGGTTGATCAAATGTTAACCATTAATCAAGGACTTAAGGGCTATTCAGTTGAGAGCTAGCTAAGTATAGGTTAGATATATTCTTATCAGTGTTAGTTGAATAATAGATAAGTGTCTGCAATGAACCGTTGATCAAATGTTAACAATTAATCAAGGACTTAAGAGCTAATCAGTTAAGAGCTAGCTAAGTATAGGTTAGATATATTCTTATAAGTAATGCTGTAAGTGATAAGTGTGTTCTACACAATCGACGTAGTGTTTCAACTGGTAGTTCACGTAAAAGAAGTCACCGCAATAATTACTTACATAGCCAAACGCTTATATTCCGGAAGGAGTGTATAAATTAAATTTCAAAAGTTATGACTTCAGACCCACATAATAGGGGCAAGCGTAGACTCACCCCTATTATGTGGGGATTCTAGTGAGATTACGCACATAATAGGGGCTGAGAATTTCTTGACAAAATTTCAAAAGTAGTTTTCCCAATACGATAATCAAACCCTCTGGGTGGTCTGCCACACGCAGAATAGTTGCATACAGCACGTACGCAACTGTTTATGTAGTGCACTACGCTACAGAGGCATAATATTATGTTCATCAAAAGCTTTCAACACTTCCTAAAGACATTTTCTAAATTCACACACGTTTTCAAATGCCCACCAGCTACTCATCTTAAATACTTGTAAAAACAACCGGCCTCACACGAGACAAAGTAAACATGTTTAATAAACAACTTTAAGAAGTACATTACAAAACTTCTTCGAGTTTGATTGGAGCAGATACGAAGTGAAGTTTCGACAAGAAATTTGATTAGGAGTATGGCCTTGTATCCAACTGTAGCGAACAGCGATGATAGCCTGGCGAGGATAATTCTGCAAGCTATAGTTCTACATTATATCACACAGATCTCTTTATAAAATATAGCTTTTGCTTGCGGCACGCTTAAAAGTAGGTTCGGTGATAATATTGTCTTCTGTTTTCGCGAATGTTATTCATTAAAATTAAACTACTATATACGGATTTTATCGCGTTGTTTATTTAACATTTTATTACATCATTTAGAAATTGTTACACTACTATACTACTATTAAACTTTAAGCTAATTAAATTATTAAAACTATTTAAATTTAAGTTTACACTTTCACTGACGTTTCGAGGAGACTGAGATGGTAGTTGTCTCAATGTTCCAGTGTAGTTATTTCAAAGTACCCGAACATAAATTATTTTCGGGTAATTAGTAACATTACTTTTTTAAATAAAATGCAGCCTATTTTACTCAGTCATAAAATATCTTTCTAATGGTAAAAGGATTTTTAAAATCGGTTGAGTCGTTTTTGAGTTAATTCCTTACAAACAATCAAATCTTTCCTCTTTACTACGAGTATATTAGTATAGACATGCGTTTTTAGACTTTGACGATTTGTACACAATATACTTAATGTTATTAGACGACGGGTTCTGTGTGTGTCGAAGTACTTACAATGCAATTATAAGTAAAAATAGACAAGTAAGGCTAGTTGCCGAAACCCGTACTTTACGAAGCTGATCTTACAGCAGTCAAGCTTTGACCACGATGTATGCAAGTCGGTTGAAACATCGGGAAATAAATAGGTATTTATAATCAACTTTAAATAACTACAAACGCGAATTAGACTCGTTGTCTAAAATAATATTAAGAAAGTTACATGTGTTGAAATTAAACTACTATATACGGATTTTATCGCGTTATTTATTTATCACAGTATTACAAAATTTTGAAACTATTACACTACTACTACTATTTAAATACTGTTTAAATAATTTTATTAGCTTATAAATTAGTAAAATTCAATAGTAGTAGTAGTGTAATAGTTTCAAAATTTTGTAATACAGTGATAAATAAATAACGCGATAAAATCCGTATATAGTAATTTAATTTCAGTGAATAACATTCGCGTAAACAGAAGACAATATTAAGTTACATGTGTATGGAATGGGCTTTATTCATATTAGCAGATTTTAATCTTCTTCTTCTCCCTAGCCTTTATTATTCCCAAGTCACTTGGTGTCGGCTTTTCTGGTCTAACCGGATTTGACTGGATATCAGTTTTTACACAGAGCGGCTGCCACCTGTCATCCGCAACCCAAAGGCTAACGATACTCTAAGGCTAGACCAGTGTCAGGATATTATAGGGCACTGACTTTCCAATAACGACTACCATAGATGTTCATGGCAGCCAGGACCGACAGCTTAACGTGCTCTCTGAGGCATTGAGCAGGCGATAATTGCCAATCAATACGCACATAATTTCGAAAAGTTATATAACTTCCGAAAGTCCGAGTCTCCCCACGGAGCTATCGCTATTAGCAGATTTTTATATAATCTTAATAGACCGGCTCCCTTACTACAATGTTCAAACTCGAGTATATAATACGTCTTTATATCCAGCCTTGCTGACGCAGTGATAGAGAAAGCGACTGTTTTTTATTACTGTCTCAGCCTAATTCAAAAATAAATAAATAATGATAAATTATATAGCGCCAACATGCCTTTAGTGTGTTTCCAATCAGTCCACGCCATGCTGGTTAAATACAGGCAAAATAAGATGTAAAGATGGATTTTGTGTAATTTACTCTTGAAACACATAAGTCTGGCTGAGAACCGACTGAATGTTACCCATAAACAGTATTGGAAAGTATATAAGAGTCTCCAGGGATATTTTTTTCTGAGGAATCTTTTCGTCTAAGCGGCCGAGGGTGAAGTGTGTATAAACAAGGCGAGTATTTATTACTCTGCTTCTCGGAAAAGCCTGCGGAAGGCTTACTTGGGTCCAAACAGTCCATACATCCGTTATATAGAAGCTCTCTGCAAATCTTTACATAACTTTACCAAAATAAGATGCACAAGGCGGTCCTTAACTTACAGTACAAGATCCAAGAGCCAGACTTACGTCTTTTTAGACCAGGTACATTTTTTATAGTAAATGTGCAATATGTAGATAATTAATCAAAGTATGCATAGTCGCCAGTTTAAAAGCTAGGCCACTTCCTATATTATTATTTTCGAAATTTTCCAACCCGTACTAGGCCAATACCGTAGACTATGGTATAACCTTACTTAAACAGAAGAGGCCCGTGCCTTGCAGTGGCAGAGTTTATAGGTATACAGATTAGAAATTATTTATTTTTGTCATGTCAATATTGATGGGCTTATTAAATCTATCTGTATACTCACAAATAGGCTTAAACATTATAAATTTGGTCTTACAACTGTAATTTTTACGGTTTTCTTACGATATAACTTAGTACCGTAAGAAAAGACGAGAGAAAAAAAAGACTTTAGTACTTAAATAAAGCTTACATTGTAGTAATAAGCTTGAGTGTTATATATAATTATATTGTTTGGACATCATATATGGCTTTGGGATCTTAGTCTAATATTATAATAATGACAGTCAGTCAGCGGTGACGGTCTCAAATTCTCAGTTCCGCGTCAATGAAACCCCACCCTCTTAATCCGGCATTCAATTCGACTCAATGCAGTTATACCTGGCTATACGGTCGGATTACGAACTTGCATCCGGAGCGAATAACGCCCAGTCTAGTCCGATGTTTGTTCTAGCCAACGCGGTAACACCGAGTGTTGAAACCAATTAGTGGCCTTCCCGGTTACCTACAGGTATGTTCCCGTAAACTATTGCGTTTCATTGTTATTACTCGAAGGATGAAACGGATCTTGCATATGAAAAAAAAACATATATTCTTTTTTAACTTGTTCTAATTGTAGAATCTAGCAACATGTTGTAGAGATTAAAATGCATCGAACGCGTTCTTAGGGTAAGCTTGCAAGTTTACGATTTCACGTCATACATATCTCATGAAATTCTGAATAAAAGAGTGAGGTACGTACGTAGACTGAATAAAATTACACTCTGTACTTTTGATTTTTCGTAAACACAACAACCATAAACTCATATATATTTTATTGACTGACTCATTCGTCTTGTGCCGTTACTTTGGGCTTGCCGAGCAAAGCGTAATTATACAGTTACTTCATTATTTACAAGTATAACCTAAAAATGTATGCATGTGCATCTGAAATTGGGCAAAAGAATCTTAACATGAAAATCTGCTGAAATGTGTTCATTAAATACATACATACATCTATTATCTATTACATCTATTTGGTACAGTTATGACACCAACATTTCGCTAGTTACGGCTATTGGTCCACGTAATCGGGGACAAATCTGCTTACCGAACCCAATACCAGACCCCGTGCGGCTACTGAAAACTTATTATCAAAAGAAGTAACAGTTTGCCCTACCCAGGAACCGATCCTGGATCCTTAAGCACACTAGTTGCATATGTTACCTCTGCACCACCAATATATTAAACACGTCTACTTTGAAATCTTAAAGTCGTAATAAACGATGCCCGTGCAGTATCATATAAAAGTATACGATATTTTAGACTTCATTACAAACAAGACTTCATTACAAACAAAGATACATTACAATTTGAAGAAAGGCAACTATCATCTTACGAAAACTAGAACGAACGTAGCCGGCTGTAGACCGTGGTGCGGTTACACAAACAAATCAAAGACGCAAACACGCCGAGAACTGTGGATCATACATGTTTGCTTCGTGTGGACACCAAATTGTAAATTGGTAACACGTTAATTGTGGCGAAGGGAATACCGCTATAACAGCTGTGTATGCTTTAACATGGAAACAAAGGCGTGTATTACATTTCATAAAGTACATAATATCATAATATTCAACCATTTGATCAGTTGTTTATTTATTTTTATTTTGAATAATTAAGTGTAACGTTTGCATGCCATTTAATGTAAAATACAGTGGACTATTTTACTTTATGTACTATCATCGCTAAGCTTTAAAAATAAAATTCTGATTTGATTTGATTTAAATCTTAGGTAGAGCTACGACTTTATAAATAATAGCTTTCCCAAGTTTATAATTTCTGGTCCACTCCAGTGACTTCAAACATAATGTTTTATAGCCTGTATGTTACTTTTGAATCAAGTCATTCTATCTTTCTTTGCGTGTGGTTAGAGGCCAACTTGTTGTCAAGAGTTGTTCAAGCCGCCTGTAGGCGTCTGACATGCCTGAATAAAGTAAGTTTCTAATTGTGAAATAATTATTAAAATAAGTCCAGCAGTTTTAGTTTATGCATTACAAAAAATGTACAAAATACAAATCTTTCCTCTTTTTAATGTAGATAGAGTATTTTGCTTGTAGTGCGTATTGCTTAGCTGCAGGCAGTAAACTATATGCTTGTTGGCCATCTATGCGGTTTATAGCACGCAGAGGCTTGGCTGTGCTTCCTGAAATCGCTTCTGTGTACTGAGCAGCGGGTACGACCAGGGGCGTGCACAAATATTTCTGGTAGGGTATGCACGCCCTATCCGAAACCTCTGCGAGGGCACTACATTTTATTTATAAATGTTTTTGTGTGTATATATATCTGTATATTATATTATAGTATTTAATAAATAGATTTCGATTATATAGATTTACATAAGCCAGCGGACTAGGGTATGCAGTGCTTATTTGTTTGTATGAAGCGCACGCGCCTGGGTACGACTTACTATGGGAGCTTCGTACATGGGGAAGCTAGTTCGTCTGCATTTCTTAGCACTAAAATACCTTATAAAGACTACTGTTATTATTGCATACATTAATTGCCAAGCCTATTCGTCGCGATACCAACCTCTCTCTTTGACTTTAATCACTCCCATCGTATGAATATAGAAAGAAAGAAAGAAAGAAAAATGTTTTATTTGAATCTCCATACATACATAATTTAAAAGAAAACAATATTACATACAATTTAACAGAAGGCGGTACATAGAGATCAAATTAGGCACTGCGTCAGCTATTGTTGCAGTATAGACTACAACGCTGGTATTCTCGCAGGCCTACTAAATAATAATTTATTATAAACCAATACATAATAAAATAAACATACAAAAAATGTCATAATAAAGACTATAAGTTTATGTATTTACCTTCTGTACTAGCTAGACCTGGCCACGCTTCGCTGTGACTATTTCTGATATTAACTATTAGGAAAGTAAATAAAAGTATTCTAGGAATATTACCAGTTCTTTTGAAAACTTCGGGTTGAAAACACACATGTACAGAAATGCAACGTTGTGTAAAAAGTTCAAGTTACTCCATCGAATACTTTTCTAGTTCTGCGAACACAAGCATACGAAAGCTGAATTTTTGTATAGGTAAGAATACTTATATTTGCACACACTTGACACAGTACGAACGAATTTTATCAATCACAGAATGAACGAACTCTTAGCATAAAATCTGATCAAATAAAAACATCCCGCATGCTCTTCTTTATGAGATAGGGCATACAAAAGCATTCCATCACCATTCACAGCACACAGATTTTATCGCCATTCATCGAGCACCGCTCCAATCTCTGATAGAAAATATTACGTAGACTAGTTTTTGTTTTGACTTCGTCCGCATTAAATCGAGTGGAAGAGCTCATTGTTTCCAATTATTTGGTGACGATACAAAACAAGTCGAGTCCGATGGCTTATATATATCTACTTGGTTCTTTTCTAAAGTGCAACGGCTACTACCTGCCAACAGGTGCCCTATACGTCTATATGGCATTGAACTTGTACCAGAGATTTTAATATCTAGCGGCCAACAATAAGACAAATTTTCTTTATTTTAGTCTGCAAGCACTACAATTCCCCGGCTGCGTCATTTACGTGGTGATTCATATTGGTGCCATACCTACGGCCCTATTAAAGGCAGCCTTTCAGCATTATTCTGTGATCAAATAATCATAGTCAATTATTAACTACTAGCTGCACCCCACTGCATCACCCGCGTAAGTCCTAATGACGTGGGAATATCAGGATGAAAAATAGCATATGTGTTAATCCTGATCTCCAGCTACCAGCATACCAAGTTTAATTGCAATCGGTTCAGTAGTTTTTGCGTCCACCTATCCATCCATCCATTCTAACAAACTTTCATATTTATAATATTATTATTATTTATTTAAAAATATACTATTTATTTAAAATTATACAGACATGTCCCTGATACGGTTCTATAATATTATACATAGATAAAGTAACGTAGACGATATGAGACAAAGTTTCATATGCAATGTTCCGGCGAGCGACTCGTATGATAAGAAGTAAGTAACGTTGTTCCTGCAAACAGTTTATTGATTTGTTATACAGACTTCGGTATACTAAATGCTTATCAAAAGAGTGGAGTGGTTTTAGTGGTCACTTCGTCACTGCCATTGTGCCGAGTGTTGTGGGATGAAAACCCTCGTGTGACAAAAAACAGTGACCCATAAACTATTTTTCCGGATCTGGCTATTCTCTGTGTTATTTTCCTAAATATTTCTAAAGTTTCTTATGATTCAGGATCTTCTTTGTGTGTGAGTTGTATTTTAAAGATGTAAGATGTCCTAATTAAAACTATTCCAAATAGAGTTGCGATTTAGTCTGAGTTTTATAAATATCACAAATGATGTTCTCCTAATATAAAAGTAAACGTCAAATCTGAACGTTGATTGCATTTCAGTACATTTTTACACTTATTAGAAAAAGTGGAAAATCTATTTTGAATAGTTTTATTACGAGAACTGACCTTCTGATTGCTGTAGAAAAAAATAACTAAGGAGAGGATAACGTTTGCCTGTACAAGGATTATTAAATAGACGTATTGTTTTAATATTTTCAAACTAGGCATATTTATTTTTGTTTGTAAATATTATTTTTCTGTTGTTTGTCTGACTAGACAATTATTTATGACCTACGATGGTACATCTAGCAGACACTAACTTAATTAAACAATATTCCCAATACATTTTAAACCATTATTTCTTTTTGAACTCTTAAAAAGTTATATCAGCGTTAAATCGATTTATTTAGCCCGTCTGTCTGAAAGTTGTTTTGAAAGGAATTTCTATAATTCAACCCTCTACGGCTCACAAATACTCACAAACTACTTTGATTGCTCATGTCTTTGGCAGGGGATTGAGGGTTAGTTGTACTACAGTTGAAACTAATTGAATCGACGTGTTTCTTTGAAACGCTTTTTTGAAAAGCTTTTATGAGGGTGGCTACAAAATAAATTCACATTTTCAACGTAAAACGTGGGTAAGGACGGTTTGGGTATTAGTGGTTTTTACAAAAAAGTATAATGCTCATCTTATTTTAAGACTGCCTCGGTGGCGGGATGGTAGTGAATGCGACTGGGAGTGTGGTCTCGGACTCGATTCTGGCCTAATCTTACTAGTGTTTTTTATTAAGAGTAGCAGCACGGAATCTGAAACTATTGGGAATAGACTGGTCTTATATTACGTGACACCTACAACTATAGTTGGAGAAATAATTATGTCTAATATTACATGTAATGCTGCACTATACGGATGGCGTATTGGTTTAAATGGACGCTTTACCACTGCCTCTATGCTTAGTATTGTGGGTTCGAATCCCACACGAGACAATAATTTGTGTGATCCACAAATGGTTGTTCCGAGCCTGGGTGTTCTTTGTGCCCGTCTTTTTTTAATAATAATATTCTACCACATACACACAACACCATCTAGCCCAAACTAAGCAGAGCGTGTACTATGGGTACTAGACAATGGATAAACATACATATATACTTTTTTTTTTGTAAATACGTACATACATAGAAACACCCAGACCAAGACAAACATCCATGTTCATGCACACAAATGTTTGACTTGTGCGGGGATCGAACCCGCGACCTCGGGCGTGACAGTCGGTTACACTAACCACTACGCCATCGAGGCCGACTATATTTTGACTGTTTGTAAAGCCTTCCGAGAGAAGAAGCGGTCGGTTTAAAAAATCTTGTTGAGTGGGCTTCTCTCTCTTTCTCTCTTTAGTACATAGCAGTCTATATACTACATACTTACTCAATGCCTTGAAAAATCTTTGCTTGAATAACGTAGGTCTAGCTTTATAATCTCAGTGTAGTAGTAGAAATTGTACCAAAACAAAAGTGTACACACAGACCGGTTATTGTATCGAACGTCCCATGCGGTCGTGTGGAATGAATGAAAGCGCGCTTTTGTTTTCCAATAGACGTAACAGTACCAAACAATCGAATTGAAACTGTATAATGTGAATGTTCTAGATTTCTTGCTGTTAACACATCTGCTGACCAATTAGATAGAACTATAATAGTGTGAGAGAGCTGTAAGATGGAATGAAAGGAAAACAATTTTACTTGACGATAATAATAATAATGTCTTCCAGACCGAATTTCCGTCATGGCGGCGAATCTCGACGGACATTGGCAATCTGCGCAAAACATATTATAGTGCACAAGAGTGTGCGCAAACAAAATGCACTCTCTGTTTCCTAACACTTATGATGCGATCGGAAGATCAGGCGCAGGACCAACGGCTTAATGTGCTTTCCGAGGCACGGGGTATCTAACACCGCTAACTTCCTAACTCCGGCTTGCTATTCAGATTTCTTAACAGATTTTTGTTGGCCTGACCCGGGATTCGAACTCGAGATCTAAAGCACAGTAGTCGCATTCACTTCTATTGCACTACAAACCATACCTTTCTACAATTTCATTATCAATCCGCACTTTGCGTACTGCAAAAGTTATCGCTACACTGCAGCGAAAGGTAATCTCTGGGTAAGCGTTAAGCACACAACAAAATTATAATTCTGTATCCTACAAGTAATAAAATAAAGCTTAGTAACACATATGAGTATACTAGTACTCTCTAACAAAGCGTAGGTAGTTTGGCATTCATACATGGGGACGTAAAAGATATGACCTCATTTCTTAGATGACATAATAAATAGAAACATAACCTACACTCGCAGCTGTATATACTGGGTGCCGATTTAAACGTCTACAATACTTCAGTATTGCATAGTACGGATTCAAATAATATGATTCATAATTATATAACTAGATTTTATCCGCGTCTTCGCTCGCGTAAATATATATATTTTTTTTTTATGGCATAGCGGGGCAAACGTGCCGACGGATCGCCTGATGGTAAGCGATTACCGCCGCCCATGACACCCGCAACCCCAAAAGAGTTAAAAGTGCGTTGCCAGCCCTTTAAGAAGGAATGAAGGAGGGAAAGGACAAAGGAAATGGATAGGAAAAGGATCGGGGTAACTGGGCCTCCGGCTCTCTCACTCACCGATACGAAACGCAACAGTACGGGTACCGTTACTTCACGCCGGTATTCTGTGAGAGGGTAGTACTACCCCGGTCGATCCGGCCCATGCATGCTGAAACCAGCGAGGATCTACTACCTAGATTAGATTAGATTTGTAACAGAACTTTTTTTGGATGAAAGGTACCCTATGTCATTTTTCTGTATCCCTGACAACTTGTATAAGAAATATCATGATGATCAGGCGAGTAGTTGAGGCGTGAAAACGTAACAAACAAACTGAGATTCGCATTTATAATATTACTAGTTTTTCCCCGCGGTTTCACCCGCGTAAGTCCCGTTGCCGTGGGAATATCGGGATAAAAGTAGCCTTTATGTGAATCTAGGTCTTCAGCTATCTAGGAATCCTGTGTATCCAGTAGGGTGCATTACAACTACATATCGCCAGCAACATTTTACAACGCACGTAATACGTAGTGAATCTTTACCGCCTACTAGGTCAACCACTCAGATATTGGAACTAAGACTACACGATTGACTGAGAGCAGACAGCGGAATTAAAGGAGACAAGTTAGTATGTAATTCATTAATGACTAAAGAAGTTTATAATTCTACGTTTCGTCAAAAACGGAATGATAAAAGTATTATAAATTAAAATGTTTAAATATTTTTTGTTTAACTGTGAAATAGGAATATAAACATTATTTTATTATTCAACATTATTATGTATAAATATATAATAATAAACGTTACAAGAAGGTAAATAAAAATGTAATGTTAAAGACTTTGATATTCTGTCAGGAGCCGAAACATTATAAGAACCTCGTTTCTGTATAAATTATTTCAGGTGTCTATTTGATAATGCTTTTTCTTCGTAACGAATAAATTATTCAGTAAAAATTTTAGTTTTAATAAATCAAGTTTTATTATTCATATTTCGATGCTTACTTATTTCGTAATAAATATTTTTTATATATATTGATCCTGACGTTTTGGATAGTTTAAAACAAAAAATGAATACGGGCAGATTGTCATTAATATTAGTTAAAAATTACTTCAAGCACAAAATTGTTGTATACCTACTTAAAGCAAACTTTCAATCATTATTTTCGTAATATAAATGTATTCATTGATAAAGTATCTATATTTTATCTTAAAGTACAAGAAAATATAACCAATAATATTTTCTTTAATATAAAAAGAAATATTAACAGTTTCGAGAGAGTGTAACCTCTATGACGTTGTCACAAATCCAATATGGAAGCCACGTAAAAACTATTTTAAGTGAAATTCTTTGTGTTGCTAGAAGGCGTTATCACGTCCATTGTACATTGCTACTGTTGGCAACCTTTATGCGACGTTATTCAACAAAAACCTAAACATTTCAATCCACTGCGGGCCAGTTATAAAAATAAACACGTGTACTGACACAAGCCATTCCGTTTTCCCTCTCACCTGTCATTTAAGCCACGTCAAAAGCCTCCAAGATGTCGACAACCTTTGTGGAGCACATCAACAAATACTTTTTAGAATACGGTGGGCGACGTTTCGGATAGTGAATAATGTTATTTTTGTAGTACTGAATAGTCTGTTATGTATTTTGAATAAATGATAAGGCATAGCTATTCAGTTTGTTGTGTATAAATCGAATAATGTATATTTTGTGGTTGAGGAACCAATCGGTTGGTGTTCGTAGCCGCCACGTATGGACTGCTACTGCTCATTTCAAATTCTGTTATTTGTGCTCGTCATTGTAAAAGCTACCGCTTGATAGAAGATGAACCGGAAATGGCTATTTTACACCTATGAGACACGAACCTGCTTGTCGACTGAAATGTTCAAATTTTTAAAAATTCCCTCGCCTTTCCTATCCAGAATAACGCGTGCTGGGCTCAGATGCCATCCTTACACGGTGGAGTCGACTAGAGTGCGTACCAACAACTTTGGGTCTTTATACGTCTGCCGAACGATCAAGGCATGGAATTCTCTGCCAAGGAACGTGTTTCCTTCTTCCTTCAATCCTGGGTCCTTTAAGCGGGGCGTGTAAAGGCAAAGTAGAGACCTCAATATCACCTCGGCTGCTATGAGGACGATGTGGAGGCCACTGCTCTTAGACCACACGACTGCTTACCATCAGGCGGAGTGAGGTCATTAAGACGAGCAAAAAAAAAAAGTGGTACTTTTGCACCAACTCGGAAACAAGGCAAATCAAAATTAATACGGGAGACTCTACCATGACTGCAAGACTGTAAAAAGGTAGGCAACCAATATTATAAACAAAATTTTGCCGGCGGCTTCACTCACGTAAATGAAGGTTGGTTTAGGTTAGTAACAGTGATTTTTTTCTGAATGAAAGGTACCTCATGTCCTTTTTATTCCCATGACAACGTGTATGCGAAATTTCATAATGAACAGTCGAGTAGTTAAAGAGTAAAGCGTAACAAACAAACGAACTCACATTCGCATTTGTAATATTAGTTACGATGTTACAAGGCCAGCGATAGCTTGGATCTTATTTTCAAGTCACGTGTATTTTAATCGGATAGGTTAAAATTAGGATATCCTCCTGGTTACATTCCTCCTACTAATATTATACAAGTTTGGGAAGATATTGACAAGTTAGCTTCTCAATCACACGTCAATCGTTAAATGTGTTTCGTTGAAACTAGGCACGTGCTAAGTTATACATGTATTTAGAACACGTTTTGGATTAACGCGTAGAATACCATTTATCTTTTTATTCCCGCAGGGTTCTAGCAAAAACAAAAAGAAATCGTGGCAGTAACTAGTCGATTAAAACATTAAGTTGGCGTGCCTATTTAAAAGTATGAAAATAGTGTTACTTTCATACTTCCAAATAGGTACAAAAATAAAATAAACTACGTAGTATCCGCTTATATATTTTTTTTGAAAACGCTTCTATTTCTTTAGCGATAGATCTGGGTCACGGGTGACTCAAAACAACTTTTTTACAGATCACACATATTTGTATCTCGCGTGTTTATCTAACCCTATCTAAGCATTGATGCATTGGCAAAGGCAAGGCGATCACTTTACCCACTACACCATTCATGCAGTCAAATGACAATGAAATGAAATGAAATTCATTTATTTATTAAATTAGTTGAAAATTTACACTTACATAAGTTATAGTTAAAGTGAAATAGATTAAGTACTAAAGTAAATTTCCATATCCAGTGTTTAAGACTGCGCCGAGCGAAATGTGCCAAAACAGGCGGTCACAATTAAGTTGATAAAGTCAACACTTTTTGTTTAATACAAATATAAAATATACATTTACCATAACAATTAATGTGTTTACAATTACTCCGTGTAAAAAAGTTAAAATAATTAAGATTTTTGCCTACAAAATTACTTAAATTTGCACGAAAAATGCAAAAACGTAAGCTCGTGTTACGTGATTTTTAGATTATAACAGTAGAAATCTATCCTATTTTACAGCTTAAACGGAACATAAACAGTTATATTACAATTTGTCCGTCCCAAATATTTAAATTATTGGTTGATAATAAAGATACATATTTATTTAAAAAAGCACTTCAAATCCTCCATACAATTTTATTATGGCGGCCGCGCGTCGATTTGATTATCGAGCTCTGTCATGCAGTCCAACCGCGTCTTACGCTTGGCGCAGTCTTAAGTGAACTCTGATACACAAAGTAAGATCATAAGATCAAACTTGTGTTATGGGTACCAGCGCTTTTACAAATAGATTTCACATTAGATATTGGTTTGGTGACCATTGAAGTTAGCAGATGATGACGCATTCAAGTAAACATTTACTATGATGCGATATGCGATTGCGATACGATCCAAATATAGATAGATACACAAAGGCTTAGCTTATTCTTTTCGGCGCATATTTTGTCAAACTGTCGCTTTTAATTCGCGCTAAATGTTTCTTAAACATGTTAACACAGCTTCATACAAACTACATAGATAACATTTAAAACCATTTATTATCAAGTCACTGCCAACAACGTGATTTTTATTTGCACACTGGCTTATCTAGTCTATAATTTCAAAAAGAACTAGACAGTCCAAATTTCATATTATTTACACATTTACTTTTGATTTTATGTTTATCGTATTTTCACTTACAAAGTGGCAGTAGCCTTTGCCTTTGACAGATTCTGTGATCAGTTTCAGATTAATATAAAATTGCTGAGTTCTAGGAATCAAATATTTGAAAAGTAATGACTTTAATGATACTAAGAAAATTAAGATAGATAACGCTAAGGTACCTTTATTAATAGTTATAGATCTACAAAATAATAATTAGTGTAGTCATTTAAAGTCCATCTTCTCCCTAGCCTTTATTATTCCTAAGTCACTTGGGGTCGGCTTTTCTGGTCTAACCGGATTTGACTGAATATCAGTTTTTACACGGAGCGGCTGCCACCTGACCTCCGCAACCTGAAGGCTAACGATACCCTAATGCTAGAATACCAGTGTCAGGATATTATAGGGCTCTGATTTCCCAATAACGACTGCCATAGTTGTTCATGGCAGCCGGGACCGACGGCTTAACGTGCTCTTCGAGGCACGGAGCAGGCGATAATTGTCAATCAATACGCACATTATTTCAAAATGTCATATAACTTCCGAAAGTCAGAGGTGCGCGACGTGGGTTCGAACCCGAGACCCTCTGCATCGCAGTCTGTTGTGGTCTCCCCACTAAGCTATCGCTGCTCCTTCATTTAAAGTTCATATGAGGTACGAATCCCCTTAAAAGCAAACGAGACTATCCGTAGATAAAAGCTCTCTAAGACATGATTGGACATGATTGGGCATGATGTGTAGTTGGTAGTGTCCCATCAAAGGACGTGACCGCGACAAAGTTGCTTCGTTTCGTCAATCAATATGCGCGCGACACATGTCCCTCGAGGTATGCACGATATGGTATTCGTTATATTAGAAAGAAAAAAGAAAGAAATTTATTTATTTTGGCTCACAAAAGAGTACACAGACCACATGAAAAAATAAGATAAAATAAAATAAATTCATAATAAAAAAGCAGAACAATAATAAAACTAGAAAAATAAAACAAATACTAACATTATATACCTATTTACACTTCTTTGTATAATATATCAGTAAAGTAATATACAAATAGCATTTTATATCGGATAGATATTTATTTTCTTTCTTTTATTTTTGAAGTACAAGACAGCTTATTTTTAAAATACAATTACCGCATTAGCAAAACATAATTATATTAGTTAAGAGACGATCAAACCACCACGTCAACTGATGTGGTTAGCTATCTGAGTTAACAACAACTATTCAATATCCTTTATATATTTTTTAATGATTACGCCCGCTCTAAAATTAAATTTTATGTCGCGGGGACTTTAAAATATTAAAACAACAGACCAAATAACATCCAGACTCGGAACAACCATTTATGGTTCACACAAACTTTTGTCCCGTGTGGGATTCGAACCCACAACACTCGGCGCAGCGGCAATGGAGAGGCAACCACTTAAATCATTAAGCCATTTGTGCAGTTGAGCCGAGGTCAATTTTGAACCGTCATGCACGCCTTTCAGAAATCGGGTACTCGGGCTTTATGTAACAATAAAGAAATATCAAACGACTTCTGCATTTTAGGAAAGACCGAATGATCAATCATATTGCGCAACAGCATATCTGATGATTGGGTTATGTTACATGATAGCCTCGATGGCATAGTGGTTAATGTAACCGACTGCCACGCCTGAGGTCGCGGGTTCGATTCTCGCTCAAGTCAAACATTTGTGTGCATGAACATGGATGTTTGTCTTGGTCTGGGTGTTTCTGTGTATAATACGTATGTATTTACAAAAAAAAGTATATATATGTATGTTTATCCATTGTCTTGTACCCATAGTACAAGCTCTGCTTAATTTGGGCTAGATGGTGTTGTATGTATGTGATAGAATATTATTATTATGTTAGTCCAACTTTTAATGACAATTTCAAATCTGTGACTGAAATTTCAATATCAGGTCTAGTTAACAAAATATGGCACATGAGTCTTCTTATAATAAAACACAGTATATTTAAAGATTATCTTATTTTATTTAGTTCTTAAGTTGAAAAATCTTTATTTTATTTGACTTCCTTGTTGAAGCTGAAGGTTGAGAGCTGAGCTTATAATAATTACTTATATATTCTCCGCAATTGAAAAAAAAAATTGGATTATTCACACAAATATATTGAGAAAATTTTATAGTGTTATAGTTATCAGCAAATTTAGTGGAAGTAACAACTCGTAAACAAGATTTGTTACAAAAAAATGAGGGTATATGTAGAATCAGCAACGCCGAATTAGTAAACATCATGTGATAAAAGTCATTCATCAAACAAAAGTTGCAATTTTGTTGTGCAGTGTTATATAGTACATACGAGTATCTACGTAATGAAAAGTCTTTACTGCTTTCAAAGAACTATTCCACTCAAGGCATAATACCCGTGGGGCTTTGAACAGTTATTGAAACAACAGCGAATACAAAGACTACCTACATTCGAAGTAATCGCTATCTGTAGCGAAGGACGATTGCGGACGGCATGTTGCGACAATCGGATAGACATAGTGGTGTATTTTTGTTGTAGGGCTTTTTAAGTCCTCGAGAAGAGTGGTACTGTGCTGCCCAGCAGAGTAAATATTGGTCTTAGTAATTTATCTATCGGTACAGTGATACTTTCCTAGCTAGATCGATATGACGTGATGAAAAAGCATATGCATGCTTGAAAGTAGTTCATCATTGATCTTACATGTTCTTATTCATACATACGTAAACCCACATCTATGTTCCCGAAAATGTAGACAAAGTTTTATCACAACTACATTTTGCCAGCTATGTGTTTGAGCCCAAGTATTACGGGACGAGTTTATTGCCATCTAGCAGTCATTGTTGAAGATTCTGTACTGCTACTGATAAACATTAGCAGAAAATCTCAATAAAACAAACACGTGACCTGAGATCTCATGATAAAGAAAATTCGAAAAAATATATCATGAGACACCTGCGTCATACAGCTGCAGCAATCAGGACTCCAGTTCAGTATTTGCCTTGTCCCAAGAACAAGGCACTGGTCTTTCACTGAAGCCTGTAGTCGTACGTGACGTACACAGTAGTTTCACTACCGTTGCGCTAATGAGGCGGTTTGCGTTTTGTGGTAATAGTAATCGCAAACCGCAATACTGTGATCACTCACCATCAGGTGGTATACTTGTTTGCCACTTTAGAAGTATAAAAAGAAACTGTCTGGCGGGTTGTATACTTCATTGCAATCGTACTATAGTACAAAATAAATCAGTTGAGCTAGCAATTGACTCTCTCTTCAGCAAAACTCAACAAAGCGCAGATATCGTTGAATCGACTATTCCTTACAACTGAGTCCCTAGAAATCTCGTTAGCAACACTAAGATCCCGGTGACGCATCGCTTATCTTTGTTGCATTGCATCCGTTCCTTCAGTAAACTCACTAAGTTTTAATGTTTGAGATTCATCAGTGTTACATTGTGACTTAACCGAAGAATGATTTATAATAATATAAAATAATATAATAATAATATTCTACCACATAGGTACACACTACACCATCTAGCCCAAACTAAGCAGAGCTTGTACTTTGGGTACTAGACAATGGATAAACATACATATATATTTTTTTTTGTAGATACTTACATATTATACATAAAAACACTCAGACCAAGACAAACATCCATGTTCATGCACACAAATGTTTGACTTGTGCGGGAATCGAACCCGCGACCTCAGACGTGGCAGTTGGTTACACTAACCACTACTTTTGTTAACTACCGCCACACCGTAACGGTGCAGAAAAAACATCGTGAGGAAACCTGCATGTCTGAGAGTTCACCATAATGTTCTCGAAGATATGTGAAGTTTGCCAACTCGCAGTGGACCAGCGTGGTGGACTACGGCCTTAACCTCCTCACACTGAGAAGAGGCCCGTGTCAATCAGTGAGGCAGTACATGAACAGTAATACAGAGCTAATATTATATTAAACTACCGCCAGCTTAATTAATAAGATATTGGATGCGATTGAAAAGTCGTAGGTTCAAATCTACTCCTAATACAAGCTTCTAGCTTAGATTGACTAAATTGTAAGTAATCCTTAAAAAAATATCAAACTTGGTATTCTACGTTTGTTAAAAAGATAGTTTCCGCACTAAAAATGAAGCCTTGTAGCGCTGTGAACTTTACAAATATACAATTAAGGAACACAAATTATCCAAAGTCAGAATAATTATTTGTAGATCACACATTATATAATTATCCTTGGGATTTGAACTCATAACATTCGGCACGCCGATAACGGCAAGGCGACCGCTTGGCCGCAACGTCATCCGTGCATTTATATCATCATACTAGTTAAGTTTGCAGCGGATCGTGGAATCTCGGATTTAAATCCGGAGCAAGCAAAGTTTTAATGTGTTTTTGTACTAGGTAATTTTCAGTATCTGTACGGATTCTAGTACTGTAGAGAAACAAGACTCACGCCCTGTTATGTACCGCTTAAAACATAACTGAATAAACTAGATTTCATTCACTTTTTATATTTGAAGTATTTTTGTCATAAATCTTCACCTTCGCGGGTATACAAGCGTGAATCTATGTATACATAGAACTAGGTTTTGCCCGCGGCTTCGTTCGCGTCAATGTAGGTTTAGATACGATAGCAACAGTACTTTAAAAAAAATATATAGCCTATGTTACTCAGTGATAATATAGCTTACCAATGGCAAAATAATTTTTAAAATCGGTCAGTTTGTTTTTGAGTTAAATGCTTACAAACAAAAGAAGAAACAAAAAATCTAATCTTTCCTTTTTATAATATTAGTAGATATACATAACACGTACATAATCCCAAGCTTGCGTCTCTGAAAGGCTAAATACAGGTTTATTTTACCCAGATTTCACTAAGTATCGTTTGATGTTCCATGATATATAGATATAGATGGCCAACCTATTGTCGTTTACTGGACACACCATATTCCATGCTGCTACTGGGCACTTTTTAATAGAAAACCATACCATATATTCCAAAACGGACATCAAACCTTTGGTCTCAACCACAGCAGTCGCATTCATTATCGCTGCGCCACCGATAATTTCGCTTTCTACAATCACAATAACTTTGGTTTTACACCGCATATTTAAATACAAATCCGTGGGATTATTTGTATTGTAATGGATACAATAATACCACATGCAAATAAATATACCATTTCAGTAACCGACGTTGTTGGCTCTCGGTCGCGACTCTGCCACAAAGTAGAATAAATTGATTCCCAATGCTGTTCGCCGCGTTGCTACTGCAAAGATTCGAATGTACCAACTCTTTGAATCAAAGAACTAAATAACCCGCGTATGGAACTTTGTCGTATTATAATAAGCTTGGAGTTTAGATAGACTTACGAGGAGACCGCTGGACTACCACGCAGAAGTTTCAAGTTCGATCTGAAAGTATACTTCTGACTATGTAGCATTATGTACGTATTAAATGTTAAATTAATAATAATAAAATATTAATAATAATATTCTATCACATACACACAACACCATCTAGCCCAAGCTAAGCAGAGCCTGTACTATGGATACTAGATAATGGATAAACATACCTATATTATACTTTTTTTGTAAATACATACATATTATACATAGAAACACACAGACCAAGACAAACACCCATGTCCGTGCACACAAATGTTTGACTTGTGCGGGAATCAAACCCACGACCTCAGTCGTGGCAGTTGGTAACACTAACCACTATATCATCAAGGTCGTCAATCACGTATGATTTTTAAATTGTTGTTGTCTGTGAGTTCTCAATAATGTTCTCTTAAATGTTAGAAGTCTGGCAAGCCGTAGGGTAGCTTGGCGAACTATGATCTAAACTTTCTCACACTGAAAAGATGCATGTCCAACCTTATGGAAGGAAAGAACAAATTCGTTTTCACAAGTCGTGCTCGATCCGTGAAGCGCTAAAGTGACGCTGACTTAGTCCCAGGGTTCTGTCCCTAAAGAGGTAGATAGAGCTTATTACATACATACATATTTGGTCAGCTATGGCATTAGATCCTATGTAATAATTGACAATTTATTCTATTACTGTCTACCAGAATTCCATCCTGCTACTAAAAATTAGATACAGATAATAATAATTATAATGTCCTCCAGACCGAATTTTGGTCACAGCTGCCAATCTTAACAGAGATTGCCCATTTGCACAAGGGATTTAAGAGAGTGCGCATACACAAGTGCACTTCCTGTTCTCTAACTCTCATGATCCGATAGAGCCGTAGTCCGACACGACAGGAGAGTTCAGGCGCAGGACCAACGGTTTAACATGGTTGCCGAGGCACCGGTTGAAAACGGGCGGTCTTAAACTTCCTAACTCCGGGCTGCTATTGAATTTTCTTGATACGAAAACCAAATAAATTTTCACGACCCGACCCGCGATCCGAATCCGATACCTCATATACAGTAGACGCATTAACTGCTGCTGCGCTACGGAGCCAGATAACGTAATAACAATTTGCCCACCCCGGGAATGAAACCTGAACAATGGAACCCGAACTGGGCACAGCACAGCTGTCGCATTCACTATCAGTGTGCTATCGAGGCAGTCTAGTATACATTAACTGCTACGCGAGTAACTGATGGCTATCGTACAAGATGCTGGTAACATGTGCGGGTTATATGCATCTTGTAAAAGATCGACATGAGCCACTCGCGCAAGTAACTCGCATATGTATTCTGTGCTGTTTATTTAGT
This sequence comes from Catocala nupta, assembly GCA_963675205.1. Classification (NCBI taxonomy): domain Eukaryota; kingdom Metazoa; phylum Arthropoda; class Insecta; order Lepidoptera; family Erebidae; genus Catocala; species Catocala nupta. The sequence continues at coordinate 30,431,971 of OY776087.1, forward strand.
TATTTATTAAGGTTCACTAACAATTGTTTACATTAGATCTTAGGAGTAATACTTTTGTTGTAATCTGGTAACAATGTAACAATTACTTAAAGGTAAACACTGCATAATTATATTTAATACAAGATGATTAAGTTAATAAATAGGTAGAAAACATGTATATAGCTAGAGATATATATTCTCAAAAATAATTATGTTAGGAATTAATCATATTCCAGTAAACTGCTTAAAGTAGATTTTTGTTTTAGAATTGAGTCAGAGTGTAAGTCAATAATGTCACTGCAGCTGTTTAAAACCTTACAAAACCTAGAATAGGGGGAATTAGCGCCTAGAACTATCTTTCGCAACGAAGGACACAGTGGTGTGACTGGACGACGCGGAAGCCTGGCGGGAACGCGAAACTTAAAGAGGTTAATCAAGTGCGGGTAGTCAATACTATGATTTAGAATTTTGTACGCAAATATTGTCGTTGTTGCGTGTTACCGTGCATATGTACCCGTGTTAGTCACTTGCTGCGTGTCATTAAACAAGCCTCGTTGTGTGCCATTATTCAAGCTTAAAGTTTACATTGTGCCGTCGCTTTCTGAGGTTACAATAGCCCAAAGTACGGCGGCAGTATGATTTTAGTTGTAATGATAATAATAGCGTTGCTTAGACATGCTAGGCCTTTACTAATAATGAGAAGCATAAGGTAAACACACACCTATATATCCACACTCATAGAACTTGTAAAATTATCTTTCTTTATGCATACATACATAGTTTCGCTTCTTATATCTTCGAAAGGGTAGGCAGATACGTATTATATCTATATTTCTCTAGTTATGTTTTCAGGTCTAACTTAACATCCTCTAAGGTCGTATACTAGGCATAAGCTTCAGACGTCGTGAACTATGCTGGCCGACCCAGAAATTGAATCGTGTACAGCAGTCACATTTAACACCACTACGCCAAAGAGGCTTCTTTACAGTGTGTTTATAAAAAAATACTAGCACAAGGCATGAGTTCAATCTTGCTTGGATGACTTAGTGCTTTAAACAGTAGGTTTTTTTTTACTGTTAAAGTTGCAAACAAGCTTACGGCTCACCTGATGGAAAATGGTTACCGTAGTCTATCGACGCCTGCAATACCAGAGGTATCACTTGTGCGTTGCCGACCTTGTAAAACATTTAACGCCCTTTTTGAAGAACCCCATACCCCATCTTGTGGGAAAACCTGGGCAGGAAGTTCCACAACCTGAGCGTTCGCGGGAGAAATTTACCCTCTACTTCTGAATTTTTATATAAAACAACCTAGACACTACCTAGATAATTTTTATAATTGAAAACCTAAATTTTAGGTAATTTGTGTGAATACAAACTATTTAAAGATTCTATAACGTTTTTCAATTTTAGCCAGCACCGCAGGTAATAATTCTGTAGTCATTAAAAAGATAATATGAACTGTGCGAAGTTGGACTAATTGCCTTTAATAATTTTTTTGTCTTTTTCTTCCTGTGATTTCAGCATGAATGGACGGCTCTCACAGAATATCGACGTGAAATGGCAGTATTCCTACTGTTGCAATTGTGAGTGAGAGTATCGGAAGCCTAACCACCCTCTTTCCCCCTTCCCGCCCCTTCTCTTTCCCACTTCCTTTCCTAAAGTGTCGGCAACGCGCAAGTGATTTGGTGTTGCAGGCGTCCATAAGCTACGGTGACCACTTACCATCAGTTGGGCCGTATACTTGTTTGCCACCTTAGTTGTAGAAAAAAAGGTTCTTAAATTCAGTGACAGAATTTGAAGCTTAGAAGCCTATAATATACACTTAATGTTTTTGCATGTCGCTGTATTCTGGTCAAAATAATTGTATCTTGTATTTCTCTGTAACACCATTTGTTACAGTATTTTTGCAAATAAATATTCTGATTCTGATTCTATAAATATTTCTACCATACCACTTGAAATAAAAAGTATGTATTTACCTATAATGGATGCAATATTGTGGCTATCATCTATAATGATGTTTTATAGTCTTCATTCCTAAAAACGATCACTGTTCGTATATTTGTAAGGCGTCGCAGATACACGATTCACAGAACCCCATAGATCTGAAAAAGCTATATAAGGTTCGTAAAATCACACAAAGGAAATGTATAAACAAATTATTAGGTATCATCATTCTATGTGTCAACAAAACAATTTTGATACATCTTGCGGTGACGAACATTTTCGTAATACGATAATTTGTACGGTTTCTTTTACATTTAGCTTATACCTTTCTTTGTAAGGAAACGTCGATTCTCGATACCGTTCGTGTAATTAAATTGAGAGTGCTTAGTTCGTTAACCTCGTCATTCCCGGGAACGGGTGCTGCGTATCGTCAATGACGGCCCAAAGAGTCGCCCAAAAAACAAATAAGTCAAACCGATCGCAACCAACTGTAGTTATAAGAAACCCTGAACAAAGTTGTTTAAACAAATGTTGGGGGGAGTGTGGTGCAAGGTAAAAGGGTCCAGATGATCGGCCAAAAATTTGTGAACTAAAATAAAGACCAGCAAACACTTTTGTGGGTAAATAATTGAATACTTTGTACTTAATATTTAGACGAAAATTTCTTGACAATTGTTCACTTATTATTTATGTACTAAACAAACATTCTATAATTTAGAGAATTTGTTTGTAAGGATTTTTATCTGTTTCTAAGTTATTTTGGTCACCTCGTAGGATTATATTATAAAATTATTTAATAATCAAATATGTTATCGTAATGAGGCAATATCGATATGATAATATTTTTTTATATTTAAAGATATGAATATTTATAGAGAAAGAAATTGTAAAAAATATAATTATTAAAATATGTTTCAAGTTTTAATTATTTGCTTATAAGTTTTAACATAATGGGCTAAGTAAACGAATAACCAGTTACCAATACATTATAAAAATATAAACTGCTAACTGGTAGATATGTTGATCATTACAAATAACGTTTATCTATTTAGCTAAAATTTAAAGTAATATTTCTGTTCATTACTGTTTAAAAATTACTTGGAATATTATAAACCTATATATCTTTAAATATTATCTTTTGGGAATCAACGCCTTACTTACTAAATAATAAAACCGATACATCTGATCAAAGTCGTATTACAAGATTTAAAATTATTAACTTCTTTTAAAAAGCATTTAAGTTATCCGCTGGTTTCTTTGACCCGCACCCCACCATAAAGCATTGTTTACATAAGTGACCCCCAGCATCGCCCGGGAATACATTACCGGACTTGTGAATGGACAATTTCAATGTTGATATTGACATTAAAATAATTATGTTTACACTAGGAGATTTCTTTCAGTTTTCAGGACACCACGGCCCTTGTTTACACATCGTAAAATTAGAAATATTCGTTTTATATTTTGGTATAGACTTACAAATATATGTAGCTATATCGACACACTGTATAGTCCATTTCTTTTAATTGTTTTATTTAGTAGGTAAATAAGACATACTTGTCGCTAGACACAATGGGTAATAATATAGAATATCTCTATAAACGTCTTTCTAATTTCTATCATCTCTATTATTTTGAGAACGAATACAGTCTAAAAGAGGTATCTGAATTCTAAAACTTCCTATCTAATATTATAAATGCGAAAGTGATTTTGTTTGTTTGTTTGTTACTCTTTCTCGCCTTAATTGCTCCAACGATCATCTTGAAATTTCGCATACAAATTGTCAGGTGTACAGAAAAGGGCATTGGGTACCCTATACCGAGGTAAAGAAATTTGTTGACAAAATCTCTATAACTGCGAGGAAAGCCGCGGACAATATCTAGTAAGTAGTATTATAAATGCGGATGTGCGTTTGTTTGTTTACTATACTTTCACGCCTTAACTACTCTGCCGATCATCATGGAATGTCACATACACATTATCATAAACTACCTCCGTGGCGCAGCGGTAGTGAATGCGACTGCTGTGCATGAGGTCTCAGGTTTGGTCAGGCCAACAAAAAGGTATTGGGTTCTCAATAGCAGCTCGGAGTTAGGAAATCGGCGGTGTTAGTCACCCTCGTGCCTCGGAAAGCACGTAAAGCCGTTGGTCCTGCGCCTGATATAATAATAATATAATAATATTCTACCACATACACACAACACCATCTAGCCCAAACTAAGCAGAGCTTGTACTATGGGTACTAGACAATGGATAAACATACATATATACTTTTTTTTTTGTAAATACATACATATTATACATAGAAACACCCAGACCAAGACAAACATCCATGTTCATGCACACAAATATTTGTCTTGTGCGGGAATCGAACCCGCGACCTCAGGCGTGGCAGTCGGTTACACTAACCACTACGCCATCGAGGCCGACATCTGATATCTCTCCGGTTGTGTCGGATTACCGTCCCATCGGAACTTGAGAGTTAGGGAACTGAGAGGGCACTTGTGTTTGCGCACACGCTTGTGCACTATAATATCTCCTGCGCAGATGGCTAGTCTCCGTTAAGATTGGCCGCCGTGACCGAAATTCGGTCTGGAGGACATAATTATTATTATCACAGAAAAGAACATAGTGGTAAACAGAACTTTTTTCTGGATCTGGATCCAGAAAAATTACTGTTTTCGAGCGAAATCGCGGGCAGAAGCGAAGTGACTTTATAATGAGTTGTTTGTTTGGCAAATAAGACAACTAACAATAGTCTATATATTGAAGTACACATTGTTGTATATTGTATGGATATTGATGTATATTGACACATATTCCGATGTATATTTGTGAATAATTCATGTGCAAATTATTCTGTGTTTATTTTTTGTTTCCGCTTTGTTTGTATTATTTCGTTCGTTTTGTAACGCGATCGTAATTGGTAACTGGATAAAGGATTCGTTTAAATTTTGTTACATGTTTATTTATTTGCTGTTTATTTATTGTATATGTGTGAAATTAATACCGTTATTAAAAATATCATTATTTCGCCATTTTCTTTTTTATTTCGTATTAATTGCCAGTTAAATAGCTGTTTGAGGGATTTGTAAATTTTGTTTGGGATTATTTGTTGTTCATAATTAAATTTGTATACAAATATATATTGAAGTTTGTTATAATTTCCTGAGACCGACAGTAGCAGCAATTCCATATGACCAGAGAGAGATTACGCGCAAAATCAACGGCTTTACGTGCTTTCAGAGGTACGGCAAAACCGCTATCTGCCTAACTGAGAATAATTTACTGTCAGAAAATCTTAATAAGTTTTGCTCGAGCATCATACCCGACACTTCAGACACAGCAGTTAATTACAACCTGCATTGCTATTTATTATATTTACCAACTATGTGCAGAAATAAATAATTTGCTTCATTAGTCAAACGATATTTTGCACATGGGTGACATTACCGCGTGGGACTTCACAAACATTGAAACAGGTATCACATTGAACATTAGGAACACGAAACAATTATTAGTGGATGACGTAATTTTTTATTGGGTTAGCTGGAGTTTTAACTTACACTACTCAGCACAATGGCAAGCCAACTCCTTAAGCTATTATACCATCCAAGCACGTTAAAACTAAAGAGAGCTGTCGAGGTTGGCATCCCATGTCTATGTGTATACATACCCATGTTCTTATTTTAATTCTTATCACAAGTAGTAAAATATATGAAATTGTCTTAATGCCAAACTATAATTAAATATATTGTGGTGAATAAAACGCGTACGTTACTAAATATGGCGATATATATATATTTATATTTTCTTCCAAAACCAGATTGGTAACAGAGGATAACAAAAAAGAAATCTGCGAAACAAACTTGGTCGGTTCTTAGAAACAAGAAATTTTAAATCAACATTTTCATAACAAACTTAAAGTAATCGCGAACAAATTCGACGCACCTTTAAGTTCTCAGCATTGATCCTTATATTTGCGTAGTAACAAAGCCGCCAAAAACATGTTACGTAAAAACAGCCATACTTAAAGAAAATATAGGTACATAATATACGTACGAGTATATATGGCGGTGTTATATCTATTTCCGCAAAGAAGTAATCAGGGATGTATTACGCTCGCCATCAATGGTTTAAGGTCCCAGCGAGCCTTTTGACATCCACCAAGGAAAGTGCCAGAATCCATCTTTCTACTGAGATTTTGACGACAGAAAATCTAACAACACTTTGCCCGGCACCAAATTCAAACCCAAGACCAAACTTATGCACAAAAGCCACATTCGCAACTCCTGCACCAAAGCTCACAGATCAACTCAACTATAATTTACTTTGCTAAGTTCTTAAAATTTAATTTATATTGTGAAATTAAATTACTGTCTTCAGATTTTATAAGGTAAACTGCTTTAAGATCGGTGAACAGTAATTTAATTTCCTATAGTTTCATGGAAATCAGTAGCTCATTATATCTCCAAGAATGTTTTAATGCATATTCTACAGTTACCTACCTACTATAACGAATGTAATAAAATGTAAATAAAATATTGTAAATTTTAGACGGATTTGGATAAAATTTGAAACAGATAGACCTCGGGACTCACACAACCAAAGCCTCAGGCAAGAGTTATCCTAATATAGGTATATAGTTTTTTATTGCAAATCACTTCTACATAATTAAATTCTTAAACCGAATGGTGTCATACATATAGTAGTTAACTATTCTAGCCTTTTATGTGAACGCCTGTACACTTCGAGCGTTTCGATTAGCTAGACATTCCCCTTGGTAGGCTTATCTTAGATACTTCATTTGTTGGCGAGATTTGAAGTCTCCTATCTAGATGTAAAAGCAGTTAGATCCCTCGCACAGAAGTAGAAACGCCGCCTGAACAACGGGACATCAAATGATATCTTATAAATTACAATTTTGCGTAGATTAGCGGGAGTCGTGGAAATTCCAGCTTATTGAGCGAGAAGAAAATGATACCAAGTTTTGTATACATTTATAAATAATTTCTTCAGTACACGTTGTTAGGAATGTTCTGTATATAGAATTGAGTGAACTTAATTTAGTTGTAATTTTACTTTTTCCCTTTTAATAACTCTTGTGTAATTTCACCTGTTGATTTTTTGTTGGCGATATGCGGACAAACAAAAACGTTCCCACTGGAATGTTATTCTTTGTTTCATTAAGTGTTTTAACAGATTTAAGTCTTACTGAAATTAAACTTTACAGTGTGTATTGTAGTTTATTTTAACTAGTTTTTACTACATTTACTGGCATGTAGACAAAAATTTACAAAAAGGTAAAATAATAATGGGCATGCAACATTAGATATTCTGATGGAGTGACATCGGAATTTAAATGTAACATAAACAAAATTTCATGATCATGTGACAATCACGGTATTCATAAGATCGCCTTACGTCTATAAATTCTCGAAGCGACCTGATACCGGTATTATATCCGCATAATGTGTCCAATTTTATTTTATGTTTCATGTTATGGATGGACAACCTATAACCGACTCCCAGACAAATATACAATGCAGCTACTAACACAAAATCATTCAACCTAGGAATAAACCTAAGACCACATGACAAGGATAATGACAAATAAATGCTAGAGGTCCAACGAAGTGGTAGAAGAATAAATATCTAATTTAAGCTATAATATCTCTGAACAAGGCTTTGTCCATTATTCTCTTACGTCATAAATCACTGTATAAGTCGGCCTCGATGGCATAGTGGTTAGTGTAACCGACTGCCACGCTTGAGGTCGCGGGTTCAATTCCCGCACAAGACAAATATTTGTGTTCATGAACATGGATGTTTGTCTTGGTCTGGGTGGTTCTATGTATGATATGTAAGTATTTACAAAAAGAAAAGTATATATGTATGTTTATTCATTGTCTAGTATCCATAGTACAAGCTCTGCTTAGTTTGGGCTAGATAGTGTTGTGTGTATGTGGTAGAATATTATTATATTATAATTATTTAACTTAGTTATTTCAAGTCTAATCGAAACACAGACGTCTAATTACTTAATTGATTTTACGTAGAAGTGTGACAGCATCTATCCAATAGAACTTGACAAGGACAAAATTGCTTTAATGATTGATTGATAAATGATGTCACTGGTCACGATCTCCTTCTTTTAGGGTTGGAAGCAGTTAAAAGGCAATATTTAAAAAAGCTGAGCAATTGTCTACCTAGTGAATTATTTTATATTTTTACTGATTTCCTATCAGAAATACATTTTATTTAATATGAGTATTTTATTGAGCCCAGGGGTATGTGTGAATGTAATACATAAATTTTGAATGCGGTTTAGTAGTTTAATTCAATTTGATGTAATGATTTCTATGTAAGAGATTGCAAATTACTCTTGACTGTGAGCGAAATTATCGTTTAAATTTGTGCATGCATAAACAGTTTCACTCCCTCATTCCTGAAGAAATTTCATAAATATTAAGATCCTTGTGTGTTGTTGTAAGTATCCTTTTTTATAGGGGGTTCTGTTAGGTTTCTACATATTCGTTTTATTATACTGAGAATACTGTCTTAGAGATCTCAAAAACCTTAATTATCAACCTTGCCTTAATTACTTACCAAAAGCACCATACCCATCAACATCGTGAAAGCGATAAAAAAGTGATCATCATTCCTAATTCACCAAAGCCATATTTAGTTTTGCCATAACATCACTCAACAAACAGTTTAATTACCGATAAAACGTTACTGCGTCGTTAACTATTATCTGGTTAACTAACTGAACCGAGATCAAATGTTACTTTGGATACTAAATTCGCTATTACAACTATAAGGGCTGATTGAGACTATATTGCCAAACGATAATAATATATAATAATATCAGCCCTGTATTAAACTGCCCACTGCTGGCAATGGGCCTCTTCTCAGTGTGAGAAGAGTTAGGCCATAGTCCACCATACTGGCCCAGTGCGGGTTGCCAGGCTTCACATATCTTTGAGAACATTATTGAGTTACACTCTTAGACATGCAGGTTTCCTCACGAAGTTTTCCTTCACCGTTAAAGCAAGCGATAATTAACTATTTAATACGAATATTACTTCAAAAGTCAGAGATCCGCGCCTTAGGATCGAACTTGAGACCAAACGATATACAATGTACCTGTTGTTGTACTGCACGATAGCACTGCTTTAATGGTCGCCTCGACACAGCCATTGCGCCGAGTGTGGTTCGATCCCTCGGGAACAACATTTTGTGTGATCCACATGTGGTTGCTTTGAGTGTGGATGTTCTTTGTGTCCGTTGTTTTAATGTTAGTAAAGTCCCCCGCAATACAGGAATGATTACTAGTGCAAAACATTCAAACGACATACACAAAGATGTGTATATCTATGTATGTATGTATGTGTTTGTCGTATGAATGTTTGCAATATTGGAATTATTCCCAACGGCCTAGTTGTCTTATTTATGTGAAAACTTTACACCTTATGTTTTTTGAAAATTATTATTAAACATTCCAGTTACAAACTAATGGAATGCTAGTAAGCATTCCATTATCGTATCCCCGTCTATAAAAGCATAATAATGCTTTTCTTAGGAGAGAATTCACGAGCATTAAACAATGAGTGGGGATCGAGCCCACGATCACATTCCTTGTCTAATGGCTAACCTTATCATTGCGCTATCGCCGCTTGTTATTATAGCTTTGCTTTGGGATACAGACGAGTAATCGATTTTTATCACATCGTATAAATATTTTACGACTCGTTATCATATTATCTCGTTTTCAATTAAACAAATTTATACGATGTATTGATATTTATTAAATGATGTGTGTGTTTAAACTGCAATGGAGGATAGTGTTTTCTGACGGGCTCAAACAAAATATATTTACTCAGAATATAAGCATTCAATAAAAATATAATGTATTAACCAAAACCATTATATTATGTAACCAAATATTATCTTTTATAAGTTAAGCTCTATTCGCAAGCGGATTACAATTGAGGTCAACTAACAACTAATCAAATAACGTTGAATAATTAATATATTCTATATAAAAATATTTTACCTCGGTTGTGCATCGGTACCGAACATGATTGCATAATATCTTGGATTTGATATCCGGATCGGAAAAATGTGATATGGTTTCTCTGTAAAAAAAACTCAGTTTCGGTAATAGGATCTGCCTGTATTACACGAGACCTGCAATCATAGCTTGCGAAATGTGGATGTAAAACACGTGTGCTACTCCTTTGGGGATAAGAGCGATGCATATAAATATTATGCATGTAATATATTATCAACAAACCCTAATCCTATCTAATATTATAAATACGATTGTGAGTTTATTACGCTTTAGGCCGTAATTACTCGACCGACTCTCCGGTATGAAATTTCGTATACACTTTGTCAGAGGAACAGAAAAGGACGTAGGGAGGAATCTAACCTAACCCAACCGACATTTACGCGAGCAGAGCTGCGGTCAAAATGGAAACTAATATTTTTTTTGTTTTTACACAAATTGTGGTTTGTGGCTACCAAAATTAGTACTTTGCCCACAATAGTCATATATTTTATCGCCAAGGCAGCGAGCGTAACGTAAACGAATTTAGATTATTCGATGGATGCAGTATCTCTGATCAATGATGCATACCTACATTACGAAATTCAGAGCAACTATGACAAGCCCAATAGCATTTCATAATTGCTGTCAATTATCAAACGCTATTTGGCCTTTCATGTGCACTTAGAGACCGATCAACATTGAAGTGTAAATGTTTGATTTATTTTCCCAAATATATTCACCTCGCGTCAAAATGTACTAGCAGCAAGGCCCCATAGCAGAAGTATTTGCAAGAGTTAAAACGAGACTATTCAGTGGAATTATGTAGTAAGTTGCAAATTGTACTGAAATAATCGCTTGGTATTTTGCATTAGTTAACAACTTAGCTAAGAATAGACTAACAAAAAATTCCACATAGGGAGAGAAGGGCTTTTTGTAACAGGGTTACTTATCCCTATTACAACTTAGTAACAAGGCTTGCTCGCTAAGAACTTAAACTTTATTAACGTATTTCTTTGACTCTATCTTACCGTTATACCGCGCCACGCTATGTCATCATAGCTAATATCCCGCCAGGACGGCGCAGTGAGTGCACAAGCGTATTATTGTTGCCAGGTAACGTATAATTTAACATTCGTCTACTTTTGGTTGGCTTCACTGTTATCGACTAATTAGAGCTTTCTGTGTGTTATTTATCTAATTATAACGTAGTGTAGCAGTTTTCGAGATTGTTGATTAAATAGTTATCGTGATACATATTAATAACTATACCTTGGGGTTAGTTGTAACTAAATCTTGGAGTTTGTTGTAACGTGATACAACTTGCCTCCATATCGTTGTATGTTACATTTATTATTTATAATGTAATTTACCTAATTTGTTTTCTTTTAGAATTAGGGACTATAAATGTGCTGTGCAACTTGGTGCTAGAAATATTCCTCCTTATGCTGGTATAATACATCGAAACTGTGAACACACTACCTCCAAGTTGCTCTGGTTTACAAAATCAATTTTCTCTATCGAAGATTATACCATTAGCGAACCACCACCACGGAAAACAAATGCAATGAGCAGACGCAAAAAGGGAATCTGCTGTTTTGACAGACACTCCTGAAAAAGGAGCTTTGAGCATTCTCAAAGCAATTTTTCAATATAATTTAAATTAAATATAAAGAAAAATTAAGAAAAAAAATGATAAAGATAAGGGTCAGGGAAAAGACAAAGGCAAAGGTAAAAAATAAATATGGAATAAAAAGAGTTAAAAAAGGATTTTATTTTCAGATTCAAAATCATGTGAATTTGTCTAATTTGCAGCGAATCGTATAGTTATTTAAAATGTGATGTAGTATGTGTCACAGGAGATATTATTTCTTCTTTTGTAACAACCAGTACTCAGACCTTTTAGAGTAGTAGAGCCTCGATGATTTCGGCATGAATGGGCCGTCTCGACCGGGGAAGGACTACCCTCTCACAGAATATCGACGTGAAATAGTAATACCTACTGTTGTATTTTGTTCGGTGAGTGAGAGTGCCGGAGGCCCAATTATCCCCTTTCCCACTTCCCACTCCTTCTTCCCACTTTCTTTCCTAAAGGGTCGGCAACGCGCAAGTAATGCCTCTGGTGTTACAGGCGTCCATAGACTACGGTGACAACGTACCATCAGGTGGGCTGTATGATAGTTTGCCACATAAGTTATATAAAAAAAAGAAAACTCACACGAAGACTAAATTCATTAATGAGGAAATTATTGAAAGGCTGATTATTGTAAGATGTAAGGTAGAAGAGAAAATTGCGAGACTTAATTTGATGGTTTATAATTTAACTTACTTTGATTTTAAAACCCATGTTGGTATATTATATTATTATAAGTACCCATTAACTATAAACTAAATTCTTTTTTTTTATTGTACCTATAAGAAGTATGTTAACGTTAATTTAATGATAAAAATACATATTACAAAAACACTTAATTATTCTTGTTGAAAACATAGCAAAATAATACAAGGTGAGAAAAAAATTATTGAAGGTGTGTCTCGTTTTTTACTAATTCTTGCCCCAGTAGATGTTACAATAAACCTCAAGCACGGGGATAGTTGTAACACGGCGTTTTTTTAAATAGAAATCCAATTGTGAAAGAGTTATCTGTAGATTTTATATTTTTTAATTTTGACTAATAGAAGAATGGTTATAGTAGCAATCAATGTTTAGTTAGTGGTAATTTAACCAATATATCTCGAGACACAAGGTATTTTTAAAAAATTGTTACAGCAAACCCGTCTTTCCCTATATGTACATACATATATCAAAAGTTAAAACGATAATTGATATCGACTGGTTGCTAACTCAATGCCGCGATCACAAACAGTGTCTCAGAACTCCAATCGTGATTACAATTAAACCACAACTGACGACGACGTAGTGTGAACTTACCCTTAATTTGAACCACGTTTTGTACAATGTGTACCTGGCCTAACGTGGAGAAGCTTACCACCGACGAGACCCGCCCACTTCAAACTATCGAAGCTATTGAGAGCATAATTGTCCAATTATCCCAATCGACTACTTAATAGTTAACTATTTGGGACATTTTAATTAGGTACCGCCCAAATTGAAGCAAATTAAGCGTCCAATTATGTAGATATAGAATTACTGCTAACTCCGTTCATATGCAATAATAAGAACATTATTAGCCAATTAAGAAAAGTATTTACAAGAATAGTTGATACTGAGCGTAATTCTTTGTGCTTGTTTACTAGTGAGATTAGATATAACTAAGGGATCTTTCTCATTAAGTTTTTATTACTGTACTAGACCTAATAATGCCTGAAAGAGAATAATTTTACAATGTTATAAATAAGGGATACATAACACATTTACAATTTGAACAAATTTCTTTGAATAAACATACGTTTAATGGAAAGATTGCAGGCATTTTCTCTCGTATTGGACACTATACCTGCGTTGTTTAGGGTCTTTACAAACATTAATATATTTTGTTATTTGTAGACAATACATATTTATCCTATGTGAGAATTGAACCTACGACACTCTAGCCTAGGTACGTTAACAAGTAGTAAGGTCACCACTTAAGCTTCTATGCCATCCATAGTAAATTATTCATTAGTAGAAGTAAATGAAACAACAGTGTTACCGTACACTCAAAACGTAGTTAAATTTAGTATATATTTAGGACTTAAACAGAAAGAACTAAATTTAAGATGCATAGCTTAGATATGAAAGGAATATTTGTAAGAAAGTGTGAGTAGAACCGACACCCTGAGGGTATCAGGGTATTTGAATATGTAGTTAGGTATATAAAATTATTTTTATTTTTTGTCTTCCCTCGTGCTACAAGACTGTCTTCATACTTAGTTTCGAGATTCTAGGACACGAAAAGTGGTTGCTTATACTACTTATTACGTGACCTAGACGAACGTTTTTTATCTCATACTTAGCATCTTAAAAATGATTACGTATGCAAAATATTGTATTTTCCCTTTACTAAAATATTGACACTTTTTATCCGTCTACCATAACCTAATATTACCACATGTACCTAGTTGGCGATATTGAAAAGAAAAGTAGTTGAACTTATTACATATTTTTAGCAGACTATTTTATTAAATTTTTAATTTACTAAAATAGTCTGCTAAAAATTTTAAAATTAACCAATTTAACATACATTGATAAATCTTCGTGCGAAAGTAACGCACAAAGATTTATCATCAATGTGTCACGAGAGACAACACAAATATTCAATGGACACAAAGAACAACTAGACTCATTACAACTATTTGTGAATCACACAATATTTTATTAGGATTTTAACTAAGTATCAACTGTTAGCGCTTTGACTCTGGCGTCTTACCTGCTTATTCTAACTATTATGATAAAAGTGAACATTACGCTTTCAAAGTCAAAGTCAAGTCAGTATATAGGTTGGTAAGTTTACTAAGTTACTGAAGCTACATTCAGGTTAGTTGCTAGATTCCGGCAAAGGATTGAGCCTATGAGAAAAAGAACAAGAAACTCATGGCCACTCTTTTAAATCGCCAATTTAATATAATTTCAGTATTTTACAACTCATATCAAGAAGGTGTTGCAGCCATTATGCCATATATTACTGACTATATAAAGCTTGTAACAATAATTTTAAGTAAATAATAAAATTACTAAATAATGTAAAGCAGATGAAATAATAAAGATTTAGTAGAATTATTTAATATTAATCTGTAATAGACAGTAGGATGGTATTTCAGGACTTAACTACTCGAACGATCATCATGAAATTTCGTATACACGTTATCAGGTACAGAAAAGGACAAAAAAATATTATTCCCGCACGAAGCCACGGTTTTTATTAGTATATTATATTTTTATACAGCCATTACTATTAGTGGGTGTAAATTTTGAAGCCAGTCGCGTATCGTTGACAGTCGACGAGTTTGACGACGCTGTATGTGAATGTTCCAATTTGCCATTTTACGACATTGTTAAAGTGTAATAGCTGGAGACGTACTATTATAATGCTATATGGTGATCCAAGATAATATTATTATTACTACAGTATTATACAACTATCAGGAGTTCCTAGCAGTATATATTATGCGATTTGACTTTCTTTGTCAGACACACATTTGGAGGATTTTGTTCGAAACTAATTCTGTCCGTTCTCCAGATCGACTGTCAGTTATGGCGGCCAATTTTTATGGCGACTAGCCATCTACGCAGGAGATATTAAAGTGAACAAGTGTGTGCGCAATTACAAGAGCACTCTTTGTACCTTTTTATTGTCCATCCGAATTACGGCAATCCGACGCTAAATCAAATCAAACCAAAATATAATTATTTATTTAGGTCACAAAGTAATACTTATGGACCTCAAGGGTACACTAACTAAACTATTATATGAATTTATATTTACCTGTTGCCATGTTCAGCAAAGCAAGGGCGTAGACCTCACGGACAACAGTCGTATTTACAACCAATGTGCCACTGAGGCATAAGATAATATGGCTGAGCTGATGTTTGTCAAAAAGATACCAAATTTGATGTGTTATAAGGGTACGAAAAATAACCGGGCTTGAAACGTTGATATATATTAATGTTTTACCAAGAACCACGAAACAGACGCTCCAAGCTAATCCGCTTAGCTCGACAAGTGTCAGTGCTGATCGTCAGATGTTTGACAAATGTATGATTTATTTTTAAAAGACAGCATGTTTCAAAGGCTTTTCCAGAACTACTTTGTGTCGCTATGTAATTCGCATTGGATCAAACCACACAGACGCTTTTAATTCGCTCGTAGCAAATTCTGCTTTGCTATTTTGTTGCCTTCTAATAATTACATACATTTCTATCTGATCGTCGACGCTCATCTTTGCTGCGCTGACATTATTAGCTTAGAGCACATATTTATTTATTTATAAGGACCGCCAACGAATGATATACAATTCTTACACAATAAAAAAGATGATACAATAATAAATGCCTTGTGCTCATTCTGTTATAGGCAACCACAGCTAACACAGGAAGTACCAGTACAATAAACTTAAAAATAAACTATAATATTAAAATAATAAAAATATGAAAACGAGAAAAACATATTTCGTGACCAGGTTACACTATTCAACAGATATGCGATTATTACGATAAATCATCGAATGATTTGAAAATCGTACCATCATGTATTGGAAAATCGATATTTATGCAGTTTGACTGTTTACTAATCGAATAATAATTGAATATTCAAATCACAGTTTGATGCATTGATAAGTTTGTCGTTTTGTCGTGACTGATTGTGTTAATGACTTTTGTTGTTATCATACTATGTTGAACTGTTGTTGCATGTGCCTATCAAAAACTTGATGACCTTTTTTAACTTGATGCAGGAGCATCATCATTCATATTCACAAGTTAACTATACAAAAGTTCACGTATTGGTAATATACAACAAATCAACAATTCATTACCGATAAATCGAAAACATTCAGTTCATTCAGTGTATCTTGAAATTTATTTAATTCACATTGTTGTAATTTTCTTTGATTTAGGTACTCTAATTGTGCGATAATAACTTTTTCTTTCTTATTGTAATTTGCCGTTGTACTTTCAATATTACAACATAAAAATAAATTGTAAATTAAGCAAAAAGTTGTCGTCTAAAATGTTATGAATACTGAGTGTAATAGGCATGCAACATGTTTTTTTTCTCATCAGTGTGACATACGTATGATGGTAGGTACGTCTTATAATTAAATATACATTCAAATCACTTGAACATTCGAATATATCATCGATAATTGCAAGTCACTAAACTAGTCAAAAAATACATCAAGGGCTTTTAAATGACAGATTATGAATCGATTATTAAGCTACCAACATTACAAAGGAATGACATACATTTGTGAAACTGAAATTTATGTTGGTAAACATCCCGACACAAAAAGGTTAAGGACGGTAAAACTGTAGAGAACTTCAGCTTGATAGTCCAAGCACCACTTCAGAGCACTAACAGTTTTTAAGATTTAAATCCCAAAGCTAAGTAAAACTGGATCTTTTCTTTTAAAATACCTTAGGGTTTACGTTTTATCATTTGAACAAGATTTTTCTTGCTATCTTTTCTTAAAGGATTAGATAAGATAAGAATGATGTTAAATTAATAGATAGAGACCGCTTAATGTTATTCAAATTGAGTGTCTTCGTACTTTGAAGGTAAGATTGTGAAGCCTTTGGATGACTTGAGATAAAGATAATTACATACATAAGCGATGTGGTAGGCAGAGGTGTGTTACACGATAATTTAAGCAGCTATGGTTTAAAGTTCCAAGTCATAGAGATTAAGCCTAGTACCGTCTATTGGGTACAGCTTTGAAGTTTTATTTGCAATTTCTTCTTAGAAAAACAAAAATAAAACTCTCTTCTACCCGGAATTCGATACCAATACTTCATGTGCAGCAGTTGCATTCATTACCACGGCATCATTAATATAGATTCATACATACTTCAGTATAGGCAGGAAGAGTACTTCTTAGAATTTCTTGACAGAAAACAAATAATTTCTTTGTCCGACTCGGGAATCTCACCTGAGACCTCACGCAGAACAATCGCATTCACTGTCTCTGCACATTGTCATATAAGTATCAATAATATTACGAACTTAAAACTATGACACATAAGTGTAACTACGCTTAATTAATCTCTAGTTAGTTAACCTTTTAATTAATGTTGTAGTGAATAAACAGTGAGTCTAAGTAATGTAAGGTGCTATCACTTGACTAAACTTTAAATCGTGTTTAAGCTAGATATATACTATTGAACCATGTGTAAACGTTAATTAAGCCGGTCTGGGTTATTGTGTACATTTGGAAGAATTATTCAATAGATCTCGTTACAGAATAGTGAAATTAAACTGTTTCTTCAATGTAAAATACGGGATCCCGTACCGCCAAAATACAAATCGAAACAGCAAGAAGGAAGAATGAGTGTATTATGGAATGTATTATATAGAAAAATCCCGCACTAGGAATAATTCCTGTGTAACCAAAGACTTTACTATCTCGACTCTTTAAAATCATTCAAATAACGGACACAAAGACCACCCGGACTCGGAACAACCATTTGTGGATCACACAAGGTTTTGCCCCGTATGGGATTCGAACCCACAATAGTAGGTGCAGTGTCAGTGATGACGCAACCACTTAATCTAGCATATCACTACGCCATCCGCGCAGTCATTATTCTGCATTATTCACTCACTAACTCAACTTATCAAATACAAAGTTAAATATTAGTTTTTCAGGGCATGAACACTTATGAACGTCATAGTCATACATGTCTTTTTTAAGTCGCACTCTTGTGAATTGGGAATTAATGTGTGTTACATTTTTAAATGAATTGAAAATATCTTGTAATATAACGCTAAACATTTTATGATAGGATCTAAAACAAAAACATTATACATATTATATATTTTGTTACAATTATACAATTAATCTGTCAAGTCTAAGAAACCCAGACATTATTAAAAATCTATTGTGTCTGGCCACGGGTGTGCCGCTGCGACTCAATGAGTTGAGTTATAATTTATGCCCACCCTTGCACTAGAAAGCTGAAGTTATGCACACAGATTCTATTAATAATGTAAACAAGTATATCAGCTTAGCTAGAGGTATTAACAAGAATACTAACAATTTGCGACCTGAACGGTAAAATAGTCATTTTTAAGTAAGTAAAATATTTAATGCATAATAATGTCGCGTTGACTAAAATACGTCTTACCCTACATAAAAATTATAAACTAACTAATATTATAAACACGAAAGTAAGTTTGTTGGTTTGCTACGCTTCGACGTCTTAACTACTCGACCGATTAATATAGAATTTAGCATTTCGCAAACACGTTGTCAGAGGTACAGAAAGAGATATGGGGTATAGTACTTTTTCTATTTTTCTGCATGCACTGTGTACTGTTTCTGAAGGATTAACAGTAATATATTATTATAAACTTACCCCAGTAAACTAGTATCAATTCCTCGAGATTACCAAAGTCATCATCCAACCTGTCTCAACTCATTCCTTTGCATATACATACATATATAGAACCATAATGCTATATTACATGCTACTTAACATATAAAACATAAGTAGTCAAAGTATAATCCTCTTACAAAAATCACATGGTAAAAGACATCATCTAACACATCCTCGCAAAACAATTTACACGTAAACTTTTCTTACTCAGCTGCCGCCTCATTCACCAGAACTGCTTCACCTGTGTGCACTATACTGACACAAGGTTCACGCAAACATTAACATACTTCCGTACCCAAAACTTTAATAACATAAAAGTGTTTATTAAGGATGAAGCGTAAAAAGCTGGTTTCAAGTTGACTTTATGTTTGGCGTATGACTTGTGGCGGATTGTTTGCTTTATAACATGGTGTAACAGTCACTTTTATCTTCTTGCTTGTGTGTTTATTACAGAACATACATGTCAAGCCTCTTAATTTTTTAAATTATTGCTGTATTTAAAGGCCCTATTTTGATCTTACGTGGTTCAGGTTTTTAAGTTGTTTACTGGATATAATTATACATGTATATGTATATGTATGTACATCAGGAATAAAAATAAAGAAAATCAAAATGATAGAGTTGAATCTCTATGCATGCGATGCATGGTAACTGCGCTGGTGAGGGTCGTTACTCGCGCGCATTATCGGTTTTGACTGCGTATTAGTATATAAATATATTTTGATAAATACTATGGGCTGTGGGCCTTATCAGAAGGTTCAAGGGCAGTGAGACAGTCATATACAGTTTTATGGCTATCCCGTTGGTTTTTGGAATAAGATATCATGTTCTTCAAACACACAGCGAGAATCCTCCGTCCAGGCTAGATGATCTTTTCTGGCGCTTTGCGGCCCAATAATTAATATCAGGTACTTGATTATGTATGCATATTGTAACTAGAACTGCACACTTTACAAGCGCGATTCCAGACCTAGGACACTTTGTATGAAGTATGAATTGAGTACAGCGCCATCTCTTGTAGCTAACATCTAATTTATTTAGAGGGCTATGTCGGCAACATGAGTTTTTCTGCGGAATCGAATCAGAAATGAGTAGATCCGCAGGAAAACTAAAGTTGCCAACACAGCTCTCTGGATAGTCAAGCTGAAGTGCCAGTGGGATGGGCATATAGCGAGCAGAATCGATAGCCGTTGGGGCAGAAAGGTTCTGGAAAGGCAGCCACGCACCGGAAGACGGAGCAGGGCTAGGGAAAAGGTGGACTGACGACCTGGTAAGGCTCGCGGGAAGCGGTTGGATGCGGGTGGCCTAAGACCGGTCTGTGTGGACAACATTAGAGGAGTCCTATGTCCAATTGTGGATGTCTTTCGGCTAAGATGATGATGATGATTTATGAAAAATAACGTTCTTTATTTTGCTGATATCAGAGGTGTATTGTGGTCTGATACACTCCTTTAAATATATTAGTAATATAATATCGGCCCTGTATATAAACTGTTTCACTGTTGGTCACGGGCCTCTTCTCAGTGTAAGAAGAGTTAGGATTAGATTTCTTACACAATTGCAGATGATTGAATTGGCACTCCGTAGAGAAAGCATGTACGTTCACGATATTTTTCTATATCCCTTAAAGTAATCTTCACTTGCCTTATAAGCATGAACTCCGTAGATAATGCATAATTGTACATGCAGGTTGCAGATGTTCTTCTGTCTGCCTTAAAATAATCGCTCCTTGGCCGTATTAACAAACAAATCATTATAAATATACAGAAATTCTTCACATAGTTTATTGTTAATTTTATAAATACCTTACCTTCTATATTACACTTTAAAAGAAGAAAATATATATTTAAAAGTTGCCTGCTTTGTACAGCTATTGTAGACTAGAATCGACCTCAACTCCGAAATGTTTGCCCAACGAGGAAATGGCCTAAAGTACAGTTTAGCGCGAATTTAATGCAGAAAACATTTGACACAACAAACAGAAGAAATTCACGGCGAGATTAGACAAGGCGGAATTAATGCTATGCCAGGTTTAGGGCAAGTTGGAGAGCCAGTAGGAGCGGACAGCGGAGAGACAATAAAGAATAAAGTTTTGATCTGCATCTTTAAGTTTGCATAATATATTCTGCAGCTATAAGAGATGTTGGAATCGGTGTAATGTTTTCAAACTCAGATCAGCCAAAATGACAAACTATTTTTATCGGAGCTAGCAGTCAAATAATTATTTTAATGTTTTTCAAAAGTGTAATGTAATTTATATATTTATGCTTTTTGATCCGTTAGTGACAGTCCTGAGTCATATACATTTGCCGTCGACCCACGCTTTTTGTAAGTACAAATTTATCTATCTTGAGAAAGATTCCTACATTCTTTAAAGAAGGCGTTATTCTGTCAACAAAAATAACAGTACATTTTGAAGCTTGCTTGCGAGAAAGTGTGACCTGTTTCCTTATTTATCTAGTAGATTAGTGACTGCAAGTTACCATCGAGAGCAGAACTATCGGATTATATACCTTAAAAAGACTGAGTTAAGCAAAAATACATACTAGGCACGTGTAGACACGACCAGTACAGCTTGAGGATAATGTAAAAACTTGATCACTATTTAGTAGAAAAGAAACTATTAAAGTAAGCTAAACATTAAACTCTTGATAGCTCAAGAAAATTTTAAATTTACGTTTTAAATTCAAATGAGGATCATTTAAAAACATAATTATAAATTATATGGTTTTGCCGGCAATTACCAAAACTTTGGTTGCCTTCACGCTCTTAACTTGCAAGCTATTATTTTGGCAACATCTTATAAAGTCTAAAACACCAGTCCATAGTACAAAGTTGGTCTGAAAATTACAAGCACTAAGGTAATGCTAACTCTGGACAAACTTTATAATAAGGGACCGCAAAAATAACTTTACTTCTTCCCACTTTTGTAAGCCTTACAAACGAAACAAAAGCGGGCTTGTAACTCATATTTATTTTTTCGTTTCTTTATTTGACGAATACGACTTGATTTATGAAATATTTTTACATTAGTTTACTCGTTTATCGAGTAACTGTAATATATTATTTGTTGCTATGTAGAATTTGCCAAAAATATAAAGAACAGGCACAAAACAAATTGAACAGAACATTCACAATTATAATATTAGTAGAAAGTTAGCTCTTATACCTGTTTTGTGACTAAAAATACTATGTCTATAAGACATGTCGTTTTCAATTTTCGGTCATTCAAGCAAATAGTTGTGCCGCGTTTGGGTGTTCTTTGACTAACGGAGTCACAACTATTTGTGGGGCACACAATTTTTAATTTCAAATTCACCCAGCGCAGTGGCAATAGCGAGGGAGCTATTAAGACCACGACCAAAACAATACATATTCTAACCAAATGTTATTAAAATACAATACTACATACGTAGATATTTGTTTACATCAAGGTGCATAAACAAACGTTATCAGTGAAGCCGCACCCCTTCGTAAGTCGGAGTTACAGGATTGCTGACACCTCACGGGCGGAGGCGCCGGTGCCTGCTCCCTACGTTCAACTTTTCACCTGAACCCGCTAAAGTAAACACCGTTCCATGACATGTTTGTGCTGAAGCTGAATTTCAATGATTTCGTGTTTTGATACTATTATTATCATGTATGGTACTTGCATACGGAAATAGGTTTGCTTCGTATATCTTATACTTAAGGTTCTTTAAACGGGAAATAATTTACAAAAATATGTGACTGCAATATTTTCAATAAATAATATATTTCTAGTGTTGACCGTTAGAATGCCACGCAAAGGTTTTGAGTTGGATAGAGGTGATAAAATAGTTATATATCGCTCGCTTTAACAATGAAGGAAAACATCGCGGGGAATCCTGCATGTCTGAGAGTTCTCCATAATGTTTTCGAAGATATGTGGCGGGTGCCAACCCGCCCTGAACCAGCAGCAGCGTAGTGAACTATGGCCTAAACCTTCTCCCACTGAAAAGAGACCCGTGCCCAGCAGTGGAACAGTTTAATACACGGATATTTTTAACTAGCTTTTGCCCGCGGCTTCACTCAAGAACAGTATTATTTTTTATGAAATTTAGGTACCCTATTTCCTAATAATGTGAATGCGAAATTTCACAATGATCGTTTGAGCAGTTAAAGCGTAAAAACATAACTTAAAAATAAACTCACATTCGTATTTACAATATTATTTAGGATTATAGATCGGCTACGCTGAACATATAAAACCGGTCCGTACGCAACATATTGCCGTGTAATTTATTATATGGGTGATTTAAATACAACATCGCTGGTCCCCCATATTGCAGCCATATATTGCATTAAAACAATGCCTATTAAGAAGTACCTTTACTGTAACAGCAAACTTTGTATTTGTAAATATGCGTGAAGAAAAAGACAATCCATAAAGCAAAACCTGAGAGCTCAACAAAGAAAATTGTCGCTTTACGAATTATGCTATTCGTAAACTAGCATGGATCACAATACCTATTACTTATAACATTCATAGATCAAGCAACACCAAACTTTTAAATTATAATATACTTACTATCATGCGAGGTCGATCTCGATTGCTAGATCGGAAAACACGTATTGGTATTTCTTTTAAGTTCTATATACCTGCACCGTGACTGGAACTGTGCGTTTACCCTACAGAATAGCAGTGGCACACTGGTGGGCAGATACAATATGTTTTCAATAACGGCTGGCATTTAATAATAGACAGATTAAGACGGTATTTAAATATAATTGTTAAAATATCTATGAATTCTACCAAAATCACTATGTTGAATTAATCAGTCGATCAAGATAGTCATCAGCAATTAACAAAGCACGATCTGGGGCTTGACCTCATTACCGCCACTTATGCCTTAACTAGACAGTTAATCGTATCTCCAGAATATATTATTTGAACTATACCCGCTAGCTAAGCACATAATATTAAACTAGAGAGTCTGTATGCTTGAACAAGCTTATCATAGAAAATAGTTAGTTCAATGATGTGTTTATTATGTTAAGTAGTTCGTTTATTGAGAAAGATTTATAGCTACAATTAAAAATATGAAACGCCACCATAATTATATTCACAATGCTATATTCCATATTCAAAAAAGGGGTAAGCAGAAGAGAATCACGCACTAATTTGTCCAGCTATAATATTAGACCCCATGTAATGTATGGCTTATCACAACAGGTACAGTTCTAGACCAAGTGCTGTTATAGAGAATTTCTGGACAGGATAACCCAATTACACTTTGTCTGATTCGGAAATCGAACCCGATACCTTATGCACACCATTGCGCCACTGAGGTAACCAATACTGTTTTATTTTTAAAGACGCCTCTCCCACTAGGTATAATTCTTGTATCGCAGGGAACTTTTCAAATATTCAAACAACGGACACAAAGAACATCCAGGCCGATAGACGGAACAACCATTTGTGGATCACACAAATTTTTGTCCCGTGTGGGATTCGAACCCATAACACTCGACGCAGTGGCCGTGGCAAGACTACCATTTTAACCAATATATAATATAATATTATACTACAAACACACAACACCATCTAGCCCAAACTAAGCAGAGCTTGTACTATGGGTACTAGACAATGGATAAACATAAATATATACTTTTTTTGTAAATACATACATATTTTACATAGAAACACCCAGACCAAGACAAACATCCATATTCATGCACACAAATGTTTGACTTGACGGGAATCGAACCCGCGACCTCAGGCGTAGCAGTCGGTCACACAAACCACTACGCCATTCATGCGGTCCATATGTACGATCGAATATGTACGGAGATAAAAAAGAAACACTATGTTTCAAATATGACAAACTGGTGCTTTAAGGACTGTCTAGCGAAACATGAGGTCATCTATTACCGATATAACAAGTGAGTAAAACATCATGGACGTTAGCCAGTAAAACATAAAATGTATCACAATTCACGACAGATTTATGTCCTGCAATGTACTGCGATTGTATGATTGATTGTGTACAAAATACACGAACATACATCATTCTAGTACTCACTCAGTAAATCAACTCTTCTAAAAATATGTCGATGAAATTGTCAGTATAGAAATTTTGGGTATGAATAATGCTATGTTTTAATGTAAGCGTATAAATAATGCTTTAACATGTTGTCACATGTATTACTTTTATTATTATTGGTAATTAATCACCAGTTAGATTGTTATTTTAGTTAATGTGTACATTGCAGTCAACATTTAGAAACGTTTAGGCATATTATTATAGTTTCACACGAAAAGGGGCAATTTTTTTTTTTGAAAATTTAGTTATTATAAATGAGATCTACTTCTAGAAATAAATTCTAGGCTTATGAACATTTAAACAATGGACTCGAATATCAGCCAGGATCAGGCGAACTATTTGCGGTACTCACAATATTTCTATCGAACCCACACGAAAAGTAGTGGCTTCGATTGAAATATGCAGTTATATTAGACAAATGTGAAAAATATTGCATATATCAGTATCTGCCGAAATATATTTATTATACTTAAAGATGGCAGACAATTCTACGGACGCGGACGTCTGGAAAACGGAAGTTATTGCCTTATATTAACAACACCATGATCCTGCCCTCCCAACCCTTCAATAAAGAGTTTGCTATGCTGTCAGCATGAAAGATACCTATCGCATTGGCTCCATATACACTTGCAATGAGCATATCGCAATCTTAAACCAAATAAAAGCATTTTATTATAAATATTAAGCAGATACTTATCTTTACTTGATATCATAGAGGCAGTACAATTCACGTATCTGTTTTCAACTTTCATTGCCATGAATTTCTAAACTAGGCACTCGGAGTCTTAATTTTTTTAATTACGACTTGTTAACAGTCTCCGTCCGTTGAATGGAACGCAGAAGTTCCGACGGACGAAAGCGATCCTGTAAAGTCCCTTCCTATTTTTGGGTACAAAAGTCCTAATTAGAGAGCTCAGCAGTTAATTAAGAAGGGACCGCGGGAGGGGTGATCAAATTTTAATAAAACTCTAATTGTTTGCCCTGCAAATAGACTGTGTGCTTTAAGTGTAGACATTCCTTTGTAACGGGCCTCTTCAGTTGTCTGTGAAACTGTATTAGCTATAATCGTTAATGTAAAGAGCGTATAAAGGGCACACGTTAGCATGCAATTAGATTATGTTTAAATTTCACAAAGGAATTTTAGGGTCTTTTATTTTATTCCTCAGCTGTTTTTCCTTCAATAGTTTTGAGATACACGTTTAACCGCAGTGCGTGCATATAAACATGACATTGTAAACGTGTCTTCTGCAAGAGTTAACCTGATTTGTAATAAAATAACACTGCTAAATTTTGTTGAGCTGTGGATGACTTAGTAAAATGTTTGGGAAAGGCACTTTCCTCAGCGGTAGAAGTTTTATCGCTTGCATCTGACGGCTTTTCATGTCTTTGTTACTCATATTGTCAAGAATGCTGCAGTTTTCTATCCACGAACGCTACTCACATTTAGGTCAAGTGTAACAAGAGTGAAACTAATGTCACCTGTTTAATTCTGATCAAAACCAATATCGACTTTGCTAAATATCAGACTGAATAATATTTGACCTTGATTTGGTTGGCATTTATGCATGAACTTACACTTTTTAATAATAAAGTAGACACAATTTTAATGTCACTAAGATTGTAGTAATATATACTTCAATCCGTTTGTGAATGATTTTTACACCACTCAACCAAAGCGACTGCTTTCAATCATCTGTTCAAAGTTGGAATATACGGCAATATGTGTATGGCAACGTGCAAAATTTTACCCGGTTCTGTAAGCGTCAATAGACAGTAATTGCTTGCTATAAAATAGACAGTGTGCTTGTTTGCTTTCTTAAATATGTAGTAAATTTATCTATCTTTTTCTTATATATGTATGAAGAAGAAGATACACGAGGCTATAGAAAACTGTTACCTACATATCCAACCCTAAGATTCGGATAAACCAAATCTGATAGCAGGTGAATCTATTTACCCTGCCCGGCCATAGCTGACAATTCTCGTAATAGGAAAATTCCAATTTCATTTTCAGTTACCAATCGGGCACTACACTTGTTTTCGTATACCAAAGGGACTTTTTTTGTGTCACAGCAAAAATGTGAAGGTACTTGATGATTCGTCTGGCTTTGATCTCGGAATGTCATAAATCACGGACGAAAAACATGAGGCCCAGTACTTTTCCAACGTCAATAACCTTAATAACGAACACGAGGCTTAGCAATTCCGTAGTGATCAACTAGTACTTACATAAAGCAATTAATACTTGAGTATTTATTACGAGATTATATTAAGTTTATATTGAAGTTGGTAGTGTTTGATCGAGTATGTGTTTATGTCATTATAACAGCTCACATAGAGGTTAGGTAGGGTTTACAATTTCAAATTAGTTTTTTGTTTATGGTGGCTTTTAAAATATTGATGGCAATTGATTCGTTTAACCAATGGATGATATACGAATGATTGCCACAGTATCTCTTATCACGAGGTTAAAAAATATTTCTATTATCTACTCCCTCTCATCCTATTCTCTTCTATTCATGATAGTCATGATTACGCGCGTCGATAAACATCACAAATTTGGTCAATTGCCTATTGATGCCCGCCTTATGCACTGGCTAATTTGAGTGAGATGAGTGGAGCTGTGTTTATAATATATAACTCAGAATGTTATTTAGTTCGCCCGCGACACGGTATTCAATCCTAGTGCGGCAGTTATCATTTAAAAAAACGAAAAGAAAAAGTAGTTAAAATAAGGTTTCACATCGTTCACGGACCACAAAACTGGAATTTTTGAACTGAAAACCCAACCGGTTTACACCAGTACGTCTCAAAAACCCATCAAAAGTTTTTTAAACAAGTATGAGCAATAAGTACTGTTATACCACAGAATGAATGAAATCGACTAATCGTTATATTTATAAATCTAAAACACAATAAATTGCATGTTCAATGTACATATGAAACACTATTATGTCTTAAGATATTCTCGTTTAGTTGTTTTTCCTTTGTTGTTCTAGTTCTTTTTAACAAAGTATAGGTGCATGCTTCCGTTATGCTAACAAAATACATTCTATTTTTATAGTTCAGTGCCCGAGTTCATTCTGTTGTATGCGGTTTGGTTACGGCACTTTATATGCGCCCACAAGTTGTAAAACGTGTACCAAAATGTAACCGAGTTTCGTATTTTTCTTATTATACTATTTATTGCAGCATGATGCTTAATTAATTTAATCATTTGCATATTTAAATCCTACTTAATAATTTCAGTTTGAATCATTGGTCACGTCGCCTTTGAACTTATTAGTGACCAGTGATTTACTCATGAAGCAATTACGAGTGCGCTGTTTAATTAATAAAATGCATTTTTGAAAGAGAATTTATGCAAGTAAAAAAATAAAAATGAACTCTCACCGCAACCTTCCCTCAAAGAATCTAAGAAAAAGCAACGACTTAGACTTGACTGAGTGAAAAACTTGTAGCTGTTTCAATGGAGCTTCAAAGAGCCGCAAAAGACTAGCTTGAAGACAGATTGGTATCTGTCAACATTTTAAGCGTCTTCGTAAAACTACACGGGAAAATACTTCTTATGAATTCAGTCAGACTTATTATAGCCCCCTATTATTACCCCTTCTAACATCAAAAGAATGTGACTGACGAAACGTAAAAATATACAGAGTTGGCGCCTCTGTTGCCGCCATATTTGATAAGGCAAATTTTATTATTCGAGATAGAATGCAATAAAAACTGCCATTCATCTTGTTCGAGCGGCAATATATTGTAAACATCATATAACACAAACTATCTGTATTCCCGGCGGTGATGCCCTAAAATCGGCCAGGGCCCAAAACTGTGACAAGGGTGTGCTAACGAAATTATTGTTGAAGTCTAATTTATTATCTACAAAGTGGATTACATTCAATCTTTTCCGGAAAGGAGTATGGGAGCTGAAATGTTTAGTTAGATAATGTTATACGCGAACGGACTTACGTAATGCGATTAATATGCTTTATCTGCGACAAATTATCAAGCGAGATTTATGCGTTGAATAACATTTTATATTCTTCGTATAGAATAGAAACGCAGGCTAAAATGTGTTTCGGCGGCTCACTGTAGTGAGAATATTTGATAAGGTACTTGAAGAAGTAAATTTTGTTGCCCGAACTGAAGGTAAAAATGCTTGAGCGGGTGTTTCGGCATTTTTCTTGATAAAATTAGTGTTGTAATAAGCTGTAGGTACGTACAAAGATGTGTACGTGAAGCTAAAAGGATGGTACGTTGTGATGAAAAGTAAATGAGCTGCGTGAATTAATGATTAACTAGTCTACTCTTGAGACCAGGCTCTTGACGCCTAAGATATTTTAGTGCTCGCTTCAGAATGTTAAGATGGATTAAAGTGCAAAGGCGGCGGCGCTTTTGCGACAAATATTTTGATCTTACAATTTTGCTTTAATTTTAACGGTAGTAAGATTCGCTGAGAGTCTATCTATAATTACGCTGATGTAAAGCGTCAACCGGTTATCATAAGTCAAGGTAAAAGTAATTAATTATATCTAAAGTTCCTATATAAATATTGACTCTTAAAATAGTATTTTATGTCAGTTTATAGTGTTTGTAATTAGAACGCGTTTTTGACTAATTTATGTATATAATAATCATTTTGCGTTTTGAACGATTAAGTACCAGATTTACACGTTTATTTGTAAATGTTTGACAAACACTGACTGACTTCATTGAATTAATATAATTACTTTTTCATCCACAACATAAACAATTTTACCAGAATATAGATGTCTGCTGACAAAAATATTGTATTATTTATACAAGATATTATATAGTTCACATTATACACATAATTTTTTACCACTTCTCAACGTAATACGCGATCCCAGCGCTACTTTTATTTGACCATTTGGTCACACATACACAGACTAAGATCCAGCAATTTTCAATGTTTTATTGAAAATAATATATAAGTAATTAGTATATGTTCCCATGAACATTATATTGATTATAGGTATATTATCCCCCCTAATCATAATATTGACTCATATTTTTAACTTTATATACTCTCATTCCTTATACGTCATCGTTGTGAGTTTACTATATATTTTTACCTTTCTCTAAAATATCTATGATTTGGCCAAAGAACGGCCGCCGAAACAGTGCCCGACCATAATATTTAAAAATCAAAATTAAATTTCGTGGTATTTTTAATACGACATTCCCATCGGAAGTTTCTGCGAAAAATATGTGAACGTAGCCACAGTTAATGCTAGTTACAACATAAAATGAAAGTTTTCCTTAGATAAAATATTTTGTATATGATCAGCGGTCGACATACACCACACTGAATGTAATTCACATATTTCATAATAAATTACTGCTTTGTGTTTCATTCAAAAGCGTAGCGGAGTCGTACATCATGTTGAATAAAAAAGTTTTTACTCATAGTATTTATAATGACTTTCCTTGTGACCTATATTAAAAACATTGTCTTAAGTTTACGCAAATGTTACACATTGGAATTAATTACACGGATTATAAAGTGGTTTATATTATCAGTACCGTTTTAAACTATTGTCAACTTATTTAAATTTAATTTTTTTCGATTCATGTTTGATTTTCAGCAGCCATGGTTACGGGTTACTAATAGCTTGAAATTTAAATTAATATCTTTGAAATTACTACGTATTCAAATGGGTTTATATTGGGATTAAACATAATGACCATCAAAAATAATAATTGCACAGCAAAATATGCTTACTAAAATATATTATAACGAGCACCTATAAGCCTCAAATCACTCCATTCCGTCGCGTAAGGGTTAGGTTATGTTAGGTTCCTTCTTAAATTGAAATTAAACTACTATATACGGAATTGGTCGCGTTGTTTATTTTAAAACACTTTTAATACATAATTTTTAAAAAAGATCGTCTTGAAATTTCAAAGCTATTTATATTTAAATTTACACTTTAACCAGACGTTTCGGTTGCTTTTCAGCAGCCATTTTTACGGGGAGACTAAGATGGTAGTTGTCTCAATGTTCTTAAGTGTAGTTAGAAATTAAAATATTTAAAAAAGACCGACATATTCTCCTAAACAGACATGCGAATCTTAATAACTTATGCTAAATATAACGTAATTTGTATAACTTAATTAATATTCAGTACAAAGCGGTTCTAATCTTTATATATATAAATCTTCTATGCGTGTGTTTGTTATGAAACTTCTCTTAAACGGCTGGACCGATTTTAATGATTTTTTTTGTGTGTATTCAAGTGGATTCGAGAATGGATTTGATTTGCTTTTTTATTCTTTGTTTAGGACAACGTCTGTCGGGACAGCTAGTTATTCCTATATTTGGAAGTGCTATTAGGTATATCACAATAAAAGACAATATATTGAGTGCTCGGATGGCGTAGTGGTGTAAGTGGTCGCTTCGCCACTGCTACTGCCCCAAGTGTTGTTGGTTCGAATCCCACACGGGACAAAAGTTTGTGTGATCCATAAATGGTTGTTTCGAGTTTGGATGTTCTTTGTGTCCGTTGTTTAAATGTTTGTAAAGTCCCTCGCGGTACAAGAATTAATCCCAAAGAATGAGATTTCTTTCTAAAAGAAAAAAAAAATTATAGGTACTAATATTATTATAGATATAGGCAATTAGATTAGATCTAAATTGTCTTCTAGGTGTTTGACAAACTGTCTGGCAGCCATGTCATGACAGTTCTACGTTCATGGTTTAATTTAATATGTCAAATAAAGTGATATTATAATAACTTTTGTCATACAAATTCAGTATCAGTTTTCTGTAATTGTGCACGGCAGGTGGTTGCATATTCGTCCTAGGAGCATGATAGGTGATATGATTACTGTTATTGACCTCATTTCTCTACCCTAACAGATTTTAATCCTTATTATAAATGCGAATGTGAGTTTGTATGATTGTATGTTATGACAAAACGCCTTAACTGCTTAACCGATCCTCATGAAATTTCGTGTTATTGACCTCATTTCTCTACCCTAACAGATTTTAATCCTTATTATAAATGCGAATGTGAGTTTGTATGATTGTATGTTATGACAAAACGCCTTAACTGCTTAACCGATCCTCATGAAATTTCGTATACAGATCGTCAGGGATGCAGAAAAGGATATAGGGTTCTTTTTATCTAGAAAAAGATTTACTATACCCAAGAGATAATTACTAGCTATCCCTCGGGAATAGTACCTCTTTTATAGAAATAAAGTTGAAATTAGCTATTTGAAACAGCCTATTAGAGCAAAGTGACACGCACACTCACATTTAGGGACACGTAGAAACAAAATATATATATACATGCTCCAATGTTTAGTATTAGTGAACCGCTGCCATAGTAGAGAGGAAGACTTCTATTTATTTAAGCCGCATAGTAACACTGAGATCAAAAGTAAAGGGTAGTGAAACTATTGGAGTTTTTAAGAGGGACAACATTAAAGACCGAACTTAGCATCGTTAATTTGTACACTATATGTCAAAATTATTTAATTAGAATCTTTTATTTTATATTAAAATGGTAAAGGGTAAAAAGATTATAAGCAAATATAATGCGTGTATCCTCGTCAAACTTTCGTAAATAATTGGTTTAATAATGTTTGTGCTAAGTTCGTGCAAATAAAAAGGAATATGTTTGAAATTACGAGTATATTTAGTAAGTATCTACATTATGAATATATAAATCATATTATTTGATTATATTATCAACTATGTACATATAAACACAATTCTTTAAAACTAACTTATACCTAAAATATTAAAAAAGAAAACGAAAACTAAAACCCTTGATTTAAATTGAGTAGAAAAATAAGATAATAGTTATGTATATAATAAACCTTCAAAGGCAATTATTTTTGTTTCTGCCCTTCTTCATATAATTATATTAATATTTTTTGTTGTTAGAATATTTTCTAGTTGTTATACATTAAGTAAAAACCACGTATTATTTATTTATTACTCTTAAAATAAATACCTATGTACTTCAAATCAACTACCTACATTACACAAGTATTTGTTGGCAAACATAGATCTTAGATTAAATGTTTAATTTACGTTGCAACTAGATTCTGCGATGTTTGCCCACGTGAACTCTATGAGAACGCATACCGGGATAAAAAGTAATACAAAATGGGTAATCAGTTATTAGTTAATAATTAAATAACAAACATCCATCCCTATTCACAAATCACATGAAATCTAACTTAAATTTCAACCCTGGATATCCTACATAATCTAATTTTAATAGGATGTCTAGATTAAAATTCACGTGAGTGTATTAACTCTAAATTTACGGATCTCTGGACACAAAAGAGCTAGATATATTCGTGTAGCACGCTGTCTAATATAATGTTCCCATAAAATGATGTCTGCCGGCAATAATAAACTGAACTAGAATCTTATTATTCAGGCAAGCGTATGGTATTCCAATTATGGTTCATTTAGAATGTACACTTGACCGATCGGCAGCCATCGGCATGGAGAATATTGTGCGGTTTGTGTCTTTATCCGGCCAAAGCGAGCGTAGGGTTTGCATAACAATAAAACTCAAATATACACAAGATGAAATCAATACGCGCCGTACATGCATGGAAACTCGCCATAATTTATTAAATGTTTTCATCATTTCAGCCTATTGCAGTCCACTGCTGGACATAAGCCTCCCCCAGGGTGCGCCACAAGGCCCGATCTCCCGTTTTCGCCATCCAGTCACCACCAGCCACTTTTTTCAGGTCGTCGGTCCATCTGGCCGGAGGGCGTCCTACACTACGCTTGCCGAGTCGTGGTCTCCACTCGAGAACCCGTCTGCTCCAACGCTCATCGGTTCTGCGACAGATGTGACCGGCCCACTGCCACTTCAGCCTGCTACACTTCTGAACTACGTCAGTAGCTTTGGTTTTTTGTCGGATAATCTCGTTCCGGACTTTGTCCCTTAACGAGATTCCGAGCATACACCTTTCCATAGCTCGCTGAGTGACATGCAATCGGTGGGCTAGTTTCACTGTTAGGTTCCACGTCTCGGCTCCGTATGTCATGACCGGCAGGACGCATTGATTGAATACCTTGGTCTTCAGGCATTGTGGCAAGGGTGACTCGAAGATGTGACGCAACTTTCCAAACGCTGCCCAGCCAAGCTGCACTCTTCTGGTGATTTCACCCTCAAAGTTGTCTCTACCCAGCTGTAACTTTTGTCCTAGGTAGACGTACCCCTGGACAACTTCAAGGGCTACACCTTCGACGAAAACGGGCTCAGGGACGATGTGCTCGTTGAACATGACCTTAGTCTTGTCCAAGTTCATCCCGAGCCCAACGCGTCTCGAGGCAGCATTAAGACCGGACAGCATTGTCTGCAGGTCTTGCAGCGATTCTGCCATTACAACTATGTCGTCAGCAAAGCGGAGGTGTGTGAGATATTCACCATTGACATTGATGCCCATTCCATTCCACCGCAGGGTCTTGAAGACATCCTCCAGAGCATTGGTGAAGAGTTTCGGGGAAATAACGTCACCCTGTCTTACACCTCTGAGCAACTGGATGGGTCTTGTTTGGTGGTTCTGCACTTGGACGGACATCGTCGCCATTTGGTGGAGATTTCTCAGCACCTCCACGTACCGCCAGTCGACTTGGCATCGCTGCAAAGACTCCAGAACAGCCCAGGTTTCGATGGAGTCGAAGGCCTTCTCGTAGTCCACAAACGCCAGACACAGCGGTTGGTTATACTCTTCGGACTTCTGTATAACCTGCCGAACAGTATGGATGTGATCTACGGTGCTATAGCCTTTACGAAACCCAGCCTGTTCCGGTGGCTGAAAGGCGTCAAATCTTGATGCCAGACGATTCGTGACGACTCTCGAGAACAGCTTATAGACGTGGCTCAGAAGCGTGATCGGCCTATAGTTTTTAAGGAGCGTTTTGTCTCCTTTCTTGAAAAACAATGCCACTACACCTCTGTTCCACGCCTTCGGGGTAGCCCCATTGGTTATTACAGAGTTGAAGAGCCTCCTCAACTCCCCAAGAACAGGTTTACCCCCAGCCTTGAGGAGCTCAGAGGCTACTCCATCTTCACCGGGAGCCTTCCCATTACTAAGCTGTTTGAGAGCCGCCTCGATTTCGTCGACATCTACGTCTGGGAGATCGTCAGTGAAGTGGCGGGTAAGTGGGGCTCTAGGGTCTCTCGCGTCTGGTGGAGGCTTCGGTGCGTGCGAAGCATACAGAGTTCCGTAGAAATCCTCAATTTCAGCGAGTATCCCCGGGACTGATGTGACGGTTTCACCATTCGAGGTAGCTAACTTTGTCAGATGACTCCTCCCCAGTATCTTGGTGAAAACCTTCGACCCCCGATTTCGCTCGATCGCCTCGTGTACTAGGCGAGTGTTCCAGCTGCGAAGGTCGCGTCTTACCAAGTTCCTGATTTTCTTGTGGAGTGACTGGGGATCTGACAAAGATTCCTCTGGTGTCTCACGTCTAAATCGCATCAGATCCAGGGTCTCGCTAGAAAGTTTGGACTTCCTATCTGATCGCCTTTTCCGAAAGTGCCTCGTTCCCACTTCGCGTATCACCCCAATTATGCCGTCCAGGTCCTCGTCAACATTGGCCGGGGTCTCCAGTGCGGCGAATCTATTTTGCAATTCTCGTTGGAACGCATCATGTCCAGCTTGGGGCACACTTGGACGAAGAACAGACCTCACCATGCGACTACGTTCGAGCTTAAAATTGATATTTAGGGTGCCTCGTACAAGCCGGTGATCGCTACCGGTATTAAACCTGCTGATCACCGAGACATCCCTAAAAATGTGCTTCTTGTCGGCTATGATGAAGTCAATCTCGTTCTTCGTCACACCGTCGGGGCTCTTCCAGGTCCACTTCCGTTGGGGCTTTTTCTGATAAAATGTGTTCATACAGAACAGCCC
Source organism: Catocala nupta (assembly GCA_963675205.1). NCBI lineage: Eukaryota > Metazoa > Arthropoda > Insecta > Lepidoptera > Erebidae > Catocala > Catocala nupta. The sequence goes on from OY776087.1 coordinate 30,467,974, forward strand.
CTGCATGCTAAGGAAGTTGACCAGCATTTGGCCCCTATGGTTTCTGCGCCCATAGCTATGCTGTCCCAAACAAGATTCACCGCATTCTTTTCCCACTTTGGCGTTGAAGTCCCCCATGACAACTGTATAATGGGTTTTGGTGGTACGATGCATGGCCTTTGACACATCGTCGTAAACGGCCTCCACCTCTTCGTCTGAGCTGCTCGACGTCGGCGCATATACCTGTATGACCTTGAGAGAGTATCTCTCGGTCAGTTTCAGTACAAGGTACGCAACCCGGGTCGAGACGCTGCAGATCTCCACCACGTTGTCACGAAGGGCTTTGTTGACGAGAAATCCCACGCCACCTTGGGATTTTTGGCTCCCTTCCCTGAAGTAGAATAGATGGCCTGACTCAAGGGTTACCGTGTCCTCTCCCTCTCTACGAACTTCCGATAGCCCGAGAACATGCCATCGTATCTTCTCTAATTCTTCTTCAAGGATCTGGAGGCTTTCGTCCAGCCGTAGACTGCGTCCATTAAATGTAGCCAGGGTCAATTGTTGGCAGCCGTCCGTAGCCCGGGGATTCCTAGCACCCCCTACCCTACCGTAACCAAGGCCGCTGCCGTGACCTGGAATAGTAGGGCGGCCGGGAACTGGGGGCCGTTTCTTTTTTGGACTCATCATGGGGGGTTTTGCCCGTAGTCACCACGCTGGGCAGGCGGGTTGGTGACCGCAGTGTATTGGTATGGACTGTGTTGTCTACGCAAGAAGCGCTGCTGCCCACCTCTCGGATGGTCCCTTAATCGCCTTCTACGATACCCACGGGAAGAAATGGGGTGGTGCTATTCTACTCTGCCGGCACCACACGACAATGTTTTAATCCCACACTATATATTATAACAAATTAATGTCTAATTTAATATTATAAATGCGAATGTAGGTTTGTATGTTACGCTTTCACGCCTCAACTACTTTACCGATCGTCATGAAATTCTCCATACACGTTGTCAATTGTCAGGGGTGCAGAAAAGGACATAAATTACCTTTCAGCCACGAAACAAGGCAAAAGCGAGTTGAAAATATTGCAGCCACATATGTTGAAAAAAAGTACTGTGCCCGAGGGATATATATATATAACGAGTATTATTTCAAATGAACCGTGTGAGTCCAATGCCTGTGAGAATTATTATTAGAGTATAGGGAGCTTGTCCAATACCTATCTCATATACCTAAAAATATTTCTATAAAAAATCACATGCTTGAAAGATCAGCACAATTGGAACGTTCGCTAATTTAATTAAATTTAAATATGTTAATATTAGACTTTGACATACATACATAGGTATGTTATTATATTTGTATGTACAGATCAAAAAAAAATTGGCATAATCTCTCTTCGTTCCTTCAACAACCTTCATCTCCGACGTAGCCAATACGATCCAATTTTGGATAATTATATTTGCACTATTTTAGTTGGTCAGTCAAACAATTCCATCGTATTACAGCATTTATTATTAATGCCGATTGGTTAAGCTTTAAAATATGTTTGTAATTTATCCATATAATTTACCATAATAACCAGTAATACTTGTAAAATAAAAGCTTTTCTGCAAGCGTAAATCATTTCTGTATAAAATTATCATAAAAATTATAATAGTAGACGACAATGCTTACTTTTAGTCCTTTAAAAAATACTTTGAATGGAATAAAACCACAAGCTCTGTATTTGTCCGTACCAAGACTTGTAACTAAATTAAATATAAATTCAGGGCTTATCAAAATGTTTTCATTCAGATACACTTCAAAAATCCGGACAATTCAAGAGCGAAAATATACGAATATTTTTCTGAAAATGTTGACCGAGGTTAGGCCTCCGGGTATCTGGCACCGGCCGACCCAGATCAAACCGGACCTTATTAGAATCTTTTGCGGCCACCCCAAATGTTCTCAAACCTCATTAACCAATCATTTTGTGCCCTCATTTTAAACGTACCATTAATTATGTAAACTACAGAATAAGCTTTACGAGTATATTATAAGTCTGTGGCCTCAAACAAATTAATGGGTAGCGATGGTACCCGTTCCATGAGTAAATGGGTTACCTTATACTTAAATAATCGATATATTTGACTAATTAGAGTAAATGTTGAATTAGAATACGACCTCCTTGGCTTACTTATGATAAAACAAAGCTCTACTTCTGAAAATATACTTTAATTATAGGGACACATGCTATATTTCATACTAACAACCGTGGGAACAAATACTACGTAAAAATATTAGCTAAACTTAGAAAACATTACATTATCCATTGAATAGCTTTACTAAGAATTGAAGTAAATATTTATGTCACTACTCAATTCTATTTCTAAACGAATTAATACCTAAGGAAATGTTATGATGATTTTACCTATAAATACATAAGCTTGTGATAATGTTTGGATGTTTGTGATTTAATTACGCTTAAACCGTTATATGATGTTTAGATGTCCATAAAATTTAGTACCCAGACAACCCATATCTGGGACTAACACATAATATATTTTAATCGTTGTGATGTATTTCTGTGGGACATTAGCATTGTCATTATTTAACGTGGGTAAATCCCAGGCCTAGTTTCACATAACATTTGTAAGAACGCGTAAAATCTACTATATCTAATAAGATAATTGACTAATATGACACATAAATCAATATCCAGTATATTGAAATTAAACAGTTTACACAAATTAGCCATGTTCACGGGGAGACTAAGATGTTAGTCTCCCCGTGAACATGGCTGCTGTAAAGCAACCGAAACGTCGGGGCAAAGTATAAACTTAAATATAAATAGTTTTAATTAGAAAATATATAGCTTAAATAGTAGTAAAATTCAATAATAGTAGTGTTAGAGTTTTCAAAATTATGTAATAACAGTGTTTAAAGTAAAATAAACAACGCGATAAAATCCGTATAAAGTGTTTAATTTTAATGTATAACATTCGCGTAAACATAAGACAATATTATGCATTATCCAGTATATTTTGATAACGTCTATCTTCGCTATGCTTGATAGCCGCGTGGCCGGAATCCGAAGTGTGTACAAGGAAAGTAAATATATTATGTTAGACCAGCCTCCAGATTTAATTAATCCCATGTTCCATCGGCTACCCTTGGACTACCACAATAAATTGATGTTGTAGGATATTTTATAGTAGACTAATGTGGTCCAGGCTGGTTGATATTTTTCTAAAAATGTACTAATACCTCGATCGCCATGTAGGTTTCGTAATGTTGTAAGCGTTCCTAGAATATGTTTAACCGCCAACTAAATCCTTTAACTTACTAATATTATACATGCGAACGTGAGTTTGTTTTCTGTACCTCTGAAAACATGTATGCGAAATTTCACGATGACTGATTGAGTAGTTAATGTATGGAAGCGTAACAAAAAAAAACAAACAATACGTTCGCATTTCAAATATTAGTTAGGAATATAAAACATAGCAGTATATTTAAGATGCAATAGCTGTTTATTTCATGGCCCATATTATATTCCCTAAATTATATAAAGCAGTCAGGTGACTGCTTCAATAGATAGAGCTCTCTAGCGCTGTACATTGCCATATATATATAGCAGCCAGCTGAAATTTAAGTAATTCATTAGAATAGTGTTTACCTTTAAAAATATAGAACCCTTAATAACGTAGACCAGACGGACGGTACAGACTTAAAAAGTGTCATTAGTCTTCTCCCTAGCCTTTATTATTGCCAAGGCACTTGGGGTCGGCTTTTCTAGTCTAAGCGGATTTGACTGGATATCAGTTTTTACACGGAGCGGCTGCCACCTGACCTCCGCAACCCGAAGGCTAACGATACCCTAAGGCTAGACTAGTGTCAGGATATTATAAGGCACTGATTTCCCAATAACGACTGCCATAGATGTTCATGGCAGCCAGGACCGACGGCTTAACGTGCTCTCCGAGGCACGGAGCAGGCGATAATTGTCAATCAATACGCACATAATTATAAAGTCATATAACTTCCGAAAGTCAGAGGTGCACTACGTGGGTTCGAACCCGAGACCCTCTGCATTGCAGCCTGTTGATATAGCTTAAAATTAAAATATAGCTTACAATGCAGTAACGATTATTATCAATAATATCACACACACCTATATGTCCGGCTCGATAGCACACAAACGGATCCAAATATAGTAGTCCTCTACAATACATGTGTATGTCCGACACGACAGTATTATGCACGTGTCATTTTGATCGTGTTATGTAAAGTAACATACTAATACCACACAACAATATACGGGTACCTTTCGATATAACTCAACACATAAATAAATAGACTAACAAGTTAAATAACTATAGAGAATAAAGCATACCTTCTGTTATGTATATTTATGCAATTTTAACGCTTAAAAATCATAAATATAAATAAACGTATCAACGCAAAAAATTCAATTTAAATAAAATACGGGTTTTCATGAAAATGTTTCGTCATTCTGAACATTGTAGACCGACAAACACTTTTAATAATGTCATGGACATAAAACCACATCGCATGTGAAAAGTTGACCTAATAAAACGGTTAATTAAATGGATAAAATAGTTGTTTTTAGGTGGAAATCTATTGCATATATAAATCCAATAATTGAGAAGAGCACCATACTATTTTCCTCAGGACTGATAGACTCATTCGGTGATAGCTAAAGATATTATGTCTACACGTGCGTAAATTGTTATGACTATGTCAGTACCAGGACGGCCCGAGAAAGCCTCGTGAAGCGAAACAGGTGTCAATATAATAATGCAATACGTTTTTATACATATATTACGATATATCGCTACTTGTGTAAAATTTTGTGGTGCATCCTTACCACTAAGAGGAAATCGATGCATCAATTGTTTTAATGCATGAATGAATAAATGAGTCATTTGTAACTGTAGGGATGTCAAGCTACTTAAAATCGGCGAGTTTCTCTCTACAGAATTATAGTTTTATACAGCACAATATTTTTATTCAAGAGCCTTGACAATTGTTTAAGAATATAACAAAATTCTTCTTGGAGTTTACGAGCCAGCCTTTTTAACTGTAAAGGATGATAGCCGTGTGAGCTATTCTTATATCATAGGCTGTGTTTTGGGTTTAAAATAACTCCTAAAGAAATCTTGTAGCGCGGAGGACATTATAAACATTTAAACAGTGAAAACAAATAGGTACATCCAGTCTTGGCACAACCATTTGTGGATCACACAAGTGGTTGAGCATAGACTGGATATTGACATTTATCCCGTGTGGGATTCGAACCCACAAAGGACTGAGTGATATCATATATCCACACCACTCAGCCGTTTCTGGGTTCAATATACTTGTAAAACATATTCAAAATTGCTTACGTTAACGCCCATGTTATACATTTAAATTAAACGTAGGTATTTTATCGCGTTTACCTCGAGGCAATATGAATACAAATAGTTTAAATAACTTAGTACTTGTTTAAATAACTACATAATAATATGTTTAAAATTAACCCGATAGATTCAGAATCAAATATTTTAATTACAAATACAATGTTACCATGTTTAACTGAACAAAATGCGAGTATACCCTGAGAATACTTTGATTTCCACAAAAAAAGCCATGGAGATCGGAATGGGACCGTCGGCCGAACGTGAACGAATATTTCACGAAACACAACTTTTAACATGACTTTCCTCAAACTGCGAGCGAAAAACTATGCTCATGTCTCCAACTATGCCTTAGGTCTGCTATCCTGCTGATAGAATCATGAAATACTTTCCTTGTAATATAAGCTCTTTTTGACGATATTCATTTTCAATACGAAATCGTTTATAAAAATCTAAATGTTTTACAAATTTATAGAAAATATTTTTAACAGGAGTTAACTATGTACTTTGATGGGTATAAAGACTGTATAATATGTATGTATATACATAGACATATCAGTGGGGAGACCAACAGACTGCAATGCAGAGGATCTCGGGTTCAAACCCACGTCGCGCACCTCTGACTTTCGGCAGTTATATGACTTTTCGAAATTATGTGCGTATGTATTGATAATTATCGACTGTTCCGTGCCTCGGAGAGCACGTTAAGGCGTCGGTCCCGGCTGCCATGAACATCTATGGCTGTCGTTACTGGGAAGTCAGTGCCCTATAATATGGAATAGAATACACAGGTCTAGCCTTAGGGTATCGTTAGCCTTCGGGTTGCGGAGGTCAGGTGGCAGCCGCTCCGTGTAAAACTGATATCCAGTCAAATCCAGTTAGACCAGAAACGCCGACCACAAGTGACTTGGGAATAATAAAGAAGAAAATACATAGATAATTGTTTAGTTTCAGTTTTAAGTGAAACCTACTGAGCGGAAATTGGGTAACTGTGCGGTTTTAGGTTTAACTTAAATTTAGCCACGTTTCTGTTTTAAAGGATTGCATAATGTGAGCCAACTGTAGCCTACTCGAACGAAGTTGCAGGCTTAAGTTAGTATATAGTTCTTTAAAACATAAATCAATATGTTTTTTATTGGTAAATAATTTACATACATAAGCAACTGTACGCCTTAGGGGTGCTACAACCATATTTCGCAAGCTATTTACTGGTAAACATAAATAATTTTAGAACTGTATCTAAAGTTCCGGCCTCCGTGCTCTACGAGAATTCTTAAATCTCAATAAAATTTCAGACCACCGGCTATTGAAACCAAGACTTTTAACACAGTTGGGGCATTCATAAGCGCTGCGCCACCGAGGCAAGCCAATTAATTCATTGACTTCACATCAATAAGTTACATAACTTATTAGAAAGAACAGCTGATGTAAATTAATACTAAGCATAAGTTTCATAAAGGTTTTAGAAACGTTTTCATTGTAAGGAATGTTAATCTTACATCATAAAGAGAGACATGTTCAAATTCGTACGTATATTAAATATGAGGAAGCATATATTGTTTATTAAAATATATTTCAATAGAGCTGACAAGACATCTTAAATTAATAATACGTATATATTGTAATGAGTCTATTTATTTATTTATTTTAAATGAATAAATATAATCATACAGGCCAGTCTGCTATTTATAATTTATGTATATAATTTAGATAGTCTTACACCTAAGCACCCGAAGGAGTATATGTCGCCAACTGTGTATTTTCTAAGTAATATACCCACGGCACGAGCCTTTTGCGACGGCAATAGGCTGTATCCGGGAAACATACCACATAAAGTGCCAGTCTCCGTGTCGCTACTAAGAGCTACTAGACAGAAAACCTTATAACATTTTGCACTACCCGCTAATAAAGTATGTGAAAATTTTACTAATATAAATAATATTAAAACTTATTGGAAACATTTACAACATGCAAATGATATAATTCAATAATAACTTTTAAATTTTCGCGTTGCATAAAATATATCATTTAAGTTTAACAAAGTTCTCACTGTCTTCTAGCCTAAAATCCTTTTAGTCATAAGCTATTTGAGAACTGGCACGGTGTAGATGATGTATAAATACAAGAAGATCGGCCTATAAAAACGCGCCACGCCCTTTTTTTTTATTGTTTGATATAATACACAACTGTCGCACTAGTTATATTTCCTGAATCGGGTAGGAATTTACAAACCTTCAAAAAATGAACGGTTAAGATAAAAAGATCACCCAGCCTTGGAACAACTATTCGTGGATTACATAAATTTTGTTCCGTGTGGGTAACGAATTCCCAGCACTTCGGAGTAGCATTGTTGAGGCGAGCACATATATCACAACGCCATTCATGCAATAAAAAATTGCCTCACAAAATCACAAACAGTAACTTATATCATAGCTACTATATACATAGATAGCCAGAACAATAACACATATCTCTACACGGTCTGAGAAATATGAATAAGTAAATGGCGGCGCCATCATGAATTCCATTAAAACATTAACGCAAATTAATTTTGTACATTCCAGTCTACTATGAGTTGCCATAGTTAACAAACGTTTGAAGCTGTAGTATATAAGTTGACAGTATTTACATAATTACAGTGCATCTACTCACTTTAGTTATAGTTACAGCATATCTTGACGTAATGAAATTCTGCTAACCCACAACACATCTACAGAGGTAGTACCTACTACCGAGAACTCTAGAAAAGAAGACAAGATAATTATAGTATCGGTTTTCTTTCGTGAATAGGGTCTCTAGGTCTTTATAAGGAAACGTTTCGTATTGGTAACGTAGCCACCCCGTGTAGCACTATGTATGTGTTTGTGATAAACCTGGAACTTATAGTGCTCATAAGCTTATGTCACCGCCTTACTAAGCATTGTATACTCATAGCTGTGCTAAGATGTTAATGCTTTAACATCTGTAAGGCATAATATTAAACTAAATCAGAAAAAAAAGCATGTTATTTCACACATTATTTCATATCTCTATGGCAGATATAAAATAATGTGTGAAAATCAATCTTTAAATTACATTAAATAATTGGTATTTATTGTAATTAAAAGATTGACAGAAAATATTCTTAACAAGAAAATTACAAAAACATAGTAGAATATACAGAGTCTAAAAACGCCTGCATAAACCTATTTTTATATACTGTATATTTCAGTTAGTGGATAATCCTGTAGTATAAGTTTGAGGTCTCGGTTTCGATTCCCGGATCGAGCCGGATCGATCATTAGCAGCGCGTGGTAGATGGGCAAGAGGCTTGCCGCCTGTTGCATGGGACCTAAACATAACTGGTATAATGTAAGTTAGTAATACGCAGTATTGTATTCGAAAGATAGAATATGGATAAAGATAGAATAAGGAATAGTGTGATTAGAGAGAGATGCGGCATAAAAGTGGATATAGTGACGAGAATAGAAAAGGGGATGTTAAGTTGGTTTGGGTATGTAGAAAGAATGGACGAGAACAGACTGACTTAGAAAGTTTATAAGGCTAGTGTGAATGAAACAGTCGCAAGGGGAAGACCTAGGCGAACGTTTCTTGATCAGATCGGAGACGTTCTGGATAAAGGCCAGGTTAAGAGCACCTTAAACCGGCGAGCGTGTATGAGGCATGTTATGAAAGTGAATGAAGCCAGAGAAGCGTGTCAGAATCGTAGCAAATGGAAATCCGTAGTCTCTGCCTACCCCTCTGGGAAACAGGCGTGAATTTATGTATGTATGTATGTATTCGAACGATATTCGAATATGCGCAGCATGGCACTGCGCATGTCCACTTTACCTAGTCGGAGACGCACCCCACATCTGTCAAAACATTCAAAATTGGAATAAAATTGTGTACATTGCTAACGTGGGTGCAATATACCCAGCCTATCTCGGGAATATGTAGGCGTTACTCTATACAAACATAGATAATTATATCTATCATATCTACACTAGAATCCCAACGGTAGGCACTAAGAATAACGAATATTGTATTAAGCCAGCATTGTTCTACATCCACGATTACAATGTCTACTTTTCAAACATTCAAATGAAGCTTCAAGTATATAATGAATTTTTAAAGAGACACGTCTGGAATCTAACAAATTCTGTGATAAAATATGCTACTTTAATTAAAGGTAGACATGGGTACTTGGTAGGTATTATGATTTGGGCTTACACTCGATTACGGTGCTTTAAAATTACGTACATCGCCGAGTGTCGACGTTGTTGTGTAAACATGAATCCGGATTACCCACCTTCAACGCAGGGGTAATGCAAGCAAAAGCACATCATATGTATATACTATGTATAGACTATGTATATAGTCTCGCGCTTATGCTTGAAGAGGAGAGCGTCTGCTCTCCTCTTATTGATGGACTTCAAAAAGTTCCCAATTTTGTAGGCCCTTAAAGCATAACTATTGAAATGTCCGATATATAAAGATATGTATTGGATACATAGAGATGTGTCCATTACATTATCATACATTTCAATAGTTATGCTTAAAGGGCTTACGGAATAGGGAACGTTTTGACGTTCACTGAGCACATTACTATATAAAAATTCTATTAATGTTCTGATCATGTATCGACATTGTCTCTAGCGCCATCATCGAGGTAGCAATCAGTAATTTAAAAAAAATAATTTTGTGTATAAACTGCACAAAGGGAAAATATCAAGTAAAACTTGTGAATATAATGATTCCAGAAAATTGGTTTCCCGAAATTGTTAACGAAAAATATAGCATTCATGGAACAGTTAATTTCTGGATTAAAAAGGGAGACTTTATAATAAAGCCGGTAGCCTGAAAAGCTATTAACAAACGCTTTGTGACAAATTCTCTATATCACGCGAGTAGAAGCAAACTAGTTCCATTAAAAAGCATCAGGCTCGGTTCTTATCATCAAGCAGTACTCTAGGCGAAATGTATGTATGTACGTAGGTGACGTAGAAGTAATGATTGCGACTACACTTGTGCATGAATTTTTAAACTGGTCAGTCAGAGTGCTATTGAATTTTCCTGACAGAAGTTCTCCGTAACAGCACGGAGACTAGAACCGGGCCAGTTTTACGACAGCGGTTTCGTACTCATATGTGGCCTAAAATCAAAGTCGGCAAAAATGTGGATGTCATACATTTCTGTCCAGCCCAGCGCGGATGGAGCCGTGAGAGGGTACATTTGTTGCTATATTTATGTGAATAATCTGTACGTGCTTAGACGATTACGTAAACTTCGGTTCTCGTAAATATCTTTGCTAATACGTATAGTGTTAAGTAAGGTAAATTAATTGACCATAATGCCGTCAAAATTACTATAATAACGTAATGCTAATGAAAACAATCCAGAGTCCGACTACCACGAACCTAACATACTTTACGTTACGATTTCCATGGTGACTTCAGTTGTGTACTAAATTATTATTATTCACAAGAGTGTACAAACATTAAAAGTGTACGAAGTTAATTAAAGTTAAAATTAAATATTTTATCTAAAATTTTTATTATAGCATATAAGTGTTTTTTATACATTCTGTCACTGGCACCTGGCACTAGTAGAGCCTCGCTGATTTCAGCATGAGTGGGCCGGCTCGACCGGGGAAGTGCTACCTTCTCACAGAATATCGACGTGAAATAGCAGTGTACCTGCTGTTGTGTTTCGTATGGTGAGTGAGAGTGCCGGAGGCCCAATCCCCCTCTTTACCCCTTACCGCTCCTTCTCCTTCCCACTTCCTTTTTTTTCCTAAAGGGTCGGCAACGCGCAAGTGATACCACTGGTATTGCAGGCGTCTATAGGCTACGGTGTCCACTTACCATCAGGGGAGCCGTATGCTTATTTGCCACGACAGAGGTAAAAAAAAAATTGCTAGTTATTCATCTTCCAAAAATTCAATATATTACAACCTTTAAGAATTATTTAAGTAATAGGTTTATATATATGCAAGTCTGCTTTTTATATTACTTCCAAATATTGATTGTCAGAAAACTATAAATAAAAATTAAAAAACCATTATATCCATCATTATAATAAATATTCTTAGTCTAGCCAATATCAATGCGTTACGCATCGTACCTTCGTATCTAACCAAACTGAAATTCTGCGTCATTTGTTTTTAACCTTGGTATCTGGCCACTGGGCTGGCACCCGAAACTATTTCTATGTCGATTGTACGAACCATTTGTCGACGGCAGATAAATGTTGTTATCCATAAAAACGTTTTTGAAGTGAAAACTTCTCTAGACGCGTTGAGCACTTTTTGGGTGAACAAAAACCATGGAACTCTCGTCATCGTCACCGAATGCTTTCCATGAGCTATATGTATGTATACTGTGTATATACATATGTGCACTTTTTGGGTGAACAAAAAACGTAAAACTCCCGTCATCGTCACCGCACGCTAATTACTTAGTTTTCACTTCTATCGGCAGTATCAAAATACTGCCCCGCATGTTTTTTTTAAATTAGCCACTATATTGCTTTGAAAGAATGTCAAAAGAAAGCAGCGAATGCAGCATGTTATGAATGAATGTGGTGAAAGCAAAACTATATTTTTTTAATGATACTATCCAAGACCAGAGGGAGAGAGCTACACAGTGAAATTAAAACGAGTTGCCTGCGATAAATTTATCACAAAGTGTAAATGCATGCAGCCATATAAACTTTATTGTTGCTACATCTAGTATATAGTCTGTAAAATACCACACGATCGTATATTTCTGGTGAATTACGAAGTTAGTTTCTAATCAACGCGGCGTATGCATTTTCTGGTAAATTGAGAAAACCATACTAAATTTACATATCCTGATAGCTCTGTCTGATGTCTACTTTCAACAGTAAAACTAGCACTTTTGGTATAGAGAAATTTTAAACTTGGGGGCCATATTATCCTACTTTGCAAATCCGGGCTAAGTCACTGTGAACATAACTTCGAGATATATCATACGAACTTTGTGACCTAAATGAACAAAATACTTGAATTTTGAAACAACGGAATCGGTGCGGACACTAAGAGCTGGGCGTAGAGCACCGTCAGGCACAAACCGGAACGAAACGTGACCCAGGTCATAAATATTGGAATTTGCATTGGACTTTACTTTTATTTTCATGCTAAAAGCTTTTGAACCAAATATTACGATTTTACTCCTGTACAAGTAACTGAAAGCTGAGATCACGTGCTTTGAATTGTACTGAGTAAATATGAAAAGTTACAAAAAAGGTCTAACGTAAGTGAGTTAATAATATGCTTCTGATTAATGATCATTCGAAAATAGTTATTTATAATAGTTTTTGGTTATAAACGCCCGCTATTGCAGACAATGGTGTTTGCCAAATGCTATGAATAATTATTTTAAATAGGAAATCGTCGTAAGAGCAGTACTAGAAGAGTAGAGACTGATATTCTTCGCTTGAACAATTTCAAAGACTCACGAAAGGAAGGTATACGTCTGCTTTTACTTTCCTTTCAACCCATTTTCTTTCTATTACCTAAGGGTAGGTAGATCATAGATTATAGTAACCATGTACCACCAGGTTGACATTTACACCATTTTCTACCAGAATGCATAAAGAAGCTACTAACATTGAAAAGTTATTTTTATTATCTGCAACTTTTCTTCTTCTTTATAAGAAAACATAAAATTTATTATTCAGTGCTTACGTTTTAGGGTGATTCGCATCGTTCGTGCAAATATCATGAAATTTATAAATTTAAAACTATTGTTGATTTTTTTTTCCCCTTGTATCATTAATATGCATGTAGTTCTTCAGGAATTTGTAGTTTCTACCATTATTGTATAGATAACAATGAAATAATGGTTATATTTAAAATCGTAACAAAATGGTAATGAGCATGTTAAGGAAGGAAATGATTTTCAGAGATTACGTAAAGGATAGTGTTGCGAAGATAATGAAGATGAACAGTAGGTAGTGATACAAATACTGCTTGTTACAGAAATATATATTTTAATAAATTTATAGAATAACAATAAACAAAATTGCTGTACTAGAATTAAGTTTCTAAATATATTAAATAAAATAATGAGACCGTTTCTCCCTAATTTTAATTAATCATTGGATATTTGAGACCAAAGATCAAAAAAGCAAGTAATGAACTATTAATATAAGCAAAAGATAATAATACCACATGTCTTTTGAATTAGAAAATGTTAGTATTCTCTTCGTCAGTGTCATCATCATGCCAGAAGTCTACTGCTCTCTGATTTTTCTTTATTTCAAATATTTCTTTTATATTTTCTTTGGTATCGTCTTCATTTTCATTATTACTCATAATAAATTTTTCAAAGTTTGTTTGGTAGGTCGAATCAAGTATTTTCTTATTGTAAAGGTTTATAAAAAAATAATAAAAATATTTATAAAAAACTTTTGATTTGTCCAATCAGTCACATTAATATCGGATAATATTTTGACTTTTGACGAGTCCGGCCTATTAGCACATTTATTGAAACTGGTCAATGGGTCGATGATGGTGGTAAAACAATCAGTGGGAAAATGCTGTGTTGTCTATTAATTCTTGGATATGTTCTGGTGTTGTATTCTCATCAAGAAAACTCTGAAACTGGTTTGTACTAACGTCTTCATAGGACGGAATTTCATAATATCCAATATATCTACCATGACCACACATAGCATCATTGCCACTTACACTTACATACAACTTACATACAACTTAGCATTCTTAAACTAATTTTTGAGCACAAGAATGACCAAAGAGCTTGGTCCACCATCATTGTGGCCTTAGCAGCCTTTAGAGTTGTTGGAAAATATCTTACTTCGATATCGTTTTTTGTCACTATGCGAATCTCAATCTTAACTCTAGCTCTAAGACAGGCTAGGAATGCTTCTAATGAGTCCAGGTGTTTGTCTTGGTCTGGGTGTTTCTATATATATTTATTAACAAAAAAAAGTATATATGTATGTTTATCCATTATCTAGTACCCATAGTACAAGCTCTGCTTAGTTTGGGCTAGACGGTGTTGTGTGTATGTGGTAAAAAAAAAAATACTTGATCTCTCGTTCGTTTGAATACAGCTTCAACTCCATCTGGCACCCAAAGGGGTGTGTATATTGAAATTAAACACTTTATACGGATTTTGTCGCGTGACCAGCTTCTAAATAGTTCCAGGTCACAAATTTCAATTGTGGAAAATCACGATACAATTGACCGATCATATAAAAAATTAATCGGTTGTGATACTGACTGGTTGGGCTGTTGGAAATAAAGTGTACTGAATCTATTTGTGTTGAAATCTCCATCACGTACCCAATGACAGGTATCAAATGAGCCCAAACCGCCGCAGCATCGTATTGGGTACATTCACTTACAGTACAAAAGCTGTACTGTCATTGAATGCCAACTTCGGGGTATATCAAGTAGATAACACATGTATTCAGTGACAATTGCATTCTACTACCACCAAAATGAAAACTCTATTTTTATTCGTTATATTTAACGTAAGAGTTCTCACTAAAATCAACGTGAATTACTGCCCCTTGCGAAGAAAGATTATTCTTAAGGCCTTTATTATATTTAAACTGTGCCCGAATATTAGTGCAGTGTTTCATATAGCCTTAAACACCGTATTCTAATTTAAGTATGATGTTTCGTGGAAAATCTAAAACTATTTTTTTTATTTCTTGTTGAATAATGCCGATTTGTTTTCAATGCAGGTCGCAAAGTTTTCTTAAATAAACATCGTTTTAAAAGCGCTGTTGACAATTATTCATGTAACCGGCACTCCAGTCAATTCGATACGAATTTGGTTTGGGGCTTAGAGCTGGTCCGGTGAGAGGATCTTGCTCAGCTGGAAGCTTCAGTGTCACTATTTGGCGGAGAATTATCTAACAATAGTTGTTGAATAACTTTCTCATTCTTTTTCTTTCTTTTGTGTTTGTTTTGTATTCTTTGGCATTCTTAGTATTCTGCAAAACAAAACATAATATTGGACTTTAGTGTGAACTTAACTATTCATAACATATCACACTCTCGATTTAGCTTCAAGTATTTTTATTACGTATTAAAGTTGTATTAATAAATATTGTTAAAGGCAAAGCTCAACCGGCAGGATTAACACCAATACTTATATATACCACTTCATAGTTTGAATTGTGATCTATATTCACATTCAATTTCTTTCTTTCAATTCTCATAGTTGCACTCATTGATCGGTATACGATTAGCGAGGTTGAGCAACGTTGGGTGCGGTCAGTCTATAGATGGGTGACCGCTTACTGGTATTTCATCTGAGCGTCTCCGTGCTTCGGAGGCACGTAAAAAATCGGTCCAGGTTGTTTCCAAATTGACAGCAGTCGTTAAGCCATGTCAGAGGCCTAAGGGCGGCTTGAACAACTCTTGACAAAGGGATGGCCACTAACCACAAGACAAAAAAAAAGGAAAAAAATTCAAGTTTTGTTTACCAATTAAAGCGCCAAACGTAAGAAACATATACAGGCAGAACTACTTTCTCATGTATAATATTTGTGTGGATCCAAAGAGATTGAATATTAAAATCAGTAAAGAATTTGTATAAAATGTTAAAAACGACGGTAAACGAAGATAACGAGAAAGAAAGTAATGGAGTTTGAACACTATATTTAATTTTGTATATCATATGTCAAAATTAAATATAGTGCTTTTTTGATTCGATTTGATTACAAACGAGCATGCACTCATAGCGACGGTCGCTGGCTGACTGAAGGATGTGCGCGGGGCGGGGTGACAATATACCACGCACGACCGCACCGACTATAATTTTGGTTTTCGTTCAGGTAGGTGGGTCACTGAAGGTAATCAGAGAAAAATTATATTAAATATTTATGAAACGAAATATCATTAAAAGTCGGGATATTATTATTATTTATTTTATTTGTAAACGTTTCTCCAATTAATATAATTTCTTTTTACAGTAGCATTGTTTGTATTTTGTATAATTCTTTTAGCCAAAACATAAATCTATTTCGGTAAGTAGTAAATGGACTCCGTGAAAAATGAGAATTAGTTAATGTTTTTGTGTATAGTATGTTAATTACTTTATTTATATAACTAAATGTCACATACATATAAGCGTCACGTTATTTCGTATGTCTTATACTTTTAAAAGTGTAGTTATTTAACGAATAAACATATTTATTTTTACACTAGAATGGATGAAAGAAACCCCTTATATTGCATATATATATCAACACCAGCTGTTATGAATTAAGTTGTAAGCCCTGAAGAGGATAATAGAACGTGCGGATTTGTTGGGACATAGCGATGTAAAATATGATAAATGACTTTTTAATGACTATACCATTTTTGTAACGAGATGCCTGCAAAACAAGTTCCATTTATGTTAAGATAGGTTATCAAGGAATCGGGCACGCCACGATCGTTCTCGTTCGAGGCTGCGAGCCTCCTCGCCGGATCGATGCCATGGGACCTGGAAGCGGTGCTCCTGGCGTCGCTCTATCGTTGGCACGAGGAGGCGCTAGCTCGGGGCGAAGGACCTGTTTTTCCCGCTGTCGAGGGGGCAAGGTCCGAGCTCCGCCAGGTCCTAGTGGCGAATTGGAAGGAGCGACTTGTGCACCCCAGTGCCGGGCACGCCACGATCGTGGCGGTAAGTCCCGTTTTTGAGGAGTGGCTGGAGAGGCGGCATGGCGCCCTCACCTTTCGGCTGACACAGGTACTGACTGGCCACGGTTGTTTTGGCCAGTTCATGTGTCGTATACGCCGGCAAGAAACGCCCGGTTGTCACCACTGCGGCGACTGCCGCGACGTTATAGAGGACACGGCGCTGCACACTTTGGCGGTTTGCCCCGCCTGGGCATCGCAGCGCCGTGAGTTGATAGCGGCAGTCGGACCGGTTGCCCTCTCGCTCCCAGCCGTAGTTCAGTCTATGGTCCGGAGTGAGAGGTCGTGGAACGCCGTCACCTCCTTCTGCGAGGAAGTAATTTCCATCAAGGAGGCGGCGGAGTGGGAGAGAGAGCGTTTAAACCCTCTCCCCAACCGCAGAGCCGGGCGCCGGAGGGCGCGCGATGACCTCCAGCCACCCTGAGGTTTGACCTGGGGGTGGCGGGCTTTGTGGGCCTGCCCGCCATCCGTTCAGCACCAGGTCCGAGAGGTGGCGTGCGTGTTCCCACGCGCGCCTCTGTATCGAGTCCGTCTCCCCTTTAGGGGGGAGACAGTAGGGTTTTATGTGAAGTAGTGCCTATTTTGGGTAGGTCTTTCGTGTAGTGGCCTGCCGTTTCATACGGCGTGCCGTAACCTCGGCGGGGTCGCGACCGCATGCGAAAGCGATTCGCGCGGCCCCGTCGATAGTGGTTATGTCGAGGAACACCGTGGTAGGTTTAGTCGGTATTCCGGGAGATAAATTATATTTTCAACATCTTTCTTTACCCCGGCGAGTCCGACATAATCCCTCCGCCCGCCCCCGCGGAGGGATATACGTCATAGCAATCCACCACGTAAAAAAATAAAAAAAAGTTTATCAAGGAAATATTAGGAAAACTTAAAATATTTAAAATAAAGTACAGTGAATACAAAAAATAGACATATTTAAATTTTACGATTACTAGAAAAGGGTACAAAACACGCCTCGACAATAAATTCTAGAAATATGTGTAGGCACCATAAACAAAGCTTAAAACAAAAGCTAGTCAAACAAGATTACATTTTTACGATGAAACATGAAGTTTTACAACAGAGAGACAGTTATTGCCGTCCCGAGAGTAGGCTTTAATCAAATAATGAGAGACATAAGTTTTTATCTCAAAAATTGTCTCTATGATATATTAAGAGCACGAGTCGGGCCAAGTGCCATTTTAGCACCAATTAAAAGTTACTCAGAATTACTAATCAATAGAGAGCTCCGAGTTTTCGGGCTCTACGACTCACTAAAGATGATAGAGCACAGTTGAAAAGTAAGAGACATTATTAATGTGTTGGCTTTTCGTAGATTTATAGTAGACTCAAGAAAAAATATTCAGACAAAATCCCAGTTTTAGGATAGGTGCCACAATTTTCTCCGTGGGAGCAACTTTTTACTCTTTCGTCTTCACTTTTATTAGGCATTTAACTTTTTGTTCTTCTTGTTTTCACTTTTTTGTTTAAGCCATTTTAATTCGAGACTGAATTGATACTAGGCAATAAAGAATTTTAATGCTTTACTTTATAAATATTCTAGTTAATTTAAAATACTCATTGAAAATATTTTTGAATAATTTTATTAGGGCATCAAAATGTATTTTACGTTTTTGTACATATTTTTCATTAAAAAATGTTAATTTAATAAATCTCTTCCAAAGCCACGGCAAGGATTTGGAGAAAGTTGAAGAATGACTTCTTTTATCTACTGAAATTCGTATTATAATAGAGAATGCCAGTTTGTTTAGCTTGTCTTTGCGAATAATATACGTGACCACTTTAAATAAAATTCGACCACGGATGCTTTAGAAAATGTAGGACATTTTTCTATTTAAACTAGACCGTTTAAAAAAGAAAATCTTACAATAACATTATTTAAATGAAGTTAGACAAAATGAAACCAGAGAAATATTCAGTCGACATTAAGTGTGTCCAAAACCTCTTCCAACTTCATTTAAATAAGACATTTCATGTCTCATGGATAAATATAGCAGTGTTGCGCTTTATGTGCCTTCTTTTTGCTCACGCATGTACCTACAAGAAAAGTCGAGCGAGAACTCTAGACGTTGAGTGATATGTAACTTTAATAGCTCATTGTACTGTTACTGCAAATATGTTTACTACGATTCTTCGAGAATTAAATTATGTATACATTTTACATGGCATAATTGAGTAAATATCTATATGTTTTCGGTGAATATGGATTACTGTAGTTAATTTAGCATAAATTTTTATGGAAGGACATTTTAGTCATGGAAAGATTTGCGTGCCAATTCAAAACATATTGTAAATTATTTTCTTATTTGACTATGAATTCTTACTACTATTTATAGTGTAGACGGTGTTTGGTAATAATAATAGTAATTAAGGTTTCGCAAGGATTTGGCATGCATTCATCATTCATATTTTAATAAAACCTTTCATAAATACTGAAAATACAGACAGCGCTTTTATAATCACATTCCTTCAAACAAAAGGAAAAATTGACTTGTGTTAACAACAAAAATAGCAGCCTCGTCCGGAACCACGGCCCACAAAATTTGTTCACTATTAATGTTTATGTGACACTGTAGTCCAGTTATTTATATCTGTAATTATCACTTGTTTGTTCCCAACCGATGGTGTTTTAAGTCCATTCTCGGTTTTCATATTTTATGAGTTAATTTTCCAGGCCGGACATCCTATTTAGTTTGAAGCTTAAGTTAACATTTAAGTATTGGAGTTTGAATTGATGTCTTTTATAGACATTGCTACATTTTGTCAGGTTCTTGATTTTTAATTGTATTTCATAATATATTTATGTCTTTTTAAATTGATTGCTACAGACGTAGGCTATAAATTGCCGAAGAAAATATTTTTAATATCTATACGAACAGACGCATAGGTACTTCTATAAGAAGCGATCACAACTTAATATAATGCAATATTTACTTTTAAAAAGATCGTTGGCCGGTCTGCCGGCGAAAGCAACCAAAGAACTAAAAATATGTGCTCATAAAGAAGAAGAACTTAATTTTATAAAAAGCTCCTCAAGGCGCAGAAGCAGACAGACAAACAAGCAAATAAAAAACACTCATACTGGAATTTCCTTGCATTCTTTTAAGTACCTACATAAGTTTGACATTAAGCCATTTTTACAAATATACCTATAACAACTTAAACAACTTATACTTATCTCAATAGGTTTATTTTGTAATACGTAGAAATGAAGATCGGAATATCTTTTGATTTGAAATCTCTCCCTAAGCCTTCGCAAAAATAACATTGTAATGTTAAAAAATGTACTATCTAAAAGTATCTTTCTTAAAACGGAAAATCCACGAGATCAAACACAAAGAAACAAGCCATTTCCCACACAAACTAGAAATAATGTTATTAGAAGGCAAAGTTCGGCCCTTTCTTTAAGATACTTTTTTTGTAGCTAAGCTAATAGTGCTTACAGAGGGGACTTATTTTATTTTAATTTCAGAAAAATCTTGGTTGGAGTCTTTTTAATATCCAGGTATGGAACTGTTAAAGTTAGTATGATACAGAATAATATCCAATTTCGGGAACACGCTTCAACGGTATAATACTCCGATTATAGCTCATAGCAAAGCTGCAGACGATATCTCATTACCATAAGTGGGAAATAGTGAGGAATATAGAAATATCGATCTGAAGACGGCTTTGTAGTATAGGTAAAACTAGACGCGAGGTGTGTGTCCTAAAATAGTAAGTATATTACGAATGTCTATTGAGGAGTATATGGTGGGCGAGTTAAATGTAAAGCGTAATTATAAAATGAAATATATGACCAAATGAAAGTATATACCGATGATAATAAGTGATTCTTTATCATTAGTTATTTAATTAAGAGACAAAATAAACCAAATAGATAACTGCACGAATGATGCAATAGTTTAAATGAATAGCTTGTAACCTACGTGCATTGAAAATAACGGTAGGCCATGAATCATTAGAATTGCGATCATGGGATCCAGTTCCACTCGTTATACTTCCGTCGTGAAGCTGTGTCGGTAGTGCATGTTCGGTTAGTTTGACAAGCCGGAGAGGTTGACAAGAATCTTGTAATTTCCGACAGAATTTCTAGTAAACTTGTTCTTTATAAACGTTTTATACAAACTTCCTAAAAAGCACAATTACACTAGTTTTATTATTAATGAAGACATATCAAGCCTGTATAATTTGAAACCTGATCATTTTACTGTATTAAAAGCCGTCTCATTAGATAAACGGTATGTACGATAGATGAATTAATAATTTCTATAGTAGACGAGTCTAGACAATACCTAGACTATGTAATTTACATATCATTGAATCCGTACTCATCGGATCTGTAACATGATATAGGTACACCTACGTATACCTAAGGTCTGAAGTATTTCAATCAAAGTATCGTTAATGTCAAGGTAATGATTTACCTCTTATATTTTTTTAAAGGTTATTGTTTCTTTACTCATAATACAAGTATTGCTGAACACTTTAAAAACATTAAAACAATGAACACCAATAATATCAAGAATCAGAATAACAATATCCGATTAACCCAATATTTTCGGATTACAAATACTCTTACATCTAAAGGGTTCGAACCTATTTAAACTACTACGGCATATATGCAATGCATTACGAATAGTATAGATAGTATTCATTAGTCCTTTGGGTTTTATAGCAAATGCGCAAGTGTGACTTCCGTTCGTGAGCTTTTGGATTCGATCGAGTCCATACAATAATGTTCGTGCAGCTAATAAAATATTCTACTGAACAATAGCGAATTTGAATTTTGGCTTCATATCTATATACTAGTTACGTAACATTTTGTATTGCATAGCCACGTTGAGACAA
Organism: Catocala nupta; assembly: GCA_963675205.1. NCBI lineage: Eukaryota > Metazoa > Arthropoda > Insecta > Lepidoptera > Erebidae > Catocala > Catocala nupta. Next base: position 30,489,880 of record OY776087.1, read on the forward strand.
ACATCAACGTAAATAATAATAATAAGAGGCTCGCGTTGAATGGTTGGGTCAAGTCCTCGGTTCAGAAGGCAGTATTGCTCGACACGGCGCGCATGGTGCGTCGGTACCTTTCTCTGGAGTCCTTACCACCGATAGCTCAGTCCCTGCACCCGATATCGGTAGGTTTCCGTGATCCTATTTTATATTTTTTTATATATTATAATGTAAAATATAATTACGAGAAAAAATTTGAATAAATGGAATAATAATAATAATTTTATTTACACAAAAATGATTGTAGGGTTTTTACAATAGTAGGTTACATCGATAGTATAATTTGGAGCTCCAATTTCGTGGGAGGAGTACTGTTCTCCTAGATAGGCTGCAGGATAGCCTGTGTTTAGGAGACAGTTACAATCCCCTAGTGGTAGATATTATATTGAAATATAACGTGTAAATATATTTATGCTAAGTGCGTTAGTCTGTGTAAATAGATATAAATTAGAAGATACAATAAAATTTGAAAGAAAATAAACATTTTTGAGCATTTAGTGTTGTATGGTACCGTGTTCATTCGTGCGATTGTGTGGATCTGTTTGTGCGAGAGTGTGTACGTGTGTGTATGTATGTAAGTGTGGGTGTGCGTGTGTCTGTGTACGCGTGTATGTGTCTGTTTGTGCGGCGCGATGAATAAAAAGTTGCTATATTGGACCGCAGATTCGACTTTACGGAACGCGTAATGGTTTAAGTAAATGTCTCACCAAAACCACTACGACGAGTGTTGAGAGATCGAATCCCACATGAGACAAACATTTATATGATCCACAAAAGGTTGTTTCTTGTCTGGATGTTCTTTGTAAGCGACACAGGATTTATTTCTAGTACGGAGCAGTATTTTATTTTAAACAAATATATCTTCATTTATTCGTAAGTATACAAATATGTGAGGAAGGTAGTAAGTTCCTTACCCTTTTATCATCACAACATACTACACTTCATAATCTAATAGTCACGAGATAAATGGACAGTTTTACCAAATAGTGGTAGTCATTTGCATGTAAAATTTCTTGAATGTCTATCAAGGCTTGGTACAAGTGCCTAACCCTAAGGCAGTCCCGGATCCACTCGGCACGTCCATGTAATCCTCTTAGCTTTACGCCAAAAAGGAAACCTGATTTTTAGAAATGTCGCTCATAATGTCTGAAAACACACGACATGACTAAAGTTGGAACGTGAACGAATACACATAGATACATAGTTTAGTTCAGAAAATAACTTCTTTGTACACTGAATATCGGTTTAGTTAGGTATGTTTGTTATAATATGGCAAACAACAATAGCCCGTCTCATTGATAAGCGTGACTTAGGAATGCATGCAATACGAGAGGTATCATTCGCGCTATAGCGACCAAAGGTATAAAAAGATAAGTAATAATGAGATGAAAAGAAAGGAATGGAAAAGATGGACATCTGACCCTTACGTATTCTTGTAATTGACTGCAACTCTTTCATACTAAACGTAGTAATAGCTACACTACACTATCCTGATATACGACGGTGGTACTTCACCGAGCCAGCTGGGTCATTCGTATCGTCAACAAGTAAAGCTATAAGCTATGGTAGCACTTCCACTCATAAAATATGCTAAGGAACTGACTTGAAAATACATAATCAATTATTCAAATGTTCGACTCTTTCAACTGTTTCGAAGTTAAAAACATTACAGCCACATATGCAATATTGCCCATTTAAAAGCTCCTTTATGTAAATACCTAACATGAGCGCGTTATTGCCCGTTATAGGCTACATAATTTGGAAAAATAAGTATATTCTATCTCATTTCGATAACTAACATTAAAAAGAAACATATATACAAGGCCAAATTGACGTCATACGGTACAGTGGCATTTCGAGGACTCTTCTAAAACATCGACGAGATAAAGTAATGTTTGACGTATGAGCACTTCTACATAGACACATAGAAGTGTAATTTTCTTTATAAAACTGACATCTGCCATTAGCCAAGGACGCCTTTTTATGTAACATATTCCATGCCCTTTTGTTACATATTTCAATATATAACAAAGGGGATGTAAATAGTTGGATGTTGGGAGTCAAAAAGCGTATGTCAACACATAACTGGGTTGAAACGACGTAATTTTCTATAGATACAATATACGACATGAAATTCTGGTATACATAAATAGTTGGGATACAGACACAGAGGATTTGAAAGCCATCATTCATCGCCAGAGGTTCATTGTTGGCGGAGACAAATTGAAGATACGTCATCATATTCCTCCAGATATTTGTAATGTTATTACTGAGATGTTTATCTACCAGCGTTTGCTGTTAAACTTAGCAATTTAGATTTATCATGCAATATAATGTACGTTCTTCGAAATAATAGAAACTATAAATAGAAGTATTATATATAGTATGGACAGCACAGTAGTCTAAGTGATTGCCTCGCTCCTGCTAAAGCGTATTGGTTCGACCTCGATGACAAATAGCTGTAATACAATTATCTCTAATTCAAGAGTTGTATTAAAAAAAAATATTATAAACAAACAAGATTTGCGACTCGACCTCGTCATGAAAGTGTAAAGAGTAATTTATCACAATTTTATGTTATGAGTGTTATAATCATGAACTTTAGCCGAGTACTCATGGCTATGTAACATGGCTGAATGTTCGAAAGTTTGTACAAACAAATAACATTTTTTTAATATGTTGGATATGTTTTAAATTTACGTTTTATGTGATTTTTATAATAGAAAAAGAGCATTTTATAAATATAACATTTATCAAATATAACTTATATTATTAATATATGACATGATATTAATATATGACAGCAACACTTTTACAACTATCAGAAAATCAGTTTTGCTTATTAAACTTGATAATTTATCCTATTTAAATAGTATGAAACATAAAATAGATTTTAAGAATCGTTATAAATATGAGACTTAATATTAAATTACCATTAACAGCAATTATTTACCGGCACAATATAAAAACGTTGCTCAATTCTTATTCATTGTTTCCCTAGGCACCTAACCGCCAGCATGCTGATATACAATCACTACATATTATTAAATTATTATTATTAAATTATTAATATTATAAATCAAAGTTCCCCGCCGCGTTTACCCACGCGATAAACTCAATAACTACTGGACTGATTTTTATACGGTTTTCACCAATAGATAAAGTGATTTTTGAGAAAGGTTTAAGTGTATAATTTGTAAAGGTTTTTTACTACACGTGCGAAGCCGGGTCGGTTCGCTAGTTACACTTTATTAGATTTCAATTGATTACCAAGCACAAAAACTGCCTCAAATAAAATCCTATCCTCACATTGTAAATTACGTCACCCAGTATAAAGTGACAAAGGAAAAAAATGCCTTAGGCACACAAACGCAAATGGTAATGTCTTAATTTATACGGCGTACACAATCCAAGCGGCCGAAATTGCTCTTGTTATTAATATTAAGGATTTTAATATAATGTGACTTTGTATATACGTATTTATACTAGGAAGCTTAGGCACTTAATATAACGTGCAATGTTTACTTATAAGGACAATAAACATATATTAATATATTCTGGCTCAATGAATAAATTTTTATTACATATTTATTTTTCCGCTAAGACCGGACTTCAAAAGATTACTGGCATAACCAATATTTAGTAAATTTATTTATAGGATACAAACTTTACGAACTTTCAACGTAATCTACACAGCACCTATAACAATGTATAAATTGCTTATTTCGTGTTCTTAATATAAACCTTTACCATTGTGTAAGCGATCAAGACTTGGCAATGCTACAAGTTTTAACATACTATCTCATTTTTGGACCTGACTATTGTTATCTTTTAGTAAAATATCGGCTAATAAACATCTCAATAATTCTCAGCAGTTGTATATTCTAAAACAAACATTACTAATGGTATATACAGGGTGTCCGGTAATTAATGGATAACCTGGAAATGTCTTATAGTGGAACTGATGGCCGTTCAGAAAAATATATGAAAAAAATCTATCCTAACTACTACCTGAGATATGTGTTTTTTTTTAATTACCATGTATAACTTTCTTGTATACTACGACCATAAATAAACGAAATCCATCGGTATTTTGTTATTTTATTATTAAACACTAATTATGCTAATAGATAGACAGTCAAAAGTATGCTATGCTATTATAGCTTGCACTTTTTTTTTTTAATTGTTTTATTTTTTTCTTTTTTCTGAACGGCATTCAGTTCTACTATAAGACATTTCAAGGTTATCCATTAATTACCGGAGACCCTGTATATAATACCGAATATCGTAATATTGGTCCAACACAAATCATAAATGGAACAAGACATTGTAAAGCACAAACTAGCAAAGCGTTGCGATATTACATCACAAAGCGTCTTAATGTCGTAGCGTGAGCTGACAATGTCCACTCAATGTAGTTCTGTGACTCTTGCTTGTATTGTTTTACTAAGGATTTACTTATCATCAAGAGTAAGATGTCAAATGTCATGATGATAATTATGCATGTCTCTGTGCTGCGTCAAAAGACTTTTGCAATTTGAAGTCACGTCTTGAGTTATTATCCTATATTCTATCTTAATGTTGTCCATTAGAAAGCAGTTCAAAGTGTTAACAATAATAATAATAATAGTGATTTATTTGCTTAAACATGTGTACACATACAAAATTACAGTCGCATGCAAGATGTTAAAAATATATTTTGATTCAACATGTTTGGCATCCATATACGATGACATGCAAATATTAAATTAAAAAGATGTCAATTTACAATCATTAATATGAAAATTTATTTTAGCTATGTACACAACGCAAAAAATTATAATTAAGTCAATACATTTATGATGACAATTAATACATAAAAATAATGAAATTTCACAATGTTTAAAAGTCAAAAAATATTTAAATATCAAATGAACTACATTATAAAGAATTTCATAATAATTCAATAGCATATAATAATTTATCCGATTGGAAGTCTGTGACATTATAATATGCTTTATCGATTAGATACGATTTTAGTTTTGCTTTAAATAAAGGGTTTGTCATTTCTTTCCAGCTTTTAGGCAGTTTATTAAATATGACGGATTGCATAAGATACTTTTACGCACAAGTGCAGTTTTAGCAGGATTGAGACATAACATGCTATTGTCACGTCTGTTTCGGGGCAATAAATTAGACATATTTTACAATAAATTTGGGTTTGATTTAACAAATAAGATAACCTCCAGAATGTATAAAGATGGAAAAGTTAATATTTTATACTTCTGAAAATAGGGTTTACAGCTATCCGTTATTTTTAATTTAGACATGGATCTCTATCATGGACATCTATTTTGGACGTTTAATATAACATCTTTATCGGTAGAGTTACCCCAGAAGATTACTCCGTATCTGACGACAGATTCAACTAGTCCGAAGTGTTGAATCGCAAAAGCTTTTAACTTTAGGTTTGGATCGTTGGCTTTATGTACGAAACACTTAAGGACCGGCTAGCGTATTGACTATTGCGTGTAGTGATACTAAAAAACCCAGCTGCAGTTTATGTTTAGGTGTACTGTGCTATATTTTCGAGAGCCTGCTGTACCCACCTATCCCGTATGTTTCTAAAACTACACTGAACACATCACGTCTTGACAATAAAATGGTTAGAAACTTTTGTGAATACAAAGCGTTTACCGCGATACTTGGCGTTCAGAAACAACCCAACACCTCAGTTTGCCACCCTTCATGGGATTACAAAAGATATGACTGCCTTTTTGCTAGGCTTTTTATGCTGGCATACTCGCGTGTAATCCGGCCAGAGGGTAAATTTATACATATTATACGCCGGAATAATCATTTATAAACTTTTGGGTTACATAAATGGTATTAAAACTGTTGTGACAGTTGAGTTATAACTACTTGACTGTGTGAGTTATTTCTATGTTTGTTTTGTATAGTCTCGTTGTAATTAGGAGACAGTTTCCTTTCTTGGACGTCTGTCCCTTTGAACGGCGACACTAGGTCTTTGTTAATGCTGAATAAATGAACAGATGTTAATACAATTAGAATAGTTGCTTTACTTTTACAGTTTTCAAAGGACTGTCTGGAAAATATAATTGCCCTAAAAAGCATTAAATTACTAATTGAAACTTTCCATTAGCTATTATTCTTGTGATATTTAATTAAATTATTAAATAAATTGTTGTAGCTCTTTTCTTAAATATCGTCTAATGCCGCCAAATAAATTAATTTCAATGTTATCATCAATAAAATCAATTTTAACAATATCTGTTATTTTACACCTTCAAACTGCCTTAGGACACGCATTTAGGTTTTGATTTATCGAAATATATAATTAAAATTTGCTTTATTAAAAATATACTTAATATAATATACATTTATCTAAAACACTTAGCACAAAACTTAAAAATACGTTTAATTAAAAATACTTTTATTAAAATTAAAAATCGTATCTTATTAATAAACACACATCAACACTACTTCTACAAAAAAATATACAAAGCTATTACTATTTAGACTATTAACTAACTAAACTTAAATTTTATACTAAGGTATTAATGATTTATTAATGTATCGCTTTGCAAATAGTAGAATATAATAGAAGCGTATTCTATAGATATATAATCTGGCTCTAGGTGTGTGCGTCTGTCATTTGCAAAATCCCCGCGTAACACAGTAATTATTCACCGTTTCGGAAGTAATCTTATTAAAAACAAAGCTTTATAAACAACATTTCCTTGAATTCTAAAGATAAGATTATACACAAATTATACTTATTTAAAACACTCGTGTAACATTGATAGCATACATTTCAATTATAATTATTTATCTCTCTAAACCGTGTACTCATCAAATGCATTTCATCCAAAGTAATTTCGATTCTACGCCATCCTTTTAAATTTCCTTCCTTGTACGTCTGATCCATTCTTGTTAGAACCTCCAGATAGTAACTACCTTTGTGGACCATTCTCTCGAAGCTACCCTCCAATCAAGAACTCCGTGATTTGCTGACCTTACCAAACTTGATCAGAGAGTTCAATCAACTGCATTACGTATCTCCGTACGAAAACTTTGCGAAAGAATTTTAAAATTCTTTTCGTTAAATACAAAAGTTTGTTCGATCGATAGAAACGACGTCCAGTCAATAGATATATATTTTTTTTTTATTTAATAATAAGGCTTACCAACTAAAATACATACCAGACATTTAACTAAATAACACTTATTATATAATATTTATGTATGCTTTTAAATTAAAGGTTAGCACAGCATTTTATACTTTATGTGAGCATACTGTTATGCAAGAATTACATACAATAGGTGGTAATAAATACTAATCATAATAAAGTAATAAAAAACCAATAAAAATACTAATAAAAACACAGAAATATAATAATATGCAAAATTAACCCTTATGGCAATCCCGTATTTATACAGTTCCAAATTCTTGTGTATATATAAATAGAGTCACACAGTTTAGGTATGTAAATATGACTTTTAGTTTATTGTATTTTTTTAATTTCTATCTTTAAATATTAGCAGTCTTAGACATAATACCGCAAAATGTTCCATACAATATTAACACCATCAATTACTCAACAAAAGACGTCATTGTACCTATTGTATTCCACTAGGACTAAATTAAACCAGTTTTTCATAGATGGATAACAATGATATTACTAAACAAAGTATATATTTTTAATTAAATGCATAGTAGTAAAGTATAAATAATAGCACAAAGGCAACGTAAAACAATAGGAATGATGCTTCGACAAAGATCTCGAAAAATTTATTCGTTTAATATTCCTAGAAATATGTAAGTTGAAGGCAACGAGAAATATGCATTTTTTAATAGTGTTTTCTTAGAAATATACCGAAGACCATATAAATGGCGATTCCGGAGTTTAGGGGACGGCAGGCGGTATGGGTCGTGGAGCGAACAGCAGTTCAGCAGAACCTCACTGTTATCGCAGCGCTAAATGTTTTGGGTTCGATTCTGTTAGTTTATATTCTCTGGTGGCACAGGACTCAATCCTCTATTTGCTTTACTTTTAATTTCCATCACCTGCACTAATGTTATTGTCTGTATTACAATACCTAAAAGCAAAATATCTACAGAATTATATGCAAGTGAGTTATTATGCTATGAATCCATATACTGAATACTGTAAGTACCATATACAATACTTAATCCAAACACAAGTACAATTTCTGTAAGCATATGGCTTCAAATACAACCTCAGTCGTTTTGTTAGTATTGTTGTGTCGTTTATTTACTGGCAAAAGTATATTATAAAATAAGTAAACTAGGCTAGATTTTGCAAACTCAAGCCGTTCTAGTGCCAGAATACTTTCCAATTTTCTTATTTTGCAAGTGAGAGATGAGACACAAGTTGAAATTTACGAAATAGTGTAAAAAGGATAAACGTTGGCAACACTTATTTTTTAGTGATTTAGTAGGTATGCTTATCTTATGGTTTAGTAAGCATACTAGAATATATATAGATATATTTCGTTTGTTTTGACTTTATGGACTGGTTCAAGTGATAGTCTCACTTCTGTCAATGTGACGATTCTTATAAGTTGATGATATGTGACAAAAAGGAGAATGGGCACTTCTGGGCTATCGCGGCCATTAATGAAAGTAGTCTCAAATGAAAGTAGTGATAACTAGGAACAACTTTTACTATGAACGTTTCACTGTAATCCATTTAGGGAAAAAAATATTTACATGTAAACGTATAGAGCATCATAACAATTATTTCGTTTATGTAATGCGTTTTCGTAAAACTCCACAACATCTTTTGATAAGGATTACAATGATCAACACAAAACCGCTTCGCAACGGTTGGTTTACCTGCGCTCGGGACGGACCAATCAGCTACGAGCACCTAATACGCGTGAAATACCGGCGGCGCTTGCTTCGTACGTTGCGTCCGCGCAGTTCTTCGGTTACTCTCGTGTCGTTGTGTACTGTGCGATTTGTATTGATTACTTTAAGCCTTTTGACCTTTATTTTGCATTTCGGACTTTGTTTACTCTTATCCTGATAACTTGGCTTTCGTTTTTGGACTTTTGAGTTTATTTGCGATTGGGATTTTGTTGACTATGGCAGAAAATCGACCAGTTTGTGTTTTGTGCAATCGACCAGTGGTTAATAGAAGAAGATTCGAAATAACGCATGGTTTGTTCGAGGCAAATGTCGGAATCGGTCAATATATTATTGATGCTTTTGCTCCACAGCAAGTAAGTACTTTTATAATAATATAATGTTTGATATATATAGTTACAGTCGGCTAACTTCCCTCTATTAATGGTGGAGGCCTGTGGCCAGCAAAGGGAGTTTAATAGGATGTTCTTATTCAGTCACACTGATGCTTGAGCAATGAGTGACTTAATAAGATATATTCATTACATTGCAGTGCATTTGACGTAACATATTTGTTGTTCGGAGCGCCCTATCTAGTACGTAGTATGTAGAAATCGTTGATAAAGATCTATATATGATATACATAGGTAGTTGCGATTATACTCATAATAATGTTTTCTGTATAACTGTGGCAGCTTGTTATTGGCGGCTGTAAGCTCCCTAAATAATAACCAATGTAATCTCCCTACTGTATTTAGTTCACTAAAATGTCATTATGTTTGTTCTAGTTTGAATACAACGGTCTGGAATATCTTTGTCGACCGTGCTGGCAGCGGGCTCAACGTGCTGTACAACGTAATATAAATCCTGTCCCTCACGAATGCACACTGCAGATTGAAGAGTATTCTAGAGTAGCTAACAGCGCAGCGAGCTGCATGTTTGAACAATGTAGAAAAATTACTCGTCAACGGATTCCTGAAAATATACGACTGTCACTTTTGATGGATTCCAATGTATTTATACCACAAGAAGCTAGAGTGTGTGAAACACATTTAAGAAACAATGACTGGGATGAAATTATTGATAGCCCGAATCTAAGACATGATTTTAATAGTGCTCATTTCTTAGAAATGATGAGTTTAATGAAAGCAGCAGCTGTGTCAAGGGGCTGTATTTTGAATTTTGAAAATATTGAAGATATGGACAATGATGAAATACATATTCGATTGGGTTTTAACCGAGAACAATTCTCAGAGATCCTGACACAGACGCCTTCCTTGGCAGGCTCCAATTCAAGAACAGCACTAGCTATTTATTTAATGAAGTTGCGAAATGGTGAAAGCAACGAAAGGTTAGCATCGCTCTTTAAAATGAGTAGAAGATCACTAGAGAGGCACCTAAAAAGAGCAAGAGATTGTTTATTTGCTGAGTTCGTGCCTAGACATCTGGGTTTCAACCACATAAATAGAAGAATGGTCGCTGAACGTAACCTTTATATACCGAACGCTTTGTTTGGAAACCCTAACTCAGCATTAGACGAGAGAAAAGCCATAGTAATAATGGACGGAACATATATTTATATACAGAAGAGTTCCAATTATTCTTTCCAAAGAGAGACATATAGTTTGCATAAGTATTCAAATCTTTTAAAACCATTCATTATTGTAAGCTGCGATGGTTATATATTAGACGTCTGTGGTCCATATGCAGCTACCGACTCGGATGCTACAATTCTACAAAGGATGATATATGACGAAGAAAGCACGTTTCATTGGTTCTTTAGTCCTGGCGATATTTTCATTTTAGATCGTGGGTTTAGAGACGCCCTGCCGGATTTGGCACAATGGGATTACTCAGCATATATGCCTGAAACTAAAGACCGTGGTGCAGATCAGCTCACAACCGAACAAGCGAACAGATCTAGAATGGTCACCCTATGCCGCTGGGTTGTAGAAGTTATAAATGGTCGATTCAAACGTGACTTCAAGTTGTTCCGACAAGATTATTTTAATCGGTCTCTAAGTCACATGTTTCATGACTTCAAAATAGCTGCTTCACTTATTAACGCTTTCCAGGAGCCATTCCACGATAATGTGCATGCAGCCACATTTGTGGACATTATAAATGATCGCATGAATCGACCTAATCAACTAGCGGACTTTGTTGTCCGTAACAATATAAATAGGCAAGGAGCAACATTTCAAAGCATCACCGGTGATCAGACTATTTTCGACGATTTTCCTAATTTGTCAGAAGATGATATTATCCTTTTCGCTCTGGGTACGTACCATATCAAGTTAGCTCGTAGTTATTATGCTGAGCATTTAAGACAGGGCTTATATAATATTGAAGTGTATCGTGAGCCACAAATAAGTGGTCTTTATGAATATATAGAAGAACAAGATGTTTGCTTGCTACGTGTTCGAATACAGTCCAGACATGTAAGGTCCAGGATTTATTATTCCTATGTTGTAACTGACCGACAAAGACAAGGAAGAGAAGCTGTTGCTCATTACTATTGTTCATGTCTGAGTGGAAAACGCACGATAGGATGTTGCGCTCATGTTATGTGCGTAGTATGGTACCTAGGATGGGCAAGAAATCAACCTGAAGACATTAGATTACCAGCAGCGGAATTAAGTGTCATCATTGACCATGACCACTAAAAAAAAAATGATTGTATAATAATTGTCGGTACTTATTATTATTAATGTAATATTATAAAATGCTTCATAATTAATAAATGGTACCGTCCAGATTTGTTGTTTCACTTTATTTTTTATTTTTACTCCAAATATACGCCAGAATATCTAGTAAAACTATTGAAAGTGCTCATAAACAATAATGTGTTTTATTTGTCATAAGAGTACACCGCGGCAGTGAAACTTCTACACAGTAATTATAGGACTAAATTACATCAAAAAACAACAAACTTATGTTTGGCCGCGCATGGCCCAGGCTCCATACAAATTTGCCCATTCTCCTTTGTTCGGTTCATAAACCGATGTTTCGAGTCTAGGCGTTTTTCAACGATGTGATTTCAATATTTGCAAAAGACCTGCAAACTAGGTTAATCCCGGTCTAATCTTTCAAGTGCGAGTATTGCCTTTTATAAAAAAGGGTACGATCCGCATGTTTACGGTGTTATATTAGAAGAGTTTAGTGGTGAAAATCTTTTCATATTGCAGCCCTATACTATATGACGATAAGTCGCCGGCGAGTAAGGAATTTTCCTTCCTAATTATTTTTTTACAGTATAAGGGTCAGTAAATATAGTCAAAGTACCTGAAGGGATTCGCCTAAGCATTTTACACCCACATTAATGATTTTAGGTCTTATGTAATACTAGACGTGCCCGCGGTTTCATTCGCATTTAAGATTACTGCGCCGCTCCCGTGGGTTATAGCGTGATCTTATATAGCCTATAACCTTCCTCCATAAATAGGTTAGCCAACACTAAAATAATTTTTCAATTTAGACCAGTAGTTCCTGAGATTAGCGCGTTCAAGCAAACAAACAAACAAACTCTTCAGCTTTATAATATTAGTATAGATTGGATTACCTGTCCAATGTAGAACTACCAGATAGAGACTCCGTGCCGCAACTGAGAAATTACTTTTAGTTTTTACTGACAATACATTCTGGGGTATTGTTAATTTTAGTTTTTTTATATTACTGGGTTTGCCTAATAAACAATTTCTCCACCCGGGAATAAAACCCGAGACCTCATGCACAGCAGTCATATTCACTACCGCCGCGCTACCAGTCGTAATGTAACGCATGTACTGTTATTTATTTCCACATCAGTAATTGAAATCTACTAACATGAAATACCATTGGATACTCACATATCTTCATGAGAAACTTACAAAATGAAACAAAAACCAAAAGATTAAGGCGCAATCTCTCAGGGACCCCTAAAGTATGGAGGGTCCCACCAACAGGCGGAAAGGTTGACAAAAATATCCTAAAGGGTCGACACGATAACTTAAGCAGGTGCCACTGTTTGGTTAGTAGCGGCAAAAATTCGCGGCGCTACGGAAAATTCCTATGAATAATCTGATAAGTTGGCTTGGAAGGTTGCGTGGACGTAATTTGGTTAAATTTTGGCGACCCTAAATTTTCTATCAGGTCTTAGCTGTGTGGGTGAATTTATTGGAAAATTTTGATCATCCGGAGTATTCAATCACGTTTTGCAAAACTTTTAAACTAACTATTATAAATAATAATTTTAGAGAAGAGCAACAATCTCAAAACTGCAGAGAAGGCTTTGGAAATGTGAAGATTACGGACTAAAAATGATATACATGTAGTATATATTACACAATATGTATAATTGTATGACTAAATATGAGGCGGTTCCATATATTTATTCGATTTTAAATATTGAATAAGTATAAGTAAAGGTTTGTTAATGATGATTTTATTCGTTTTCAATACTAAGTAAGCTATTAAATAATATAATAAGGTATTTATGATACTTATAGTTTTTTACTCAGCGCAGAATGGATTTAATGAAATTTGGCACACAGATAAACCACATCTTGTATTACCATAAAAAGTACTTTTTCGAAACCGTAAGAAAACTATTATTTAATATATAAGACATTATAATTTATAAGAGATTTATATGTTAATCCGAGTATAGGCTTCTGTTTACGCGAATGTTATTCATTGAAATTAAACTACTATACACGGATTTTATCGCGTTGTTTATTTAACACTGTACGTATTACATAATTTTGAAAACTGTTACACTACTACTACTATTGAATTTTACTAATTTATAAGCTAATAAAATTATTAAAACTATTAAATCTATTTATATTTAGGTTTACACTTTCCCCGACGACGAATAATAGTAGTAGTATAACAGTTTTCAAAATTATGTAATAGGTACAGTGTTAAATAAACAACGCGATAAAATCCGTATATAGTAGTTTAATTTCAATCAATCCGAGTAAATAAGCATAGTAATAAAAATGAAAAGCATTTAACTGAAACGTGTCTGACTGGGGCTATTTAAAAATAAATGTCCTAACGACATAATCTAGGAAACGTGTACAAACTTAAACACTTGCAGTTTAGTACATACCATTGTCACTATCAAATGGAAGCAATTCCAGCAAGCTGACAAAAAAACGTTGAAATAGTGATCCTGAACTACAAAAAAATCCAGCCTCCTGACCAAGTGAACACAAACAAAGAACATCCCGATGCGCCATATTGTTCATTGGATCACAAATATTATTGTTCCGAGGTTTAAGCCCATAACACTTCGCAAAATAAAAATTCATACAACGACCACCTTGCCAATGCACTACATAGGCAGCCATATATCACGATGAATCAGATTTATATCCAATCTTTATATTCCAAAAATGTATTGGCCATCTCTACCAAATAGGAATGGTCGATAGGCCGAAGCCGAGTAATAAAAGCGCTTTTTATATTTAACACACACTGTTTGACAATACAGAATTAGTTACTAAGTATACAACCAGCTTAGCAATAAGAATTTATGAAAATGGTAATTATGTAACAAAATATAAAGAGTAAGACAGCAGTCAATATAAATCCAAGAAGTAGACGAGACCTCCACAGATTTGTGCTTAATGATGTTGCAAGGTTGACTTAGTACAATAAAAGCTGTCTAGTGATGTTTTTACGCATATTTAATAAGATACCCTTTGACTTAAAAGTGATTGATTATTTAAAATACAGTTAACTAAATGGCTTACTGAAAATAACTTTAATAGTCTCAAAGAATTCATTGAAAATAAATTATAACTTTGTGCTTATCAGACTATGTCTCAAATGTATTGCATGCTATGTTAGCAAAACATGTGTAACATATTTTAACAATTGTAACATCTTTATTTACCATGTTTGATGTAAATAAAAAAAGAAGATGAACCTATGATAGCTTGCTCTGAAAATAATAAATTGCTGCACTGGATCAAAGTAAAGAACGAAAATTACTAAGTCTTCTTGGTGACCGAGCATAGCTCAGAGAACCGTACTCTCTACTCTGAAACATATGTCATAAACAGAATTTTATGCTTAAGCTTCCTGACTCTGTAAAAGGCACCGTTATACTGCCAGGATTAGAGATAAAAATAACTGGTCCCATGGTGCCAGCACAGAGATATAAAAACCCTATTTACCTTCTGGAACACAACATAACATTAGCATACAGTAGGCTTCAATCTTTTGTAGGGTGAAATTACTTCCTCAAGATGTTTCAAATTTGAAAGGTGAATCCACTGAACCCTACTTCTCCCTCAATATAATACGATTGAGAATTGACTACCGCTTTATTGAGATCAAATTTTCAATAACTGCAAATATAAATTCTATAGTCGACACATTAATAGACTGCTGAATTTTATACCAGGTTCCATTTTAGAATAATGGTTTTAGAAAGAAGAAGGATGGCTTATTCTAAATCCGTGAAGATTATGTTATGCTGTAATGAAAATAAAATATTCAACGTTTGTTGTACAAGCATTATATGTAGCGAGACTGCTTAACCCTACGGGGAAATAAAGGCCTGGTGTCATGTTATATTTGTGACATGTAGGTGGTGAGATGTCAAGCACGTCTTCACGTGAGGGGTCACCATTAGAGAATATATATTATATCTAGGATAAGTATTTATTTAGTAAAGCGTAAAATGCGGTAAATTTTCGATTAAAAATATAAAAGACCTTTATAAATCAATTACAAATGGAGAGATATACCTAAAACTATATTGCTCGAGATGGAAAGTTTGATGGAGACCAATTATTTCAATAATAGTTTTTTCTAACTAGGTCGCAGTTACCCCAAAACAAATTACTCTATATATATTTTATTTGTCAAGCTTTCGATAACGAAAACCACTTATTTGATTTATTAATCGTTTAGGTAAGAAAACTCAAGGGTCAGAGGGCCGTGGCTCGGAACCAATATTTTTGCGTCTCCGTTTAGATTATACCCCGGGTGGGACCTTAAATTTTCTCAAGACCCCTTTTTAATAGAGTCCCATATTTTTCAAGACGAAGGAGAATGCATTGATGCTTAATGGAAAATTTGTTATGGATGTGTGTACTTTGGGAGCAATAACAAAACCTTCTTTGGTTATCCTGATTTAATAGTAATAGCGGGTTTTTAATAAATTCCGAAGGCCAAAAATTTTTTTTCGGTCTGTTGCTACTCTTGAAATAGGAATGTATATAATTTGCCTGATGATGCGTGGTTCCAATACCACCTATAGTATTTCATTCGCTTATCGGTGACTATGCTACATAACAGTAAATCCAACTACCGTATGAGAAAACATTATATAGAGACTGGTTCCAACGCTAAAAATACAATGTCTTTTTAAGAAGCTCTGGAAACCTTTATGTTTGTAAGACAACACAAGGTTATTTATATTCGATCTTCTTTAGAACAAAGGATCACTAATAAGGATTTACAAATTGTCAATGTTCCTCTAGAATCTCTCGAAAAAAGGTATGATAGTTTCATAGCAAAAAAGAAAAGCTGATCGAGCAAGCGCTTCATCTCCAGTAACAACGAAAACAAATTCCATCAACATGACTAACTTGCAACGCAATGCTTATATCTTCAGCGTATACACGATATTTTGAAATATTTACTAGTGTTAATAATATAACTAGCTCAATTCCCAAAGTTATCAAAAACCTAAAAAATTGCTTTTCCTCTTTTTACTGTACCTCACTAGAATCTTTTACATGCTGAAATTGTATATCTAGTTCTAATACTAATTCTATTATAATAATTGCTGATGAACTATATTTCCACAAAGCTTTAAAAGTCATCTCGAACTTATCCTAGAACTTATTAATATTTTCTGATGTACTAATAAACAGGAATACTTTTGAAATATGAGTGTGGTCGGAAATAAGTTCAAAAATATTTATAAATAATTTAATATCAGCAGTAAATTTAATCTTACAGCCATATCAAATATGTGAGGTATTTCGTTTTCATTTTGTCGACAACGTCTGAACTAGGTATTGTTGTATGCAATTTAAAATATTGCTTACTGCTAAAGTTGAACTTTATGCGCGTAGGTTTGTAAAATGTAGTTGCACTTGTGAGAACACAATTTAGAGGCGAAAGATTTGATTTATTTGACATTTTAGGATGTCTTACGTGGAGAAAAATGTATCTTAAAACAAAAATAAGTCAGCAATCCAAATTGTATTGGTGCAAAGTGCTGAAACAGCTCACGTCCTTTACGAAATATAATTAATATCAATAGTTTTAAATTAAAACTAAAATATGTATGTATACATACATACATATATATATATACATATATACTACCTATGTATTTTTTGTACACTTGCCATATATGCTAACTATAAGGTCCGTAAGCCATCCATAATCGATATTGTGACAAAGAGTTAAATAGCATATCTTTCAAACTATTATCCGATTCATTACGAAATGAACAGGACTACTGACAAATCATGTGGATCAACCATTTGATTCAAGAGTTTTATTCCACTTTATCCCGCCCTCCCCTTTCCTATCCAGAACAACGCGTGCTGGGCTCAGATGCCATCCTTACACGGTGGAGTCGACTAGAGTGCGTACCAACAAGTTTGGGTCCTCATACCTCTGCCGAACGATCAAGGCATGGAATTCTCTGCCAAGGCACGTGTTTCCTTCTTCCTTCAATCCTGGGTCCTTTAAGCGGGGCGTGAAAAAGCACCTTCTCAGGCCATCAAAGTAGAGACCTCAACATCGCCTCGGCTGCTATGAGGACGATGTGATCATTTTGACGAGCAAAATAAAAAAAAAAAAAAAAAAAATTAACTTTATCGTCGATATGAGGCAAAACAGATTAAAATACCTATTTTTTATTTACTTGTTCATATATTTTTAACGTTCTTATATAATTTGCATTTTAACATACATTCATTGACTCATGCCTGTTTTCCGTAGGGGTAAGCACAGACAGCGATTTTGCACTTTCTAAGATCATGACATGACATGACCGTCCAAACATCCCATAGTTTAATTTTCACTTCTTATGTAAGACCCTCGAATAGTATCAACTTGAGTTATACAAGGAAGGTCTGAAAAAAAAGGTTATAAAAAGAATAACAAAAACTTGGAAGATAATTTTATGATTATTACCCACACTTAGGTAACTTTTGGAAAACTTTTATATATTATTGTCAGTCCTGAATTTCCCAGAGGTCGTCCTCCACGAAGTAAACAAAGGTACACATTCCGACAATGACAATTTTGAGTCTTTATAAGTAAGGTTGACTTAGTCACCATTTTGGTGGCGCAGCAGTAGTGAGTACGCTTGTCAAAGTCAAAGTGAAGTCGAAGGCAAAAATTATTTATTATTTATATTACAAAGTTACACTTATGAACAAATTACAATTTCAACTAATTTATATACCAGGTGTTCCAGTACTTATTGTACTTGCTGTAATTATATCGTGCCGGGTCCGGGAATGTTATTAGGTTTGCTATCAGGTAAATTATTAGTAGCAGCACAGAGTATGGAAATGTGCCTAGTAGACGACAATAAGCGTCCTCTGTAACGTAGGATTTGAAATAATACCTAGCAAAATATGGGTCTTTGTCTACCCCGTTGAGGATATAGGCGGAGGCTATCTTATCTTATCTTGTGTTGGGTCCAGTCAGTACAGACCGACGACACTTCGACCCAGTGGGATCTTTTGTGTCGACTTCCCCAATAACGACTGCCATAGATGTTCATGGCAGCCGGGACCAACGGCTTAACGTGCTCTCCGAGGCACGGAGCAGGCGATAATTGTCAATCAATACGCACATAATTTCGAAAGGTCATATAACTTTCGAAACTCAGAGGTGCGCGACGTGGGTTCGAGCCCGAGACCCTCTGCGTTGCAGTCTGTTGGTAGGCGGAGATTATGTATGTATTCATAAAATAGGAATCTATACCAATATTATAAAGGTGAAGAGTTTGTTTATTTGGTTGAATGCGCTAATCTCAGAAACTACTGGCTCAAAATGAATAATTCGTTAATGTTGGATAAAACATTTATCGAGAGAGGCTATAAGCTATATAATCACGCTACGACCAATAAGAGCAGCGCATCAATGAAAAATGTTCCAGAAACGGAGTAAATTTTCTTATGTGACGCAGACGAAGTTACGTGGGTCAGCTAGTATATAATATTTGAAGTGCCACGTACGCGTTCGGCGTATTAAAAACACAGTCGGTGTGTTAGCTTAAAACTTCAGTTTAAAATATCGGGCTTTCATTAATACTAGCGGTCGCCAAGTGGTCGAAATTCGCCTATAATTTATTTAAATTATAAATTTGCTCGTTATTGTTTTATTATCTATAACTTAATACCCTTATAATCACATTTCATTAGTCACCTACTCCACATATATTTGTATGTAACTATAGTTACGAAGCATTCTACGAGCTCGACCGAACAACGCCGAAATACTACGAACGCGATTCGTCTGCTTGTGAAACATGCATGGTTGTGTGCGTGTAGTGTTTTTTCATTAATTGAATGTATTTCTAGTGCATATTTTATAAAAATATTACGATTCGCCCCTCCTTCTCTATATAAACTTTAACTGTGCCAAATTGCATACTCCTTAGTCCGCGCAATTTTCGTAAAAAGGGGTACAAAGTTTTTGATTTACGTATTAATATATCTTTAAACTATAACGAATGAAGTAAAATGGGTATGTTACACATTTTTTTAAATAAAACAGGCTCCTTTATTCGCTTTTCTTTATTAATCGATTTCGTCTGATCCCACGAGAATAAGTTTGTTGAAGAAGAAAAGTATATGCGTGAAACAACATTTAGAATAACATAGCTATACCTAAAAAATAAAACAAGACTAAAATGCTCTATTAAACTACCACAAACCTAAGCTACAATGTATACGCCCATAAAAGCCCATAACGATACAAAACAACCATAATGTATTTTTGTAACCATTACCTACTCGGTATCATGTTCTGCGATCTAGAACTATTACCTCACAGGTCAAAACGACCGCTAGTATACGACTAGTCGTATTTACGACTAGTAGATTTACGACTAGTCGATACAGATAGCCCCGATACTTGAGAGGCTGATAGTATCGGTCGCCACCCACCTGATTTATAAGGCTTAGCCGCTCTCAATGGCCTTAGCAAATACTATTAGTGACAAGTAATACTGTGGTAGTAATCTTGCTCTTTTTAAGTCCTTTATAGTGAGCTATCATTTGTGTAATTCCTTTAAACAACGTTTTCTATTACTGACGTAATAATATTATATAGGTTGCTCGTCTACGATATACATTTATATAATGTTATATACATACATGTAGTCTGCTTTTAGTGGATGTAATATAAAGTAAAATAGGTCTATGTGGTTACAACTTCAGTGAATATATTGAAGTAGTAATTACGGATTTTCATACTAAATTAATTTGCGATATAGTTGTGTAATGTTCTGAAAAGGAAGAAAAATCTGTCATGTATATTCTGGTATACAATACAAAAATATATTTTCTTTATTTGTCAGCCGTGGCTAGATTCGTAGTTTAACTGATAATATTATGATAATTAGACATCAACCACTATACAAATTTATGCAATTCGATATGGGACACCAATAACAACGGCTGACTGGGGATTTGCAGATGGACACATTATTGGATCAGACGTTTAGTAATGATATTTTACTCACATTTATTTTGATTTATGATATGCTAGTTTGTATATTTTTAATAAATAGTTAATTATCGCTTGCTTTAATGGTGAAGGAAAACGTCGTGAGTCGTAATGTTCTCGAAGATATGTGAAGTCTGCCAACCCGCACTAGGCCAGCGCGGTGGACTATGGCCTAACCCTTTTCACAATGAGAAGAGGCCCGTGCCCAGCAGTGGGAGAGTATAATACAGGGCTGATATTATTATTATTATTATTGTATCTCTTAATGTTTAAGGACGATTGTTTATTTTGAAATGTCTTGATGTAACGTCAAACTTACAGTTACGAATTCAATATCTGCAATATTATCTTCTATAACAGAAACTGCATTACATCATAATAAAAAATCTAATATCAGAAAATATTACAAGTTCTGACAAAACGATGTAAAATGTCCAAATAATTTTGTTAGCCAATAACCAATAACCTGGCAACCATCGGACCTATAAAGTCGACCGCTTCTAAATTCGATGGCACAACTGGCAAAGATCCAGGATGCAGGAGACCAGTGCTCGAGGAATGCTTATCTGTCTTAACTTGAAATATATCACGGCTTTGTTCTACCTAATGTTTTAGAATGCAGTAAACACTGTTACGTAATTAAAAGAACGTTAGGGAATGTACTAATTAAACAGCAAGTTACTTGTATACTTAGTTTACTACAATATTGCTAACTAGAGAACTGTTGTACAAGATTTTCTGTGCCGCATGCATGTAGCAAGGGAGATGGAATAACGTTTGGCATACTAAGTCGATGTTGAGCTCAATTTAAACGATAGGAACTTTTATTTACTCTGCTTTGTTCATAAGTATGTGAGGGTTGGTAGGTAAATTTTGGCATTTATATTAAGAAAGAAAGAAAGGAAATTAATTTATTTGACAAGGAAAAATACAATAATAATAAGTTAAATAAAAAAAGAATAATAATAAAATTTGCTAAATGGGACCTAGTTCAGCATATGCCAGGCTAAGGAAGCCTGGCGCTGGTTTTCAACTAGATTTCTTTGGTGACTGCACGGATGCTTATAACAATTCCCATAAATTATAATGATAATTAAAAAATACCACCAGTTTCGCCCAACCCATTGAGCAGAAATACTGCACACATGTTTGTATCTGGTGTATTCATATCAATGATCAATATATTTTTATGGTAAGTACGGTGGGATGCTGCAACTGGAATTGTCTTGTTATGTGAGAACTCATCAATGGTGAATAGCGCGGACACAAAATTTACGATCGGGCATCAAAAACTTTCAGATCTTGACAACTCTTAACAAAAACAACCACATTTAAGCTGTATCTGTGCTTATTAAAACAATAATTTCTGATCTACCCAGTCCTAATAATGCTCCTTAATTATATAAAAAGGAATATGCCAGATATACATTTCTGGCTATCTTTTAGGTGATATACAGGCAAGAGAGTGTACATAAAGAAGTTATAAAGCGAGGCAAGAAAAAATTTTAGTGCAGAGCTCATGTTATAGTTAGATAAGATGATTCTTTGAAGCAATATTTAACTTCAGGTAGCGACTACCTTCCAAAATAAGTGTCTCAACAGACTGCTTTTTGTAGCATTGATGCTTATCGTGAAGATACGACATGAAAACTTGGTGATAGTTTACAAAGAAAACGCTACAGTCCTCTTTGCTACGAATATAATAATTATATATTCTTATAACATAGAAGTTGTTTTACATCTTCGTTTCACAAATTATTTATTTTTTTAAGCACATCTTAAAACGTAAGCCACGGGATCATAATATACAGTCCCATAAAATAATTTTAAGCGGAAGTCCGAGGTCTGGTATGCCATTCTTAGGGGTACATGAATCATCCACAATAATTCGTAGTTTTATATTGTTATTCTCGGATAACGCAAAATCTATCGCATACTGCGATAGTTAGATTCACACCATTGCATTGTAAGAGATAACAGATTTCTAACAACATTAATTATTGCTAATTCTGATGCATTTTATGTTGAATTGATGATGTAAAATAAAGTTCGAAAGGCTGCCTAAAAGTCACCTACAAAAGCGAGTGG
This sequence comes from Catocala nupta, assembly GCA_963675205.1. Classification (NCBI taxonomy): domain Eukaryota; kingdom Metazoa; phylum Arthropoda; class Insecta; order Lepidoptera; family Erebidae; genus Catocala; species Catocala nupta. The sequence goes on from OY776087.1 coordinate 30,512,579, forward strand.
TTACTTTCTTTTTTTTTGCTCGTCGAAATGACCACACTACGCCTGATGGTAAGCAGTCGTGTGGTCTAAGAGCAGTGGCCTCCACATCGTCCTCATAGCAGCCGAGGCGATGTTGAGATCTCTACTTTGACGGCCTGAGAAGGTGCCTTTTCACGCCGCGCTTAAAGGACCCAGGATTGAAGGAAGAAGGAAACACGTGCCTTGGCAGAGAATTCCATGCCTTGATCATTCGGCAGAGATATGAGGACCCAAACTTGTTGGTACGCACTTTAGTCGACTCCACCGTGTAAGGATGGCATCTGAGCCCAGCACGCGTTGATCTGGATAGGAAAGGGGAGGGCGCGATAAGGTGGAATAACTCTTCAGAGCACTCCCCGTGGTATATTCTGTAGAAACATGCCAAAGAGGCAATATCCCGACGGAGTTGCAGAGGTTCCAGTGAAAAAACTTACTACCAAATAAGCTGCTATTGTTTTCATACAAAAACATGCACTGTGAAAAAATAATTTAGTTTGTATCACCAGAATTGGCACCAACGTTTCACAATATAGACCTGTCCTACGGAAAAAGAAATCTTGGTAAAGCTCCAATAGGGATCCGAAATCTAAACATTCCGCTGAATTAGAATATTTACTGAGGATTTATATATCTATGTATATCAAGCTGTTGTCAATCTTTGAAAAGCGAACCCGAACACAGATTAAGATACGTTCAATAGATAAATGGCGGGTCTGTTTTCATCAAGCTCTTGGATCTCCTACATCACGAGAGCGTTGTAGACTATCTTCATCTGCATTTATATCGACGTGGTTTACACTTTGTTGTGTTTCTTGTGAAGCCATAAGTTTTGCATACAATAAACTTGAGTAGATTGTGTGGAGTACTAGCAATATTGCTGTTTACATTATTGCGAGCTCGATATTCTACAGTAATAGCTTTGGTCGTCTATTGCAAAGATTTGAGGTCAAATGTAGTGCACATGTGAATTGTATAGTCATAAGCTTATTAAATGTGGTTGATAATTCACTGACTGTCTAGATCACGCAGCGGCACTGATAGCATGAGGTTCGGGTTCGATTTATTCAAGTAAATTTCAATAGTAGCGCGAATTTAAAAATGTTGACAATTAGCTGACAGCAATAAGCTCGCCGTCAACCAAAAAATATACTTGACGGATATCCTCAGAAGAATAGGCGGCGGTGTATTACACCTATATTTTACACATAGCCGTGAGACTATGTAGATATAAATCCACTTTTATTGAAATTTATTCGATCTGAGTGCAGTCTGGCATACAGCGATTCAATATGATTGGTTTTTTGAAGTATGTAGTTGCCATTCAGTCAGATTTTAAAACTTTCAGATTACTTAATTTTTGATAAAGGTATCTAAACAAATATAGGTATTTTAAGTTACTAGCAGTTGCCAAGTGGTCGAAAATCGTCCATAATTTAGTTAAATTTTATATTTGATCGTTATTATAGTTTTATTGTCTATAACTTATAAATATAATAGCCATATAATCACATTTCATTTAGACACCTACTCCACATACATACATATGTACGTAACCATAGTTACGAAGCATTCTACGAAGTCTACCGAACAATGCCGAAATACTACGAACGCGTTTCGACTGCTTGTGTAAAATGCATGATTGTGTGCGTGTAGTGTTTTTTCATTAATTTAATGTATTTCTAATGCATATTTTATAAAAATATTTATAATATAGGATTCGCCCCTCCTTCTCCATATAAACATTAACTGTACCAAATTTCATACTCCTCCAGCCACTCAATTTTCGTAAAATCGGGTACAAAGTTTCTGCTTGACGTATTATATATATAGATAAATAAGTGATATTATTGCTCACCTCCAGCTTAGATATAATGTTTGTTCGTCGTTATTGCAATGGATTGGTTACAAAGCAACGACTTCTCGATAGCAAGTTTCGTAAAACTACCATCTTTTAAAATTCAAAAAGTAATTTTAGTTTTGAATCTTTCATCTGTAATTAAGTTTAAAGTATTTATGTGCACTGATTATTTTAATTAAGAATAATTATGTACGAAACATTTATTTAGAACGGCCAGATAATATTCAATTTAGGAACTAATATGTCCAGCAGTGGACTACAACGGGCTGATTGATTGATAATATTAACTTGTTTTTTTATTATTTAACTTAAGACGTTAAAAAGACATTAAACCATATACATAATTAAACTAATTTATAACAACGCGTACATAATGAATAAACCTCGGCAATAATTCGAATATGAAAATAGCCTCGTATTTGAAACATTGTAGAAAAAAGGCGAACGTTATCTGTATTCCTTGTGGAAAATCAACGAAAATTCTATAAATTTTCAACGATTTCCAACCTATATTTTTATATTACCAACAACAACCGACAACATTAAATAAATACATCGCATTAAAACAATTTTCCCGTTAAATAAAATCAACATCACATCACATTATTTTATTCAATTCCCAAATCAACACAAGAATCATAAATCTCAAACCCGACAAAATAAATTTGCCATCACTTGACAGGAGTATCCGAATTCCTTCCTTTTCCTTTCTGCATCCATTCGCGCACGTGCAACGAAATGGATACCTCCACATTCCCTCAGGAGCAGTGACAGAATACTTTAAAGAGGCATCGGAATCGCTCCTAAAGAATTGTTTCCGTGCCGAAGAGGGAATTAAAGAAATATCTTTACGCCACCGTAAAACGACTGAGATAAGATTGCGAACAGTTTTAAAGAAGAATAGTGTAGCTAGCTTAGGGATAGTTAAAGAATAAGACTCGGTTTCCACTAAAGACGATTGTATTATACTCGCCTCACCTTTAGAAATAAAATAATGAACATTGAGGCTTTACACACAGACTTAATAGCTTGTAATTGTGATTATGATTACACTGAAATGATTAAATCTGTGTCACTCATCGATGACTTACGACCTACGAATATCACATAATGAAATAGGCATGTTAAGGCAATAATAATACTTATTATTCTTGCGTGTTCTTTGCCGATTACATGGGACTTAAAAACCACAGCTGACGAAATGTGGATGTAATTTACCAGCCTTGTTTCGGAATATACAGGCATTAATGTATATCCCTGAGGAATGAAACGTACGCAATAAAAAAAAATATTGAGATAATATTATGTAAAAAATATTTCGATTTCACTGGTTTGTCTCAATCAATGAAGTTTATCTTAAAATTGGGAATTGACAGAAAATTACCGACTCAAATCTCTATAGTCTTTTAATAATAGCACAATACCTTTATATATATCAAAGACTAAGAGATAAATTTCACTTAGTTTTTGCACAGCTAAATGTATTTAGGTCTGTATGTGGTACAACTTTTTCCGTTTTACAGTATCATGCTAATTCGCTCCTAGTACTTCAAGATTCATAGCTTGGACCGACTCTAAACCACTGGATTCATAGAATTAACTAGAAATAAAGCTTTTGCAATATTTAAGGAGTTATTTTTTAAATGTTATGTTTAATTTTATTGTGCCAGAAATACAGTTCCAACGTTGTTGGCTGAACTAAATGTATTATTATCACTTAAGTCTGTATTTTATTATATGTACAAGGGTAGCCGCCGTCTCTTTTGATATTTTTTATTGGGTATCCGAGTAGGCTAGGTAGACCGTGTACGGCGATTACTGTTGATTTATGACTCAGCGTTTTATTGTGCTTCATAGCGAATGGAGGAAGCTTATAGTTTTTGTCCAGCTCTTATCTGGTCCCATGACATGTTAGAAATTCGGACTTAAGTTAAAACTGTTTTAGGTTTTTATAGATATGAACTCGGAAATATTTATTACTAAGATGTTTTGTAAATAAGATGTAGGAAAAAGCTAGAACGCATTTTCCCCAAAATAAAAGTTTTGGAATTCGGCAGTGTTTCAACAGTAAAATTAGAGTTTTAAAATCTGGATGAATACAAACCTGGATGACCATCAATTTTAGTTTTAGATCCAGCTTCTTAAAAAGCAAAGATATTGTTGGTTATCGACGAGGCCTCGTGTAAAGCAGTTGCATTCATTACCACTGCTCCATTACGACGTTCATTTGCTATTTGCTGAACCGTGCTACGCTATCGCGCGTAGGCGTACTACGCGTTTCTACGTGCTACGATCTTGACGCATTTATTTTGTTTTATTTGCAGCCTTTACATTCTTTATTGCGTCCGTCAGTCTAGAACGGACTTGACAAAATTAGAAGAAAATACTTTGCTATGTTTACGCATTTCACGTACTAGAGATTTTTATGAACAGGTCATGACTACTCCATTATCTTAAAATGTTGTTTTTTCTACGTAAGTATAAACTATCGCAGATTATATAAATTTTACGTTAGCCGTTCTCCAATAAGAGTCTTGGCAGGTAGACTAAACAGAAGAGACAGACAAGGTATAAGTAAATCGGATAAGAACTCAGTTTCTACTTTTCGAGGCATAAAATCTCGAAAGGTCTGTATATAAAAAGAATTTTCCAAAGAAATTGCTGTAATTCTGACACATTTTCTGAAAAATAATATGATTAGATATAATAAAAAAGACCTTGTGCTAACGTACTTATTTCCATTACACGAAATAGCATTTTTCGTATTACGATCAAAAAACGTGTGTTAAAATCACGTATAAAGCGTACACACTGAAATAATCAAGTCGACTTTTGGCAATATACTGACAAAAAGTATTAGTATTCTCAAGGCATTCGCCTCTCCTATAGTACCTACATTTGAGGAGACAGCACCCCACTTTAGGCGTTTATTGAAATCATTATTAGTTCTTCCGATACATTGGCACCGATTTCATTGTGCTTGAACATTGTGCTGCACGACAAAGTATTTATTTCGTTACGTCTCTTTCTAAAAAGGGGTTCGTAATGTTACAAACGATTGCTGGGTTTTGCTAAAATGATAACATAAAATAAGTCTAAGGATTGAGGATATTTAGTTAATTATTGGATTTTTGTTAGCCTTCACTGTTGGACAAAAGCTGACCTCAGATGTCTAGTAAGTGATTTTCAGCCGGTCTTATAGGTAGGCAACTATGTATATTTGCCGTCCTTGGTAAGCATGAGAGCGTTCACGGCGCGGCGAGTCCCCGTCACGTTGTGTTTTGATCACGTGTTTTACTTCGATTTAACTTTAACCAAGGTGAATATGTACATTATATAATTAATCTATAGTAATAATTAATATGGCAATTTTGATAATGCAGCAACATGAAATGTGGGAATGATTTTTTTTTATTTGGGTGTCTGCAGAAATTCTTTCACCTTGTTACATTTTACGTTCTATTTCCTAAACATAGATTATTAAGGCGTTGTAGACTGAATGGCTAAGGGATAGTATCGACGACGTCTTTTATCAAATTGATTTTTTAATTAATTTTCTATACGTAATCGTCTCTCACTGTCACTCGTCACGATTTTCTCTAAATTACTAGTTTTAATTGCATTTTTTTTGTACCGTGCTTTGATGACATTATAAGCTTAGAGTAAAGATTGACTTCACGTTTGTTTGGTATTCGCATTCATGTAATGTATGGTGCTTACCTACGACGCACAAATGGAGCATACTCAACTAATAATCAAATACTGGACACCCAGACTCGCAACAACCATTTGGAGATCACTCAAAGTGTTGTGTCCCGTGTGGGATTCGAATCCACAACACACGGCGCACTCGGCGAGGCAATCACTTAAACTTTTACACCATCCATGCAGTCAATTTATTGAAAATTAGTTTTGTATAATGCTGACATCGTTAGCTTAGGGTACAAAAATTACATCACGTTCCTTGGGTATTCGCATTTGTGTAATGAATAATGCTTGCACAGGGCACAAGTAAATACGTGCGTCAGATTCTTGCATGAACATGTGTAAGTTAATAATTAATTCAGTTTAGTTTATATCCTACACGATACATACAAACTGCATAAATGCGTCCATTGCTGCATATAACCCGCGTCGTGTACAAAATATATTATCAATTTCCAGCTCCGCTGTTATTCCGTCAATCAGTAAGGACAGAAATGTTCAGACTCGTCAAACAGATTTCCTCATCAAAGCTTTTATTGATATACCGATTCCATCCGCCATTTTACATCGACAACAATGTAGAAAACCAGATAAATAGGTCTAAAGACAATATTTTTTTCTTCGGTCGTTGCTGCAAAGAAACGTTACATAACATTAAATGGCGCCTGTATCTCGACAAAGAATCGGGCTAAGGTATATCGCATCACATTTGGTCTGTTATCTTTCGCTTCCAGTTAATGCATCCATTATCATCTATCAGGCAAAGTTCCAGAACCTGTGCCACTTGTATAAATTGCTCGATGGTAAAAACAAATTGATCCATTCACAATTTTCTATTGAAGAAAACTGTAAAGCATGGATAATATTCCTGTCTTTTCATTATTCTCGTGCTTTAAGTGTGCTCATACGGTTACCATCAATTATGAGGGACCTAGTTCAATTCTTGGGTTGGAGAAAAATATTTCGATCTTATTTCTGAAATTGTTTGCTAAGAATTGATTGTAAGTTTACATTTCCAGATGTTATACTGATGTATAGCATTAGGAAATATATCCGACAGGAACGCTACCTATTTTGTGGAATATAGCTAGCGAAACGTTTGTAAGTTACCTCTGCCAGCTGTGTATTTACGATAATACCAGCTTTGGGAACACGATATCGTACGCGGTTGGTAAAGGAAGCTGCCTCGGTGGCACTGCGGTAGTAAAGCCAACTGCCATGCTCGGGTATGACTCCTCGGATCAGGTCATCAACCGGATTTTATTAAGGACTACTCAATAGTAGCCTGAAGTTAGGGAGTAATGAGGATACGCAGCATCGACAACTTCTTAACTCGACCGCCTCGCGAAGCACGTGAAGTCATTAGTCCCGCGCCTGATCTTCCACCGATTGTGTCGAATTGCCTTCCTTTAGGACTATGCGTTTTAAGGCATAGGAAACGCACTTGTACTTGCATCTACACTTGAGCTCTGCAATATCTGCTGCTGGCCGTGACGACCGAAATTCTATCTGGAGGACTACGCGGTGTACCGTTACGCAGACAAAACCAGTCTTTTGTCTATAGATATTGTAAGGGAGGGTGGTAGAGTAATTTAAATTAGCTTAGTATGTAAGAACAGCCTTGAAACCACTGCGTGCTTTATTAAACTAACAACAACCGAGACAGGCTTTAAACAGATTAACCCTATTTCACGATGCAACCACGTGCCTTACAATGTCAGACTTACGTTCACATAACCTTCAGCCTACTAACGCACTTAAAGTTATACAAATAAAGGTCAAATTCGCTTAGCTTTATTGAACAAATCACTTTAATAGTTAAGGTGACCATTCATCAACGTGGATCGAAAGTAGGAGCCTATTTTCACAGCCTATTTACTCCAATTAGGCTTAACTAAGATTCTAATACATCCAAATTTGAAATCTTCACTAGTACTCATTAGGGTTATATTGGCAAATCAGATAGCCATATACGTTTTATTTCAAAGGTTTAAATAATGTACTAGAATTGTAACGCTTTGTAATTGTTTAAGTTTGACTTGTAACTGGTAGGAATAATAAATGCGACTATCCAAATGAAAATGGTTTTCCTGTTTAAAAATAAAATTACAATAGTTCTACTCTTTAGTGGATATTCCACGGGATATGGTAAAAGGAATGTCACGTTTTTTTGGTTGAAAGCCATTTTGGTACGGACATACCGATGCATTGTAAAATTCAAGTAGAATCCGGGTCCAAAAAGTTTTCTGTTTTACAAAAGGCTATGGACATGACAGAGTTGGAATGTAAAAGTTATGGGAGCTATTTTTACAGACGGATCTCGATTTGATGTCACTATATATATTATTTAACGTTTATATTTTTACCTGCTTCGATGGTTTGATATTTCGCTGATTTATCCGTTGGGATGCCTCTTCTTACTATTGGAATATAGACGTAAGAGTATACTTATGTATGTATACTTCTTAATTAAAAATGTTTTCATTGTTTTAGCAACCGTCCAATCAATTTAGTTGGCGTTAAAAATACTAGCTTATAAAAATATATTCTAAAGTCTCTAGGAAAATAAGAAAAATATATTTTATTTTAATCTAAGTATTAAAGTTTGTAATAACAACATGTATTATTTTTCAGAAGTAACGAAGTCGTAACAAATATTTTTCCTGCGCATGCGCAATCGTTCAATTTTATATCAATATTAATTCAAGAATGCGCAAGAAATTGATAGCATAAAAAATTGTAATGTCCTCCAGTCAAAATTGCCGTCTATACAACCATTCTTAAAGAAGGATATCCATCTGCGTAGGATAAACACAAATGCACTTACCTCATTCTCGTAGTCCGAAGAGAGATTAGGCGCAGACCAATGGCTTGCTTTCCAAGACTCGCAGATATTGAAATTTTTTTGACAGGAAAACCCAGTAACTTCTTACTGACCCAACTTGGGGTGCAACCTGAGAACTGTAAAGCGGTTGTATTCACTACCATTGGGCTCTTGTCACCACTGCCGTTCCGGCTCAGCTTGAACATGACGGCTTGGTACGCGACGATGGCAAGAGACCAGATGGTATGTCATTACTGCCATGAAAAATGTGTAGGCCTTTGGTGTGGGACGCAACTTGTGTCGACACCCTTGCGCCATCACATCTTTCTAGCACAACGGGTTGTGCTGGTGCTGCTGCTGCATCAGCGGAGACGCTCAAATGGCGTAAATATCAAAACCTTATTGGTGAGTACATATTTGAGCCGTTTGGTGTCGGAACGCTGGGGCCATGGGGTCCAAGTGCTAGGTTTGTTTATAGAGACCTAGCTAAGCGGCTCATCTACTCTTCGCGTGACCAGAGGACTGGTATTATCTCTCCACAAAGAATAAGCATTGGGCGTGGTAACGTGGCAATGCTGCCAGTCTTCTGGGCACGTTGCCAATTGACGACGATGCGGAGGAATATTATGACGCTTTTTAATTTTGAAGTTTCATAATTCTCTTTGGTTTATATTTCTTGTAAATAATTTGTGTATATATTATGTTAATTATTTAATTATGTCACTAAAATAAATATATGACTACCACATGATTATTATTTGCCAACCAGGAACATTAGTTGCTGATCCTAGAAATGGTACAAAAAGATTGGAAAGTATGTATGTCAGCCTGCAGTTCACTTAATTTTCGGGCAGAACTTCGTAACAGTGCTACTGTTACGCCGGTTTCTGGTAAGAGAATGGCATTAACCAAGCCGGTTAATACGCACTATTATAAAATATTGTTCATGGCCGATTTTGGCACTGATACAACTGATAGCACCAGGTTCGTCAATTCATACATTTATTTTTCTTTATTTCACACTTTTCCTCTCATTCAGATGACATTAAGTTTTTAAGCCGATTACAACGACACGTGACATAACGAAAAATATTTCGATACCAAAATAACAGTACCTGAGTAATGAAATATCAGTGAAAACTATTTCTATTTACTCAAAACCAATTGTATTTTATACGAAACATACTTAATAAGTCAATAAAATATTTATTTCTTCTTTCACAAAGGTACTGGTATAAATACTTAACTTATTAATTATCGAAATGTTGTAACATTTTATTAATAAGTTCATGGAACCATGTCCTATTATGCTTGAGGCTCACTTACATAGCCAGCCTTGGTGGCACAAGAAGAGTGTATGTGACTGCTATAAAAGTTTTTAGACTATCGCGATTTGTACACATACTTAATATAAGGCTGGCCGGCCGGCTAGATTATTTTTAATTGTTAATTAATTGTTTGTATTTAATCTATCTAGTATATGAATATATATATATATATATTATATATATATATATATATATATATATATATATATATATATATATATATATATATATAGAGATTTTTATGTATCCACGAGAATACTGCCGACAAACTGTAATGCAGTTTGGCAGGAGATTGTGTCTTGATATGTATTTGTTCAAATAAATATAAAAAAAAATAAAAAAAAATGTTAGACAACGGGTCTTACTCGCGATAAAGTATTTAAAAGGTAATAAATACCTATTGATTACCCGACGTTTCGACCGACTTGCATCGATCGCCTTCGTGAAGTGCGGGTTTTGGCAACTACCCTCACTTGGTCACTATTATTTATATTCGCACTGTCGGTATCTCGACACACAACACTAACGACGTCTACACACTGGCTACCTAAGTCACTATGGCGACGTTTACATACTTTATCACGAGTAAGACCCGTTGTCTAAAATTTTATTAAGTATGTGACTGCTGTATGTGCATGAGCTCTCGAGTTCAATTTCCAGGTCTGGCAAAGTGTATTCGTTTTTTTCTCTAAAGAGACTCTTAGCAGCATGAAGTCTGAAACGGTACGGTTGACTCACCCACATTACATGGGCCAAAATATATAAATAGCGAAAATTGGGTTACATATGTACACCTACCTAGCTCATCAGAGATATTTCGGCCACGGCGGCCAGTCTTAAAAGAGACTATGCAGGAGATATTATAGTGCCAAGTGTGTACGCAAACACGAGTGCACTCTCTGATCCCTAACTCTCATGATCCGATGGAACGGTAATCTGATACGACCGGAGAGAGATCAGGCGCAGGACCAACGGCTTTGCGTGCTTTCCGAGGCACGGGGTGTCTTACACCGCCAACTTCCTAACTCCGAGCTGCTATTGAGATTTCTTAACTGAAAACCCAGTAACTTTTTTTTGGCGCGACCCGGGATTTGAACCCGAGACCTCATGCTCAGCAGTCGCATTCACTACCACTGCACCACGGAGGCAGAGATATACGCGCGCTATGTATGTATACAAAACTCACATACTAAATATAAAGTGTAGCAGTTTGTAACTCAAATACTGTATGTATTTGAGTTACAAACTGCTTACGCATACGACACCATGTTAACCGTGTTTCGTTATTATGGGTTCGGTAATTAATACGCGTCATCATAGTTTGGCGCGTGCACCTAATTGACGGTTGAGTAGTAGCTATAAAGGTACGTCGAAAATACCCATTGTTAGGCAGACATGGATGTTAGTGTAACTATGTATATGGTGTGGTATCAAAAGTTATTGAATGCTGTCGATAAACATTACGTTGGTTTAGTTCGCGTAGGTATGAAGATAAGCAGAGTCTTGAAAATATTAGTTATATTCTGGTAAAAAATGGCGTAGCGATTTTAAGCGGTCGCCTTGCCAATGCCATTGAGCCGAATGTGTGCGTTCACAATTTTTGTCCTGTATGAGGATCGTTCCATACGAGACAAGTAATTGTGAGTTCCGCGAATAGTTGTTCTGACTGTTCGTGTCTTTTGTGTCCGTTGTTTAAATGTCAGTCCTCACAACACAGAAGTAATTGAAAATGGAAGATATCTATAAAAAAGGAGAAGTATTTATTTAATTATATATGCATTTATATAGTACATACACTCACGGGTGATGCCATGAGTCTGTCTACTATTTAAATACATTTTTGGTTATACTTTTACACCCTACCGCTGATGTTCGTTACTTGATCACATGTAAGCCGCTGAACTGATTTGGATAAAACTTGGCAGACATATACACTATATCCAGGATCAAATAATTTATTTCTTAAATGTGCTCCCGTACGATTACAACGATACGAAACCGAGCAGAAGCCAGCTACGACTTCAGTCAATCTTAGTTTTAATTTCCTTCAGGAATTGAAATTAAACACTTTATACGGATTTTGTCGCGTTGTTTATTTTACTTTAAACACTGTTATTACTTAATTTTGAAAACTCTAACACTAATATTATTGAACTTTACTACTATTTAAGCTATATATTTTCTAATTAAAACTATTTATATTTAAGTTTAAACTTTGCCCCGACGTTTCGGTTACTTTACAGCAGCCTTGTTCACGGGGAGACTAAGATGGTAGTTGTCCCAACGTTCTGAAGTGTAGCTAGTTATTTCAAAGTACCCGAACATAATTTAATATTTGGTGTTCCTATTTACGCAAAATGAGCTCAAAGTATCATGAAGTCTAGATGTGTTTTGCTTCTTCTTGGGTGTGACTATTTGAATGACTGGATCCCAAGCTGGTGGTACATTCCAACCATCCTCTCTATTGAAATTAGGATGTTTTTTAATATAAATAGCCTCACGAAGCATTCTTGGTAGGAATTGGTGTTCTTTTGCGAGTATATGTGGTTTGTCAAATCGTAGGTAGTGGTTGATCCCTTGATGCACGTGTTCACACACAGCAGACTTCAACGAGCGTTGGTGTTTAACATCAGCTATATGATCTTTTATGCGGGTGCCTATGCTTCTCTTGGTTTGCCCAATATATGAGAGTCCACAGTCACAATTCTTTCGTGAAGTCAAAAACTAGTTAAATTAACCCATGAATATTATAAATGTCGTCGTGATTACAACTCTAAGATAAATAATATAAATTTCGTACTAATCTAACTTCTATATTATTCAATATGTCTTCTTTACACGTGTCATACAAATTTTATTTGAATCTGTTCAGCAATGAAAGAAAATTGTTTTATCAAAGTATATAGAAATGTTTATTTAGCACAGTGTCTTTATCGCGTTAAGTTAATATTGCCTTTAGATATTTCGTATTTTATGCAGTATAAAGAAATATGACAAGAATTTATTAAGATAACAGGTATCAAACTTATATACGGTCTGCCTGAAGGCGATCATTTGCCGTAGCGTATAGTAGCTTACAATACTAGTAGGTTTACTCAGGTGTTACTTCGAACTCGAATGTCACTTCGATCGCAACTATAGTAACATTCTTATCAAGTGTTAAGCTTCCACAGCTGTTTCAGAAGTGAGTTTTAAGAAGAGATGTAACAGAAAAGCTCTATTAACGGTAGCGTAGTGCATAGAACGCTACACACGTGAGGCCCGCGCAAATAACGTTTATAACTTAGCACAAACGCGAGCCCGCTGGCGACACATGCCGGATTTATGTCGCATTTCATTCTAACGCATCACTCACGTTTCGCGTACAGTATGCCGAAGCATTCACGGCGTGCTAATACATTACTGCAGCACTGCTATTTAATGGATGCTCAGCCACCGTACCGTGCGGACGTTTTCTTAATAGCTTATACGTTACTCAGCCAACCTGTGTTGAAAGTGAGCCCGTTTGGTGATAGCGTAGAATTCTATTTTCAAAATATACATTTATAGTCTCTCGCCTACATCGCCAAAGGTGTAGGCAGAAATGTATTACACCTATATTTGGCCAAATATTATTTTAGGTCACATCTTATGAGCAGGCCTGTTGCTGTATTGCCACCAAGAATTTATTAGCAGCAGAAACACTTTGCTTGAACCGGAAATCAGACCCCATGCCACAGGCACGACGGTCGTACTTACTGCCGCTGTACCAGCGCGGCAATAAAAAAATTAACAATAAACTTATGATAGCTGACCATTTTTTAAGATACAAATAATTTTACCGTGAAGATAGGAACTGACCATGAAAATAAACCAAAGCGCCATTGGTGGAGACTTTCGGATACCGTGCATCGTGTCTACTGAAAGAATGTCCTTATAAGTCGGCTTTGGTATTTATTTTCTTTAGAACATACATAAATGCTCTTTTTTACTTGTACTTCGGTCCTATGGTATATGTACAATGTAGGCACTGCTTACCACTAGATTGGCCGTATGTAAAATGCTTTCTTATCAAACAACAGTAAAATTCAAAGCAAATTATTGTCGACACATTTAAAAGTTTTCCTGGACGTATTAATATCGTGGTTTAATTGGGGACAGAAATGTATACCCAATTATCCCTGAATCGTTTTAGCAGTTCCATCCTCTCAAGAAGACCATATTACAAAGTGAATAGATTCGTTTATAATTATGTAATTGTAGCAGCGGTATATAGTAAATGCAGAAGACTGACTGTTAGAAGCTTTTTCATTAAGCTATATTTAGGAAATATTTTTTGATTTTCGTTATTTTTGGATACCTTGACAATAATATTATACTGGTAATTATCAAATTTAAATGAGTGTAATTTTTGGCAACAGGGAAGGATTAGTGTGTTTTATAGTCAGAGTCAAAGTCAAAAATCTAGGTCATATTCATATAAGTCACAAAGTAACACTTATGAATGAGAATTTGAAAGATTCAGGTGATGGGTTGACCGTTTCAAGAAACCTGCAGAAAATTCACGGCTGCTCTTTTAAATCGCCGATTAAATATAACTTCAGTATTTAACAACTCATATTAACAAGGTGTTGCAGTTATAATATTTGTTACGGTGCGGTTCTTTTGTTGTTTATTATACATATATTTTTCAAACTTTGTAAATCCACCTGTATACGAATTCATCGCAGAAGAAGTCGTAAAAAAGGAAAAACATTAATATACTGCTTAGCTAAGTATCGTCGCTACACACTATATTAATCTCTTTTAGTTAGAGTTACCCTGACAGTAGACATATCTTCTCAAATAGTACTAATACTGTTAATAATAATAATGTCCTCCTGACCGAATTTCGGTCACCGCGGCCAATCTTAACGGAGACTGGCCATCGGCGCAGGAGATATTATAGTGCACAAGTGTGTGCGCAAACACAAGTGCACTCTCTGTTCCATAACTCTCATGATCCGATGGGACGGATAATCCGACACGACCGGAGAGAGATCAGGCGCAGGACCAACGGCTTTACGTCCTTTCCGAAACACGGGGGGGGTCTAACACCGCCAACTTCCTAACTCCGGGCTCGTATTGAGATTTCTTAACAGAAAAAACCCAATAATTTTTTGTAGGCCCGACCCGGGGTTCGAACCCGAGACCTAATGCACAGCAGCCACATTCACTACCGCTGCGCCTCGGAAGTAGTTACTGTTAATCTAAATATGTAGATATTTGGGTTAATATTAGTAGTTTTCATATTATCTTGTCAGCATAACTAGAGATAATGATAAAAGCATTGTGCCTAGATGCCGGCATCCAAACGACGATTAATGAGCTAACCCCGCGAGCTATGCTAGAATGCATGTGTTAGGAGTAGGATTACGTCAGTAATGAAATGAGTAGGATTCGAACCTTCGACCTATTGATTGCAAGTCCATTGCCTTATCTATTGGGCTACCACCACCTGCTTTATATTAGCTGTCCCCCGCAGTATCACCTGATTACTTCACCACTTCTGTGGCGTGTAGTATTATGTTATTATAGCCTTTGATACATCTAGATAAAGTAATTTTCTAGTGGTAAAAGAATGATTAAAATCAGTATTATTTATACATATAGTACTTATTGAATTCATTAGTTAGAAATAATTGATATACAAGCAGGCAAAAAACAAATCTGTCCCATTTAAAATATTAGTATTAATATTTTATTTATTTTTTGCCTGCTTGTACATCAATTATTTCTTAAATATTTCTCAATAATAAAATCTATACAGATTTACGATATAATTTGCTGTTATGGCTGTTGTACGTAACGCGGGTAACGTTAAAAAGTTGCGTTAAAAAACTTGCGTGGTTTATACGCGTCATGCAAACGATTGAAGCGAGCTCCACAAAAAAGTAACAGAATAGCTTGGACATGATGCCTGCAAGCAGCATGTTACATACATGTACATGCAGTTCGCGCGAGCAGCTTGTATGTGCAATCCATTTGACTAGCTTGCACTTGTAGCCCACGCATAGCTTATGCAATACGTAGTAATAGTTTACGTGATAGTCTATGTAGTAGCATGAATGTACTACGATATTTAATTTCACAGAGTTAACATTGTATTACGGCGAAAAGTACTTTAAATACAGAGCCAATTGAGGAATTAAGTAAGATTTATACAAAGCGCTTAAGGTAGGCTTCAAAAGGCAATGTTTCTTATAAATAATTCGCAAAGTTTCACTTAAATAAACAATTTATTCAGTTCTGAACGAGACTATTTTAATTAATTAACATAAACGGCCCATCGAGTAATTATAGACTGGATTGGCAGTTAAGCGGTACTTTAACTGTATCGGTTAGGCATTTGGTCTATCTTATCTTATCTTATCTTGTGTGGGGGCCAGTCAGTACAGACCGGCGACACTTCGACCCAGTGGGATATTTTGTATCGACTTCCCCAATAACGGCTATCATAGATGTTCATGGCAGCCGGGACCGACGGCTTAACGTGCTCTCCGAGGCACGGAGCAGGCGATAATTGTCAATCAATACGCACATAATTTCGAAAAGTCATATAACTTCTGAAAGTCAGAGGTGCGCGACGTGGGTTCGAACCCGAGACCCTCTGCATTGCAGTCTGTTGGTCTCTCCACTGAGCTACCGCATTTGGTCTAATTCTACACTATTCGGTAAAGGTGCTTTTTCGGATTCATTTCAATGGAGTTATATTTTTAATGTTGTTTTAATCAGTCCCGTGATGTATGCGCGGTAGAAATAGTAGTTTTGGCACAGGGTACAGAACAAATTAGCTTTCCACTAGAAAGAAATGCCTCGTTTGTCACCTATAGGTACTATATTAAAAGTCTAACGATATTGTTTGTTTGAACGCACGCTCTGCAAATACTAGCCCGATTTGAAAAATTATTTTCCATTATATAATGGAAGGTTGTCTTTACTAATATTATAAAAAGTAAAGATTTGTATTTTTGAATTTTGTTTGTTATGAATAAACTCAAAAAATACTAAAGCCGCTCTCAAAATTACTTTACCGTTGGAAGGTTACTTTATTCAGGTCTATCTGGTGTTGCAGGCCTCCATAGGCTACGGTGATCACTTACCATCAGGTGGGCCTTATGCTTGTTTGCTACTTTAGTAGCATAAAAAAAGAAAACGCGGCGAATAGAATAGACATATATCAGCACACTACGAGCCACGAGAGCGGGCTACTAAATCAGAAACGTGGGTGAAACCGCGTCGGAATTATTCTACACAATTCGATAGATATGCGATAGTAATATTTTATACTTTATACAGCACCATCAGCTAGCTGAAGGTGCTATACTGTACTCAGCGCTGTCCATCACATGGCACGAATGTTATGCGTTAGTCTCTAGTTGAAGCGCGCCGCGCAGTGCTTTATGGTTTCGGTTAGGTGGCAGTGAAATTGTGACTATTGATTTAATATCTGTTAACTATCTTCATCCGGCTACGATAGAATTATTGCAAATCTGGGAATGTAAATGTAACGCTATTAGTGACCTAACCTGTCAATTGTAGGCATGCCAGACATAATTTAAAACCTAATGTATCTGGTCGTGGGTGGACCGCTGCCACTTAACAGGTTACTTCAAAATATAATATAAGAAGATATTTTCAGTATAATGATTTTTATAACTAAACTTATTTATCATATTAAATATTGACTAAAATACGATAACATTTTAATAATCAATTTAATAAATCTTTTATGTGATCTAATTTTTGGTCTGTCATATGGAATAAAATCAGAATACGAAAGTGAAGTGACACCATTAGCAGTTGGGTATCCTATATTAATGACAGTTGCTATAAGCGTAATGGCTATCAGATCACACCTTATTATTCTCTATCTAACACCTTGTGTACTATAAAGGCAGCCTGTGAAATTTATTCCGAGGATTTGGCCTCGGCCTATAGGTTCCTTAAACCATTGTGACTTGACAGTGATGGATGTCATATCAAGGCTTATATCTACTCAACTCGTAGAAAGAACTAAAGTAAGCGTCTCTTGAAAACCTAGATCCCTTGATAGAGCCCACAGCTTACGGTGGGCGGCACTGTGGTGTGGAATACGGCTTAAGTTAAGCTCTCGTTAGCCGAAATATAGAGGTGAATAAAAGTCGGCTAATCGACAAATAAAAATCGATTTGAGAATGGCGAACGCGATAGGAAAACTTGCCTCTTTTTACACCTTCCTGGTATTACGTAAATACGTTTAGGTACTTGAGTATTTACGTTTATACAATGTTAAGGGATACTAAAGACAAATAAATGAATAATTTTTTTGACTTTTAGTAGTTATCATAGTCCCGTACTTTGACTACTGATGTAATTCCTGTCTTCTGAACACCCAGGTTTAGAACAAGTAAGGGAGGATCGCACAATTTTTTGTTTAATGATAATACTCGGTGAGGTAAAGAGACCATTAAAACTATTGCACGTCATGATGAGAGTCTCAGTAAGTAGAACGGCTTGGTCCTACCAGTGCAAGCAAAAATTATCTTTAGTTGGTCCAATGATGTTTCTTCCTTTTTAAAGTACTTTTAGACAGTATTATTACCTGCTAGAATCGCGCTAACAGTGATACTAAACTTATTTTTAAAACCCTTTATTGACACATAATCTTTATCGTTACTAATATTATAAATGCTATAATAATATTTGTTGGTTTATTCTTCTTTCACGCAGCTACGGTGTGACGAATGGGCGTGATATTGCAAAGAGATATTTTATGAACCGGCGAGCGAAATAGACTACGTTTCATTCCGAAAAAATCGTGGCCACTGTGTTGTGTGAACGATGCGACGGTAAAACTAGAATAACAAACTAAGCATTAAAATCACAGATACAAAGATATTCGGATTTGAAAACCACTCTATAGGTTACAATAGTTTCGCGCGGGAATAGGATAAATAGAGGTTTCGCAGTTGATCTTAGAATTGATACCTACTCTGAGAACAACTGCGTGATTTGTTGGATAACCACGATCATTATAATTGATCTATGCATATACTTTTATATGTATGTATGGATTTAATATACTAAAGTGGATAGGTACTTAGCATAATTATAATAACGTTCTATTCATACATTTATTTTGAATAAGCGAGTGGCTATACGCGGTTTGATGTCAGGTACTGTGACAGAATATAATGTATTTGAGGTAAATAGTACCAGTTTAAATTTTATTCTCGCTATTGCCAATATACTGGCAGTAGTCCTAGCGCTGGATAAAAATGTGTTTCTTGCAGACATATAATTATTGTTGTTCCCGACCTAGTTGCTGCTTGCATCTGATGCTTCATTTTATTACTGCACGAGTGGCACATTGGTTAAAATAGTATTAGTACTAGTGCTTAATCAGGAAAACACATAAACGTTACTCAACTTTAATAATTCAGTTGATCAAGGTAAGCCCTTGATCAACGAAATTATTATTATTCATGTGTTTGTCTGAATGTGTTTTTCCAGATAAGACACTCATTGAAATACTTAAGTATGTACCTTTGAAATTAAACTACTATATACGGATTTTATCGCGTTGTTTATTTATCACTGTATTACAAAATTGGTCACGGGGAGTGACCATGGCTGCTGAAAAGCAACCGAAACGTCGGGGAAAGTGTAAACCAAAAATAAATAGATTTAATAGTTTAAATAATTTAATTAGCTTATAAATTAGTAAAATAAAATCAATAGTAGTAGTAGTTTAATATTTTCAAAATTTTGTAATACAGTGATAAATAAACAACGCGATAAAATCCGTATATAGTAGTTTAATTTCAATGAATGTGTGTGAACATGTGCAACAGGGAACCAACCACTACCTACGATTTGACAAACCACATATACTCGCAAAAGAACACCGATTCCTACCAAGGATGCTTCGCGAGGCTATTGAAATTAAAAAACATCCTAATTTCAATAGAGAGGATGGTTGGAATGTACCACCAGCTTGGGATCCAGTCATTCAAATAGTCAAACCCAAGAAGAAGCAAAACACAGCTAGACTTCATGATACTTTGAGCTCATTCTGCGTAAATAGGAACACCAAAGATTAAATTATGTTCGGGTACTTTAAAATAACTAGCTACACTTCAGAACGTTGGGACAACTACCATCTTAGTCTCCCCGTGAACATGGCTGCTGTAAAGCAACCGAAACGTCGGGGCAAAGTGTAAACTTAAATACAAATAGATTTAATTAGAAAAAATATATAGCTTTAATAGTAGTAAAATTCAATAATAGTAGTGTTAGAGTTTTCAAAATTTTGTAATAACAGTGTTTAAAGTAAAATAAACAACGCGATAAAATCCGTATAAAGTGTTTAATTTCAATGTATAACATTCGCGTAAACATAAGACAATATTATGTAAATCAGTACGGACTGGAAACTGCAAACAAAATACGCCGGTTAGAAGATCTACAAACTAAGCGCGCAAGATATGTAACATCTTTAAATTTCTTGAAGAGATGTCGTGATCATAATCTCATTCCTACGTGTGTCAAGATATCATCCAAGAAAGACATACGAGGAAGCGCTAAGATCTTAAAACAGGCAAGTCAAAAGTTATTAATACAAATTATTCGAACACATCGCACTGACTTACGCAGCATAAATAGGAACGTTGAGATTTTATCTAATGAAATACAGAGATTAATAACTCCATTTGATTTTAACCAATGCATTAATGCAATAAATCACAGAGAAAGATCAAAATATAATGCGTGTAAAACAAACAAAATTCAAAAATATGAAAAATTATTATCAAAATCAAATGCCAACAGCAAGAAACGAAACGTCAATGCACGGACCAATGACACGCCGCCGTCAACCCAAAGACAAGCAGTTATTAATCTGTCAAAACAAACTTTAGATAAAACAACCGAAAAAGTATTGAGTAGAGGTTTAAATTATGCTATAACACCAGCTAGGATACCGTATGAGGCCATTATTTGCAACGTTGAGGACTGCCTAGTCAAGAATAACGTAAGAAAGGAAGATTTGGAGGCTATACGTCAGGACATTTCATCAGTCTTGCGTCGAAGTAAAGTGCCCAAACCGAACCTTCCCAAAGATGAATTCGTCGCACTGAAGAACTTGCGAGCTAGGCCAGAAATTACAGTACTCCGTGCAGATAAAGGAAACGCTACGGTCGTAATGGATACGTCAGATTACAAACATAAAATTGAAAATTTACTTTCGGATGAAACTACATATAAACTGGTTAAAACAGATCCTACAACCAAGATAGTAAAGCAAACCAAAGATATCATCAATAAATACTCCGAGAAACTAAATCTAGACGTAAAACAATTAATACCAGCCTGCATAAAACCTCCAAAGCTGTATGGGTTACCAAAAATACACAAGGAAAACGCTCCCCTACGTCCTATTGTGAGTCAGATCGACACACCAACTTACAGACTGGCTCAGCACGTAGCGAAGATACTCTCACCACTCAGAGGCAACTCGAGAGCACATGTGAAGGATTCATACCAATTTGTGAGTGAGATTAAACACCTACGTCTCACAGACAAAGAAACAATGGTTAGTTTTGATGTGCAGTCATTATTTACATGCATACCTGTTCGTGACTGTATTGATATAACTAAAAGAAAGCTAATAGAGAACAATATGCCTGAGGAATATGCAGAAATACTAAACCATTGCTTAACAACTGGCTATCTGTTGTGGGACAATAAATTCTACATACAAGTGGATGGTGTGGCAATGGGCTCGCCAGTATCGCCTGTTGTTGCCGACATATATATGGAGGACTTCGAGGCTCGAGCTTTGCAGACTACCACCATCACACCCAGGATTTATAAGAGGTATGTAGATGATACTTTCACAATATTACCAACAGATAGTGTAAAAGTATTCCTAAAACATCTTAATTCCATTAATAATAACATCCAATTTACTATGGAATTAGAGGCAAATAATTCATTAGCTTTCTTAGATGTACTTGTCATCAGGAATCCTGATCATACTTTGAGCCACACTGTGTATAGGAAAAAGACCCATACAAACAGGTACTTAAACGGTGAATCTCACCACCATCCTAAACAGTTAGCTACCGTGGGAATGTCTTTGTTTCAGAGAGCCCACGGGATCTGTGACAAGAAACACCTGGACGCCGAGCTTCAACATGTCAAGCAAGTACTGCAAGACAACAAGCTCCAACAGCCGCGCCGCCGTCACAGATCCCGAGAAAAGCCAGCCACAGTCGAGCGCCAGCCTGCCATACTACCATATGTAAGGGGTGTCACTGACAAGATTGGCTACATCTTGAAGCGAGCTTCAATCAACACATACTTCAAGCCGCCAACGAAGATAAGTCAATTTTTACCATCCGTCAAGTGCCAATTACCTTTACAAGATGCAGGGGTCTATAAAATAGATTGTGACTGCGGACTCTCATATATTGGGCAAACCAAGAGAAGCATAGGCACCCGCTTAAAAGAACATATAGCTGATGTTAAACACCAACGCTCGTTGAAGTCTGCTGTGTGTGAACATGTGCAACAGGGAACCAACCACTACCTACGATTTGACAAACCACATATACTCGCAAAAGAACACCGATTCCTACCAAGGATGCTTCGCGAGGCTATTGAAATTAAAAAACATCCTAATTTCAATAGAGAGGATGGTTGGAATGTACCACCAGCTTGGGATCCAGTCATTCAAATAGTCAAACCCAAGAAGAAGCAAAACACAGCTAGACTTCATGATACTTTGAGCTCATTCTGCGTAAATAGGAACACCAAAGATTAAATTATGTTCGGGTACTTTAAAATAACTAGCTACACTTCAGAACGTTGGGACAACTACCATCTTAGTCTCCCCGTGAACATGGCTGCTGTAAAGCAACCGAAACGTCGGGGCAAAGTGTAAACTTAAATACAAATAGATTTAATTAGAAAAAATATATAGCTTTAATAGTAGTAAAATTCAATAATAGTAGTGTTAGAGTTTTCAAAATTTTGTAATAACAGTGTTTAAAGTAAAATAAACAACGCGATAAAATCCGTATAAAGTGTTTAATTTCAATGAATAACATTCGCGTAAACAGAAGACAATATTATAAGTATGTACCTCTTAAAATTGTGAGTAGTTTTTAAGTAAGAGAGCAAATGTGTTTACACTGTGCACATCAATAGAGCAATGGTTAGACCTCGAAACCAAGACGTCTCAACGAAGTCCAAATGCCTGGTAAACTTTTAGGTTGATCTCCTACTAATTTGCTGAGATTTCTTTAGTTTTGAGAACTTTAAAGAGATCCACAAGTTGTCGTACAGAGTCTGGATGTTTTAGCGTCCGTTCTATAAATATTTAAAGTAGGTACTTCAAATATGATATGTTAATAGATGATGTGTTAATAGGTAGGTACCTATTAACTCAGTTAATATATAATTCAAATCCTACCAAGGATGCTTCGCGAGGCTATTGAAATCAAAAAACATCCAAATTTCAATAGAGAAGATGGTTGGAATGTACCACCAGCTTGGGATCCAGTACTTCAAATAGTCAAACCCAAGAAGAAACAAACCACAGCTAGACTTCATGATACTTTGAGCTCATTCTGCGTAAATAGAAACACCAATAACTAAATTATGTTCGGGTACTTCGAAATAACTACACTGGAACATTGAGACAACTACCATCTTAGTCTCCCCGTGACCATGGCTGCTGAAAAGCAACCGAAACGTCGGGGAAAGTGTAAACTTAAAAACAAATAGATTTGATAGTTTTAATAATTTAATTGGCTTAAAATTAGTAAAGTTTAATAGTATAGTATAGTAAGTTTCTAAATTATGTAATAGAGTTAAATAAACAACGCGATAAAATCCGTATATAGTAGTTTAATTTCAATCAATAAGTGTTTTTAAAATAAGTCTAATGACTCATAAGTGGTCGCACATCGCAACGGCTTTTAAAAGTAAAATTAATTTAAATTAAGTGCTTTAGCCGCGGCGGTTTAACCAGGTTTCGCTAGTGTATCGGATATTTTAAAGCAGAAACACAGGACACAGGAAGACTGAATTGTTAATAAAAGTTGAATAATGGTACAAGTTCAAGCGGTTGATTAAAACAAGATAGAAGACTGCGTCTATGATATGACTGCTTTATAGGATTGCCCGCTTATATAAATAAATAAATTTTATAAAATATAAAAGTTTTTACAAAACACATTACAGGAAAACATTTTCAGTTTAAATATTGGATACAAAAAACTTGTTTATGAAGTCTGATTTTTACATATTTATGTGGTTAAAGCGATTTAATCAAGACCTAATCGTTCATACTTTTACCTGTCCCAGCTGTTAACAGGTGTATGTATTTCTATATATATGAGGATATGTGGCCCTGTCCTAATATATCTACCATCATAGAAATAGATTACTTTTTAAATCTCATATGAAAGCCACTTACAACGTTTCTTTTTCACAAGAAAGCCGACCACGATACAAGCTAACCATTATTTCGAAAAAATCCAATTGCTTGGTAATTTTGTTAAGCTAGTTGCTTATGAGAACAGTCGACCCAGAACACGAAATATGCTGGCGTTCTACAAAAGATTCCCCACTATGACATATTGCATACAATTCAAGCATGTCATGTTCATAACTAGACAGGCAATAAAAATGTGACACTTATATTGTAGAACTGACGAAGCTGCCTGCCGTCGGCGCCATCCTTCACTCTACAAGAATAGTAAAAGCGCGAAGTGCAGCAAAAGAAAGAAAATATGTAATATAATCTATTAAATTTTATTCAGTTCAATTCTTTATTGCTTTTAATAATGTAGTTTAATAGATGTGGAATGCTATGTATCAATTATGAACCCTGTCGGGCACAGCACACTAGTTATATTAGGAGAGACAATATTAAGAGGAACTATAACTTATTACACTATAAAATATTAATGCAATTTTATTAGATTTGACAATATTTAAATACAAAGTTTTATTTATTTTATTTAAATTATTGCACAATTTTAGAAATTGTTTGAGATCTAAAGTATGTATTTAATATATATAATTATTGCATTTTTATATATATTTACACATTGTATTTATAAACCTATTCTATAAGCCTCAATGAGCGAAAAGAACGACTGTAACAACACAAGTTTAGTGTATACGAAAAAATATTTCAGTCCTACCTAAAAAGTAAATTTATTTCTACAAATAGGTGAGAATAAATCTCATTTCGATCATCTCTGGAAAAATTCTCTCACGTGACTCCACAGGTTACACCCAATATATCTTACAAGTAATTTTCTAAACCATTCGTAGCTAAACAAGGCAGCAGTAACATTGGCAAAAAACACATAAAAAGTGTTCTGAGTCGAGAGCGTTTGTTGAAATAGTCCCAGACAAGAAACAAACGAGGCTCTTTTAAAAAGAAACTCCCAGTTTCAAGCCATTTGACTGGTGCTTTCTTGCTTCGTTTAAAATAGAACTGGAAATAGTAAGTATATATTTGTTACTTGAATAGAAACAGTCTAAACGTACACCAAACGCAGAAATACCACAGCACTGTAGGTATTTCTGGTGGATTAATATATCACCCCTCTCCGTTGGAAATGGAAGCAACAAGCATTCCACTCAACCTCAACTTTTAAATTAATTAGATCCCTACCTATTCTATTTGGCAATTATTATCTCTATCAATATTAGTCAACAAATTCTATATTTACGACTTTCTACATTGCCTAGTATTCGCGTTGAAAATAAAATAAATCAACAAGACGCCTACTTCAGGAAGATGTAGTAAGATCGAACAGTAACATAGGTTTCTTTTTACTTAGAGAACATCTTTTATAAAATTGTTGATGTTGTTTTAGATGGCGTCGCATTTCTGCGGCTTAGTATATACGTAGAATAAGCAATACTAAGCTATGCGCGCTGGGATCATATTGGTCCCAAATGTCAACCAAAACTGCAAACATACGATGTTTAGTAACATGTTTGCTGGATGGATACCATTAGTGATGTCAGTTATTAGATATTATATGCGCCATAATATTAATTTACGGTTTTAGTTATTTTAAGACTAGACTTTACCCGAGTCTTCACTCGCCAATAAATTTATATCCCCTGACAACGTACTGTTTCCAGAATATAGATAACTAGTTTTCCCCCGCGGTTTCACCCGCGTAAGTTCCGTTCCCGTAAGAATATTGGGATAAAAAGTAGCCTATGTGTGAATCCAGATCTCCAGCTATCTACATACCAAGTTTCATCGCAATCGGTCTAATAGTTTTTGCGTGAAAGAGTAACAAACATCCATACAACCATACAAACTGCCGCGTTTTAATATTAGTAAGGATTTTTCTGTATGAAAAGTATCCTATGTCTTTTTCAGTAGCCGTGACAATGTGTATGCGAAATTTCAGATGATCGGTCGAATAGGCTTAAGGCGTGAAAACAAAACAAACAAACATAACTCACATACACATTGATAATATCGATTAGGATGTCAGTACTTGACAAAGAAAACTATTCTCTTTAAAAAAGCATCGTAATAGAATTCTGATTCTTTTTATGTCATAATATTAACCTTAGTACACTTGAGTGCCTTTGCGTACAAAATTTGCTCTGACGCATAAATTCAATTTCCTGTAAGCCCAGGGATGCCATTGTATAATAACTGTATTTTAATTTCTATATGCCATAGTGACTTTTATCGTATAATAGTTGCCGCTTGATATTATCTTCTGTAGAATACTAAAGCTTATAGTACTAAAGTCATTCGCGTTTATACCGATTATGTGCATTATACAGCTTTGTTGCTGCATTTCTACAATAAAAAAGCCAAAGAAACCGACTTTATATCGGATTTAAAGTACTTCTGCAATTGGTCACTTCAATATTCAAACACAATAGATTACTTTTAGCGTTGTTATGTAGCTCAACTTAATGTTTGTAGTCAATCGTGTGATCCTAGATTCGATTTCTGAGTCGGGCAAGTGCTATTGGGTTTTATACTGGTAAGGAATGGCAATGTGCCCAATGGATGGTAATAGGCTTGCCTCTTTACATGGAAATTAAATAACGGCTGACGATATTTGGATGTAGTACACCACTGTATATCTGTTCTGTTATATACAGGTATAAGTTTATGTATGTATGTGCAACCGGGCTCAGTGCTGGGCAGAGTATAGTAGGGAATATAAATGAATCAGAACATGAAATTAGTTTTGAGATGACTCGCTAAGAAAAATTATGCATATTGAATAACAATTCTGCGGATAAATCTTAGTAAGATAAATAAAATACAGATATCAACACTTATTCCCTAGACAGTTTCTTTCAAGAAAACAATAACATTTTGTTTGACAGAAATCGTATAGTACATCCTAATAAAGCAGAAACGAAAAATAGTAATATAACGCACGAAATATATCAACAGCAAGGTAACACGCCTTCCCATTTCTCTGGAGACCGCAGGTAATACTCAGTTACTTATCTATATATCATCTTATGTATTAACCTATCGTGGTTAAAAGCCTCTCAAGTTGAAACCTCCTTAATTAACTCATAAAATATTTCGTTTCAGCGAGAAATTTCAGATTTTTAATGACGTCATCTGATTTAAGTTCGTATTCGTGTTTCCTTATTTCTTTTTAACGGGGATAGGAATTGTTTTAATTACGTCTGAAGGTTGTTATAACGTTAAAAAGGTGGAAACTCAGGTGGGTGGAAATGGTCAAGAAAGATTTTTTAATAAACTTTTTTCAGACAAAAAGACGGCGTACTAGAAAAATACAAGCAAAGCTTATACCAGCGATGTGTAGTAAAAATGATAGAGGAAGATATTGAATTTAAGAGGGATTTGGTACAACGGAATAGCAATTAAAACTGGAATTTCACTTAAATTAGAGAATCACCATTAAAGAAGTAACTCTATTCCACAGAAGATAGTAGTCTAATCACGTTGTGTTATATTACTTAAAATGGGTTGCCAGACTTCTTGTATTGAGGTCACCGTAAGGAGTCTAGAAACCCTATCTGACAGCTGTCAGCATGAGACAAATGTGAGGTTATCTTGATGTTTACCTATTAGGATATCTTGGGTTTATAAATCACATAGTTATGTTAGCTAGAAGCGATTGCTAAAATGTTGATAAATTCGTAGTATCGTTTCTGATTACGGTTCGAATCATAACCAAATATTCGAAACTTGATAGTCAGATCGTGGTCAACCCGATCGATCGTGTGCTCGACATGATACTTCGTATTGTAATATTTTACATTATAATATAATATTGACGACCGTTTTTTAGAAGAATCTCGTAAATTTTCTATATCCTCCATGCCGAATATAATGCATAAGTTTTTAAGCGATATTCGACCATGGCTAAGTTTTAACCTTAAAAGAAAAGTAGAAATGAAAATACTAAAATAAATAAATCAGATAAACTCGAATGGTGAACTGAATTGGATTTAATATTCTAAGATAGACAAAGATGGCAAATAGTTTAGCGAACCCATACAAGCGATATTGGCATACGATTCTTCCTACTTTTGAGTAAATATTAGGAACGAGTAAAATTGAACTAATCAGTGACGTATGAAATATGTATATTGAAAAGAAAACCCACTGCAATCCCTTGGGTTACCATGCTTAGTTATTGTAAAAGAAAAGTGTTGCAGCTACTTTTTAACTAGAATGCAATTTATAGTAACCGGTTTCGAATTATACGTTTTTTTTAATAACTTATGCAGGGTGTCTGGTAATTAATGGATAACCTTGAAATGTCTTATAGTAGAAATGAACGCCGTTCAGAAAAATTGAAACAAAAAAAAATACAAAGTGCAAGCTATGTAGCATAGCATACTTTTGACTATCTATCTATTAGTATAATTAGTGTTTAATAATAAAACAACAAAAAACCGATGGATTTCATTCATTTATGGTCTTAGTATACAAGAAAGTTGGTAATTAAAAAAAAACACATATCTCAGGTAGTAGCTAGGATAGATTTTTTTTCATATTTTTTCCTGAACGGCCATCAGTTCCACTATAAGACATTTCCAGGTTATCCATTAATTACCGGACACCCTGTATACACGACTGACTGACTGCACGAATGGCGTAGAGGTTTAAGTGGTCGCTTCGCCACTGGCCCTGCGCCGAGTGTTGTGGGTTCAAATACCACACGGGACAAGACATTGTGTGATCCACAAATGGTTGTTCCTTACCTGGGTGTTCTTTGTGTCCGTTGTTTGAATGTTTGTAAAGTCCCCCGCGATACAAACATTATTTCTAGTGCGGAAGTTGTCTATTTTATAAATAAAAAAATAAACACGACTGATTCGGGGACTAAGCGGTATTGAATGCGTCTCCTTTGCATCAGATTTCACGTTCGATGCTTGATTTATTCAAAGTGTTATTGGCTATCAAGAAACTCTCAGTATAAGCATAGAGTTTAGAACTTTGTCCTGTAATCAAGTAGCACTGCCTATGTTTCGATTGCTAAAAAGTGCAATAGGTTCGTCTATTACGTGTATTATATGTGTTTTAAGTATCTCACAACTAAACTCTGTCTACCAATTCGAGGATATAGGTGTAGATTATGTACGTACTATTAACAATTTTAATAAGTATGGCGTGCCCTTGTTGCTTTATACTACAAATTCCCACCAACTAATTAATTTCAATTTATTAATTACATAACACCACTTCAATGAAGCACATAAACAGAATAATAATATAAACGTGCAAAGTACTACAAATAAAATAATATAGAAACAGATACTATTGGAATTGCCAGAACAAAGAAAACTTACCTCAAATATAGAGGAAATTGGAAGATATCAACGGCTTTTATCCTGTCGAGTGGTAAATGCTGAGGGACAATGGTTGTCATGGCTCCCAAAGATCTGGCAAGTGGTGACTGTTCTGGCAATTATTTCTATCTATTCTTACTTCAAAAATAATAACAAAATGACGATATATCCATGTCTGTTTGCCCTTTTTAAGGCCATAAGCAACGAAAAGCGTAGCCGATTTATTCTGTTCCAAGCCGATATTCTCTACACGGTTTAAAAAGAGTTTGTGAGGACTATCTGTGGTCAGAGTTTTGTACAAATCTGTTCAGTTTATGTGTGATTAAGTAACAAATATTTAAATATTTTTACAAAAATTAACATCTTTAAAATTAGTAGGATAAAAATATGTAAAATGACGTGATCTAACAAATAATTTTAATCTTGCTTAGGCTTGCGAGAGGATAGTAAAACACTGACACTAGAAATTAATTAAAACAATGGCACTCGAAAATATATGACAGATTACAAAATATAAATAAAACAGAACGTTAAGTAAAACTACGCTTCTTTAAATAACTTCTTTTCTAAATACTACACAGACAAAACCAACACTTGTGTTATTTTAAATCAGTTAACACTTGCGCCTTGTTTTAATTATGCGGAAAATTTACGAACGAACTGGACGTGGAAGTGGAATGCTTTCACACGCCAACCTATCACCTTAATTGCATTAACAGGGAGCTAGAATAACCCTGTACAGTGAAGAATACTGAACTACATTTACACCACTTTCATGTAATTCAAAAGAAATTTAGATTATTTTCAGCTTAGGGTACGGTGCGTCAACATCGATCTCAGATATGAGTTAAATTTATTATTAATAGCTACAAGCCTGTTGTTTGATAGGCAAATCGCATTTATTTCAAAATGCTCAAGGGAAATGTAAATTTGATAGTATATGGGCGCAGTCGCTAACAAAAACTAGTCATTCTCTAAGGATACAGATTTTAGCTGGCAGATACTCGAAGTTAATCACGTAATTTTACTGTTATTACCGGTCATAAAATGGCTATGACCATGACACTAACAGCTATATTTAAATAGAAAACACTGATTAATTAACTGCTGAAGTGCTATATTGTGTTCACAAAATTGTATGCGGTATATCTACATTAATAATATGTAATATATCAAATCTTACGACGTCAAAAAATGCCTGATTTTGGAAGGTACAAGGATATGTACTTACCTCAGGTACGACATCCATCATTGTCAAAGACGTATACTCTTTCACATTATAATTTATCTTAAAGTACTAAAACTTACTTGGTTTATCCAGATCGCTGATGAATTCCTCCGTCTCCACATATCCTTGTATTCCGGCAACGAACACAATCAGTACAAGCCATAACACTCTTCCCACCCGCGCATACATTTTACCAACACAACTAAATCCCATGGTGGTAACAAATTAAAAATAAACACTAAAATCAAATTAATTTATTCCAAAACATTTTTTCAGTCAGTGTCCAATTAAAATTCAAATAAATTCTTCGTGCCAAAAACTTGTCGATCCCTTTTTTAAATTAATTCTATACACTTTTCATCGTTTCTAAATTTAAATGATTTATTAGGTGTTAAAATAAATTTATCGTGATTAACATAAACACAGCACGACACGTGTTGTACGACAATAAACAAATCGCGATTTGACAGACGGGGAGCTACGCGTGAAGCAGCGTGCGTACGTCTCAGCGCCGCGGGCAACACTGATCGAAAACCGATAGGGCAGCGGCAACAATCACACAAAAAATATATTTGCTTTTTCGAAATTCGAATTACTGAAAAAGAACTCTTGTTGGTTTTGAATATTTTAAAATTCGGACAAGAGTCGCGCGATCTCGTTGGCTGCCAATAATGTGCGAAGAATCTGAAAATTTTAGATGTTTCGGGCTATCCTGTAACCTTTGTGTTCTGCAAAAATAGCTATGTCTGTTATTCTATAAAATATTTTCTTTATAGCTTTTGAGGCTTTGAAGAAATATTCCGTGTTTATTTTGAATATACCCGCGTATATAAGTATGGATTTTATGATAATCTAATTCAGGAGTAACGTTACCGACAATAAAGTGTGTTCAAACTTTCGAGGGTTATAATAAAACACTTGGATGGAAGTTGCGTTAAAATTGGGTCACAAATATCAGAGGTTAGCTGTCACTAGCATAACGTCTTTATAAGTTTGTGAGCTTGCGAACATTTTAGTTTAGTTTTAAGGTACCTGGGCGGAGTCAGCAACAAAAGTTGGACGGCTTGAAAAATAGTGAGAATAATATTTTCCTAATGCTCCGTTGGGGTATCTCTTTGTAGTCTCTCATTTTTGGGTATGTTTTAACATGACACGGATAGTGTATTGGTTTAAATTATTGTCACTCCATTGCCACTGCGCTTAGTATAGTGAGTTCAATTCCAAACAGGACAAAAAAAATATTGTTGTTCCAGGTCTGGTGTTCTTTGTGTACGTTGTTTGGATCAAATATATATAGATAAAAATTCCGTGACACGGGATTTATGATGAGTGCGGGAGTTATCTTTCTTAAAATAAAAAAATAATATTGTATGCCACTTAATGATATTTTTTATGGTACCTAATAATTGTCATGAGTCAGGATATTTTATTGCAAACCAACCTTGTCAGACGTAAAATCTACACCATTTTTTTTTATTAATTACTGGTCTCTCATACTTGTGAATAATGTATTTACACCCGTTATGATTATCATAATTTATGTAACAAAATTAAACAATATGAATTCGAATAGGCCGATATAACTGAAATAAATTGCGTGTGATGTCGTTAAATAATGTTTACTTACTTTACTGTTCTCGGTAAATTGTATTCAAAAAGTTGTAAAGATGCTCGTATCTTGAACTTTTTTTCCACCTATTACAAGCTACATCAAAATACATCGTTTAACTTCGATACGAGGGAAAGACTTTCGGAATTATAATTTCAACTTACTCTTTGTATAAATGATTTAGCAGAGTATACTGGAACGGTTTGGTATTGCCTCCTACTTCCGGGTGTGAGATTTGACAGCGAGTTTAAACGAGGAAACTCACTTTGTCTCTTTGGAAGGGGGAAATTCCAATGTCACATTTTATTACTTCGATTTATTTATTGTCAGCTGTTTTATTTAACTGCATTTTTGGCAGCAGTATTTATTTACGAATTTGTTTGCAAATGTTCATTTCAATTAAATTAATTGAAACAGGTGTAAATTCAAATTGTTGGAATACTCATTATAAGTGAAGGTTCACCGCGATAAAAACGAGTGTCTTTACCGTGAAAATACATAAGAACTATCAGGTTTTCCGTGT
The DNA here is from genome assembly GCA_963675205.1 of Catocala nupta. NCBI lineage: Eukaryota > Metazoa > Arthropoda > Insecta > Lepidoptera > Erebidae > Catocala > Catocala nupta. Next base: position 30,545,523 of record OY776087.1, read on the forward strand.
CTATGAGAAACATTTTAATGAGAACCAAAAGTTCGATAATTTTCTTTTTAATTACCATATAATACATAATAATATGTATATATGAGCCGCTACTGAGTTATAATAATAATAAATAATAATAAGGCAGTCCTCCTCGATACGGCACGCATAGTGAGGAGGTTCCTCTCTCTGGACCCCTAACCACCGACAGCTTAGACCTTGTCTCGATGCCGGTGGGCCTCCACAATTTTTATATTTTAAAATGTGTTTTTTTATAATTATATATTTAAAAATGTAATTTTTATTGGTTAATAATTAATAAATGTGGAATAATAATAATATTCTATCACATACACACAACACCACCTAGCCCAAACTAAGCAGAACTTGTACTATGGGTACTAGACAATGGATAAACATACATAAATTTTTGTAAATACATACATATTATACATAGAAACACCCAGACCAAGACAAACAACCATGTTCATGCACACAAATTTTTGACTTGTGCGGGAATCGAACCCGTTATTATGTTAGTATTTTATAAGAATAATGCTAATTGATTGCACAAATGGTGAAGTGGTTTAAGTGTTCGCCTCGCCGCTGCGCCGAGGTTTGTGGGTTCGAATCCCACACGGGACAAAAAATTGTGTGATTTACAAATGGTTGTTTCGAGTCTGGATGTTCTTTGTGTCCTTTGTTTGAATGTTTGTAAAGGTCCCGCGATATTAGAATCATTCCAAGCGTGGTAGTTAAAAAAATGCGCTGTCGGTGTACAATTAGAACAATTTACATTAAACCAAATAAATATTTGTGTTTCTGCGAAGAGCGCGGCGTATGTTGAATATAATTAAATAATCGCGAGTCGAACGGATGCCAACGCCGTTTATCTACACTCGTACGTCTGTTAGATCGTACTTATAGCAATAAACCTCGTGCTTGCCATGTGAACTACGTATTACCCCTTTGAAAGTACCTACATGTTTTACAAATATAGGTACGTAAAGATGTTCTCTACGTCCGAATTTTCGCGATATGGACGCACTTTTAGATTCAATGTTAGTTTTAGCAAACAAACTTTAAAGTAAATATTATATCAATGATAAATATAATAGCTTTTTCTAGAACGTTTCAGTTACTATTGATTCCTGGAATATACAATCCGATAATCAATTCACTATACATCGAATAATCAAACATTGGATTTAATTATTTTATTTTCGAATCCTTTATTTCAATATTTGTAATATGCCACGAATTCAACATTGAATCTACTAGAAAGTCTTTTTACGAGTAGATATTAATTTCGCTTTATATCTCTTCGAAGTGGTTAAATAAATATTATGTTTAGGATCAATGTGAACTATTACAAAAGGGATCTGGTAAATTTTAGTCTACTACCCACAATTCCAGAAATCTATATAATAATGAGAATTCCATCCATAAAAACCTGCAACACATTGTGTTCTAAGTTTCATTAAATTACTGGCAATTGCTTATACACTCACATTGGTACAACTAGACAGCAAGAACATGTATGTACGTTGAGCCAGAAAATAAATAAATAAAAAATGAGAATCTCCCTAAAATACATACAATTATTTGTATATATGAAATATATCATGTGTTTCATGTAAAACAGTAGCAGTTACGTACTTTCCTTTGTATATCCGTATAATGAAATCTTCTTCATAAGGAGTTATTTAATACTCTCGTTTTAATTAATTTTCAATTTCGTACGGTATCCATTTCGTTAAAACATTTCACACGTCTACCCCTTTGACGAAAATTATATTCTCGAGAGTACAATTGAGTAAAAAGGTATTGAACAATGAATAAATATTTTTGTGCGACTATTTTCAATCAATCGTTATAATTTAATTGTTCACGGTTGACTCGATCTGGAAACGTGTAAAGTCTGCCAAACTGCACTGGGCCAGCGTGGTAGACTATGGCCCTTCTCACACAGAGAAGGGGCTCGTACCCAGCAGTGGGGCAGTTCATAAAAGGGGCTGCTAAAATTCGGCAGTATCCATCTTTATAATATATAAGTATTGTTAAGTTGGATACTGTGTTATTGCGTACTGCGAATGGCCTGCAATCATTAATTAACTATTGCTAAAACTATAAAATCAATTGTACAATTATTCAATAAAAATGTTATTTTCAAGGGCGTAACTACGGGAAAACCCGCTTCGGGTCTCTGTTGTTATGAGACCCGTGATGGTGAAACTGGTGCCGCACCGCTCGACACCCTTAGCCGCTCGCACCGGTGTTGCCTTCTGCTGCTTTCTTTGTATGCCTATGGTAGCTATTCAGGGGGCTTATCTAGTGAGTGGCCAAGTCACCGTCTGCCCATCTAATTGACGCTATTAGAGTATTTAGGGCAGACGCCATTTTTCATCCATAGTTACCAAAATACTAGTCTTTCAAACACTCATCCTAATAGCCCAGAAGTATTAGAGTACATATGTGGCAATAGACCTACGCCTGCTGTGGCTAGCGCCACTATAGGTGTTCCATCCCACTTTAGATTTAAACTCACAAAGGGCCTCTTCACGTTCTTCGGACCCATGTCTCCGTGTAAGCCTCCCAAAGGGTCAGATATTTTTCTCATATTATGTTAGAAAATTATCTGTGATAAGAGAAAATAAAACTAATAATTATGAGACATGATTACAAATAATATATATCTTATCTTATCTTATGTGGGGGCCAGTCAGTGCAGACCGGTGACACTTCGACCCATTGGGATCTTTTGTGTCGGCTCCAAGATCTAAATAATAAACATAGTCTAATGTATGTATCACCAAAGGGGTTCGCGTCAGTGCATTACACCTACATTTCACGAGCTTTAAGTTTAGGTGCGAGTTTATTGGCATCTACTGCAGTTCCAAACTCCATCATCATCTCAGCCAAAAGACGTCCACAGCTAGAAATAGGCCTCCTCTAAAGTTTTCTGCACAGCTCGGTCTTGGGGCACCACAGCGAGAGTGAATACCCTAAGTTGTTTAACGTAAGACTATGTTTATATTTGGAATATAACAGCTTTTTTGTTATATTAATTTGTTGTCTATACTAATATTATAAAGAGGATAGATTTTGCAATACAGAGGGTCTCGTGTTCGAACCCACGACGCGCACCTCTGACTTTCGGAAGTTATATGACTTTTCGAAATTATGTGCGTATTGATTGGCGATTATCGCCTGCTCCGTGTCTCAGAGAGCACGTTAAACCGTCGGTCTCGGCTGCCATGAACATCTATGGCAGTCGTTATTGGGAAGTCAGTGTTCTATTATATCCTGACACTGGTCTAGCCTTAGGAAATCGTTAGCTTTCGGTTTGCGGAGGTCAGGTGGCAGCCGCTCAGTATAAAAACTGATATCCAGTCAAATCCGGTTAGACTAGAAAAACTGACCCAAGTGACTTGGGAATAATAAAGGCTAGGGAGAAGAAGTAGCAGAACATCGCTGATTTCAGCATGAATGGGCCGGCTCGACCGGGGAAAGACTATCCACTCATAGAATATCGACGTGAAATAGCAGTATTCCTACTGTTGTGTTTCGTTCGGTGAGTGAGAGTGCTCTTCCCGCTCCTTCTCCTTCCTACTTCTTTTTCTCTTCCCCCTTTCCTAAAGGGTCGGCAACGCGCATGTGATGCCTCTCGTGTTGCAGGCGTCCATAGGCTACGGTGACCACTTACCATCAGGTGGGCCGTAAGCTTGTATGCCACTATAGCTGAATAGAAAAAAAGGTTTAAAGAAAGAAAGAAAGAAAGAAAGAAAAATATTTATTTGACACATACCACAAACACATAATAACAAGTATAAAATTAAAATAAATAGGTACAAAGATGAACTTAGCAAAACGAGAACAAAAAATAAAGTCAATAACAGTAGTGTCAAATAGGGCCCAGTTCAGCATGTGTCAGACGAAAGCCTGACGCTGGTTTTCAACTGGGTCCTTTAGTGACTCACGCATATAAAACCATCTCTATTATAAACAGAGAAAATAAATAATATAAAATGAAAAAAAAAAAAATTTATACAGTATATATAAAAACAGAATGATATTCAGTTTACACACAGACACAGATAATATAATACACAGATCATACAATACAAAATTATATAAAAATAATAAATAAAAACATAATAATAACAAGGAGGATAGTAAAATTAATTTTAGTTTATTGCATTATCACGCGCTCACACGACGACCGAGACAAAGGCACACAAACGCGCAGGTAGTAACACCTTTACATAATATATATATATATATATATATATATATATATATATATATATATATATATATATATATATATATATATATATATATATATATAACACACATACACATACATACACACACACACACATATATATATGTATATTTAAACAAACGTCGCATTTATGTTCGTCAGTCCTTAGCTCCGCTGAGCATCAATTAGGTAAAGACGCAAACATCTTTTAAATGACCCAGTAGTATTTTGTAGTCTGATAGGCGGTGGTAAATTATTCCATATTTTTGATGCAGCGTAGCGGAAACTGCCCCTAAATGCAGATGTTCTGTGTGGCAGTATAGAGAGCTGTAGTGAGCACTGTCTGCTCACGCAGTTGCGTTTGCTATGTACCTAGCTCAATTTGCGGTGTAGGTACGATGGCTCGTGAGTACTAATAATGCCGAACATGAGACAGGCCAAATGTAGCTTGCGCCTAGATTTCATCTTAAGGATGTAATTTTTGTTGAGAAATGGTGTAACATGACTCCTAGATGGTATATTAAAACAAAAACGGGCGCAAGCATTCTGGACTCTTTGAATGAGCCTGTCCGTTCGTGCTAGTAACCGCGGCCCGTACACCGTATCGGCGTAATTTAATTTTGACAAAACCAATGTCTCAACTAGTCGCACCCGTAGCTCTTCTGACAAATATGGACGCATATTATATAAAATTCTTAACCTATAAAAGCAGTTACTAACCATCTCGGCGACATGTTTCTCGTACCTAAGACTAGTATCGATGTGCAGTCCTAGGTTGCGGGCCTGTTCAACTCTTTCAATAACTTCACCCATCAACGTAATATTCAGACCTTGTAGAGAGCTTAGCTGGTGTTTATGGCCGAATAACATGTACTTGGTTTTGGACGGATTGAGTACCAGAGAATTTTCTTCCGCCCACTCTGTAATGCGTTGAAGGTCCGCGTTAAGATCTGCGATAGCTCGTTCGTAGTCCGTATTTTTAAACGATATGTAAACTTGTATGTCGTCTGCGTAAATGTGATAATTCGTTTTTAACATACAGTTAGTTATATCAGCGCAGTAAAGAGTAAAAAGAATAGGACCTAAAATGGATCCCTGCGGAACTCCCCTTGACAGAGGGGTACATGCTGAAAAAGTAGATTGCCCATCACTGAGCCGTAGTTCAACACGTTGGTAACGGTTGGACAGATAACTGTGAAACCACTTCACTGATCTACAGTCAAACCCGTAGTATGTTAATTTAGATAATAGCAACGAAATATTGATACTATCGAAAGCGCGTGAAAAGTCTAGTAATACCAGAACCGTACACATACCCTGATCCTGTGCATACAAAATATTATCTGTTACATCAAGTAAAGCTGTAGATGTACCACGTCCTTTACGGAACCCAGATTGCAGTGTTGGTAAAATGTCATTATTCTCAAGAAAGTCTGCTAACTGCTTGCACAGTACTTTTTCTATAACCTTGGACAGACATGGCAGAATACTTATTGGTCGAAGGTCTTTTATATGCACCGGGTTTGCGTTCTTAGGCAGCGGCCTAATAGTAGCCATCTTCCAAACATCAGGAAATAAAGCCGATTGTATAGAAGAGTTAATTATATTTGTAACAGCTGGCAGCGTGTGAGGCAAAGATAATAATAACATCTCTAAATTCACACCATCGCAACCCTCTGCCTTTGATTTAAGACTAAGTATATATTTCTGAATAACTGCCTGACTCACAGGTGAAATACTAAAAACGACATCGCTGTAACGGTGAAATTCGAAATAAGTCATAGACGATAAACTGACCACCGGATTGCCCGGGACGTTCAAGAAATGGCAATTAATCGCATCAGGATCAGAGAAGTCAGCAGGTAGTTCTGTCGATTTCTTGTTTGGGATAAAGGTAGCTTTTAGATTTTTCCATAGGGCTTTGGGATTGTTCAAGTTACTATTAATATTGTATTTAAAATAAGCCACTTTTTCGTGATACAAGGATGTTGATACAAGAGATTTTAACTGTTTATAGTAAATCTTTTTACTCTCCGTCCTGCACTCACGGTATTGTTTTAAAGCACCGTCACGCAATCTCATCATAACCTTCACAGTATCCGTTAACCACGGATATGACGTTTCTCTGATCAGACAGGTCTTAAGTGGCGCGAAGGCATCGAACACCGCGATAATGTGAGAGTAAAATGCATTAACCTTCTCTGTTAATGTGTTCAAAGTTAAGGTACTGCTCCAGTCAACCCCAGATAGAACCCTATCTAAGCTCTCACCACAAATATGCTTGAAAGGCCTATATTTTACCAAGAACGGTTTAAGTCTCTCGCGTTTAATAAAAAAATCGCACACAATGACTGAATGACTGTTTATATTTTTAAACGGTTCAACAGCTACCCGTTTAACCCGCAGATTCGAACACACTAAATCGATGAGTGTCTCACTCGTTTCTGTGAAATGAGTAGGAGCCGATACCATTTGAGTTAGACCTAGGCATGTTAAAAACTCCATCACCTTTCTTGTTTTACAGTCGTTAGTGTTAAGGAGATTAACATTAAAATCTCCCACTAGCACACAATAGTCAATATTGTTAAACGAACTAATAGTGTCAGTCATGGCGTCAAGAAACAGGTCCAGGTTGAGCCAAGGAGGGCGGTATCCCGTGCCAACTGCAACCTTTTTGCCATTAAACGTAGTAGTAACCCACATTTGCTCAATTAACTCGTGTTTTGGATCTATAGCAACAGCTAACGTACGTACATTAAGGCCGCTTCTAATGTAAAAGCCAATACAAAATTTCCCGCTATTAGTAAGCTATATTATCACCGAGTAACATAGGCTATATTTTATTTTAAAAAGTATTGTTACATCTAACGTAACCTACTTATAGCGAGCAGAGCTTTGAGCAAAAGCTAGTAAAATATAAATGCAGTACATCTGTGCCTTTCTCTTTAGAATTACAAACATATTTATATTATGTAACAGAGTAATAAGGTTTGGTCGTTATGTAAAAGTATTTTAAACGATTGCCAGCTTTCCTCCTTGCGTATAGTATTCAGTATATTACTATATCATGGAAGCTATTCCCAGTAAGCACTTACTAAATAACGATGTATTATGTGATGTGCTACAAATGTTATTCGCACGCCGTTTAGACCCAAAAGTTTCATAATTGAATACAGGCCACAATTACTTTTGACAAATACTGTTACTATATATATTTATAAATGGTGAAGCAAATAAATTAATTTTTTGAAGAATGGAATTGTAGGGAGTCCCTAATGGAACACCATTGGATTGCCACAAGACACGCATTTCTGACGTTTTGAAGTTATGTACGTATTAAATTTAAAAAAATCGTTCGCTTCAACGGTGAAAGAAAACATCGTAAGGAAACCAGCATATCTGAGTATTCCGTCTTGTACTCGAAGATATGGGAAGTCTGTCAACCCGCACTGAGCCTTCATGGTAGATATGGTAGTAAATGGCCTAACCCTTCTCCCACTGAGAAGCGGCCCGTACCTAGTAGTATGACAATTTATATACAGGGCTGACATTATTATAAAGAATGGCCTACTTACTTGTGTAACTTGAGACATAATTTAACTGAGGAAGATGTTATAAAGAACTAGCTTCTACCCGCGGCTTCGCTTGCGTAAAAGTACGATTATCTTAGTAACAGTATATTTAAAAAAAAAATAGTCTATGATACTCGGTGATAATATAGCTCTATAATGTTTTTTTTTAAATCGGTTTAATTGTTTTTGAGTTAATTACTTACAAACAAACAAACAAAAATTTAATCTTTCCTCTTTATAATATTAGTAGGTATAGATAAAAATAACAGATAGGTTTAAAGAGTTTATTTCTCAAAAGAACATTACATAGTTCACTTAAAATATGAGAAAATTAAAACAATTATAACATTACAAGTACATTTTATATTCGATTAGTCGAGTTTTGTTCGAGTTAAGTTAGTTTAAGAAATACATCTTTAATCTACTTTTAAAACTATTAATAGATAAAGAGATGCAAGGATAATTAAAATTCAGAAAGACTGTTTGTAGTTTGCATATTTTTCCTTTGCTTCCTTTGTTGTACAAAAAAGAATACATTTTTATACGTTCGGTATTACCAATCGACGGACGCAGAAGGCAAAAGGACATGTAACGTCTCAGCTGTCGCATAGCTTGACTGATCTGCAAGGTTAACCAAGAAACAATTTTCAAAATGTTATACTACATCAATGTGCTACACAGAGATCGTCATCTATCATGAGAATCTCTGACAGTCGATACGGGGAATCAGTAAGTACCCTGTGAGTTATAATGTTGTTACTGCTTTATGTTCCACGAAATATCAGACGAACCTTGTGCTATTCATCGGCCATGTTTTTTTAACTCTGTGCTATACTGAGAATTTCCTTGTAGAAGATATCAAACGCAACCAGGATGTCATACCAGGAAACTTGTGACTATTGCAAAGCGATAATTTATACTCCGAAAATCACAAGAATTATCTAATGTCTCTAGAGGCTATTGAAATCAAAAAACATCCTAATTTCAATAGAGAAGATGGTTGGAATGTACCACCAGCTTGGGATCCAGTACTTCAAATAGTCAAACCCAAGAAGAAACAAACCACAGCTAGACTTCATGATACTTTGAGCTCATTCTGCGTAAATAGAAACACCAATGACTTAATTATGTTCGGGTACTTTGAAATAACTACACTGGAACATTGATACAACTACCAACTTAGTCTCCCCGTGACCATGGCTGCTGCAAGCAACCGAAACGTCGGGGAAAGTGTAAACCTAAATATAAATAGATTTTTTAAATAATTTTATTAGCTTATAAATTAGTAAAATTCAATAGTAGTAGTAGTGTAATAGTTTTAAAATTATGTAATACAGTAATTAATAAACAGCACGATAAAATCCGTATATAGTAGTTTAATTTCAATGAATAACATTCGCGTAAACAGAATACAATATAATGTCTCTAGTATAGCAATATATAAGTAAGTAATTTGTCTGTAGATTTTCTGTATATAGAAATCCTTACTTAATATTATAAATGCGAATGTGAGTTTATTTATCACGCCTTAACTACCCGACTGATCACCATGAAATTTAGCATACACGTTGTCAGAAAAAGGAAAAGATCATATGATATCCATGCAATAAAAGTATCGTTACTAACGTAACCTTTTTTTCGTACCTGGGAGAAATGCATACGTCTCCACAAGAGGAGGCGAGAGGGTTATGTCGGGCTCTCCCGAGACTTCGGGCTAACCGACAAAAACCTCACAGGTTACTAACATAAAACCTAACTTATTTATGCGAGCGGAGCCGCGAGCAAACTGTAGTTATTGATATACAGGATGTCCGATAATTAATGGATAACATGAAAATGTCTTATAGTGGAACTGATGGCCGTTCAGAAAAAAATATGAAAAAAATGTATCTCAACTACTAGCTGAGATATGTGTTTTTTTTTAATTACCATGTATAACTTTCTTGTATACTACGACCATAAATGTCGGTTTTTTGTTGTTTTATTATTAAACACTAATTATGCTAAAAGATAGACAGAATGCTATGCTAATATAGCTTGCACTTTTTAATATAAATATTTCGTCTTTTTTTTTTTCTTGACGGCCTTTACTTTTACTATAAAACATTTCAAGGTTATCCATTAATTACCGGACACCCTGTATAGACATGGCAGGTATTGTACTTGATAGGATATGAGGGTAATCCAATATAAAATGATCTTCTCTAAAGAAACCCCCGTATTAGGCACAATACTATTACGTCACATGGAAACTTTTTATTCACCTTTTAATATCCTATTCCAAAAAGTAAAATCTGGCAGTAACAGATCCGCAGACTGCCTAGAGCCACAACAGTAATTCTCTCGCAATCCAGGTTTACAACTTGTGCGGTACGTAAGCTCCGATCCTTTTTGTTTTTATTTTATTCTCAACATGCGTGTGTCAGTGGGAATCGAAATAGCTTTTGCAAGTTTTAACGTTATGTGAGGTCTGATTTGTTGGTTCGAGCAATAGAACGAAAGATACGCATACTGAGGAAACGAGATGAGGCTATTGCGAGTGTTGTCGTCGCATAAATCTGCATGAATAAAATGCGCGGGTTTTGCTACTATTCCATACCGTCGCGGGAGTATTGTGTTCTTTTGGAAGCGAGTCATTCGCGCAAATGATCCTCGTGGTACCTGCCGCTCGCGGAATACTACGACAGAAGGTTTTCACAAAATGTCAATCATACAGCATATTTGACTATCTATAACTACATTTATATATTATTATTATTTATTATTTATATTATAAAGAGGAAAGATATAATTTTTGTTTGTTTATTTGTAAAGGTTTAACTCAAACACTACTTAACTAAATTCTTTCAACATTAGAAAGCTTTATTATCACCGAGAAACAGGTCAAATGTTGTTTAGAAATAATTATTACAGCCTAACGTACTTTTTCTCGAACAAAGCCGCGGGTAAATGATAATAATGAACGAAATGGGTGTAAAAATCCAGGATTCAACCTCTTCGTCTTAAATGTAAAAGTAATGAAAAGAAATGACCCCTATATCTCGAGGGTCTTTTGACCCACAGACCCACAAACTCGACCGAGGTGTCTAAACACTAATTTACAAGTCAATTGGTCCAGTGGTTCTGAAGTTATGCCTGTCACTAACAAACTGTCACTAACAGACAGACACACAGATCCACATAGTGTTTTCATTAACGTCATCGAAGAAGACTCAGAGGTTAATAAACACAAAAATACTGAACCAATTTTTATAAATTCTTTCACATTTAGAAAGCTATTTTACGCAGCAGTAATATAAGCTTTAATAATATAATATTACGCTACAAGTGATGGGAGCGGAGCAGTAGTCACAAACGTGGGTGAAACCGTGCAGGGCAGCTAGTTTATTCTAATATTATAAAGAAAGATTTGATTTTTGTTTGTTTGTTTGTAAGGATTTAACTCAAAAACTACTTAACCGATTTTAAAAATTATTTCTTCATCTTATAGCTATATTATCACCAAGGAACATAGGCTATATTTTATATTAAAAAAGAAAGTACTGTTACTAACATAATCAAACCTATGTTTACGCGAGTAAAGTCACGGGCAAAAGCTAGTGTCTAATAAAGTCAGCAACTGCGTATTCCAATTAATGCGGTCATGTAGCTCATGCATGTAGCCCGAGCGAGCGACTTGCCCATGTAGCTTGCGTCACTTGCATCATATTTACACAACTTTATAAAACGAACAAGAAATCCGTGCCTACATATCTACTCCAGTGTTTACTTTAGCTGATCCATAACGCCAATCTCGTTCCGGATTTTATTAATTGAAAAGATTAAAAATTATTAGTTACGCTGGCGTCTAAAACGGATGCCATGCAAATTGAATTGTTTTGGCGGTGAAAGATTAGGTCTTTACCGGTAGGTGATGAATTTATCGATTAATATGAAAATCATCAGTAACGTCGCGTTTTGAATAAATAATTTCATCAATATTACAAACAATGCCGGTTTTAATGATATTTTATATATACATATAGTTGCTTTATTTATTCTAAATAATGTTATGATTTATTCTAAATAATTAAAAACAATAACCATCACATAATTATCCCGAATAGAAGTGGCAAATCCAAACAAATCAAGACATTAAACAACGCTCCTCTGGTTTTAGACTTTACAAATATTCAAATAACGGACACAAAGAAAGCCCAGACTCGGAACAACCATTTGTTGATCACACAATTTTTTGGCCCATGCGGGATTCGAACACACAACACTCGGCGCAGTGGCAGACGATGGCGAGACGATCTCTTAAACCACAACGCCGTTCGTGCACTCAACATTGAACACATTTTTTTAGTACAAGGAATAATTGATGTAGATTGTTAATTATACATGTTAAGATAATATATATGTGTAGTACTAGCGGACCCGACAGACGTTGTCCTGAACACACGAGGAAAAAAACAATTCTATATCATTCTCGAATCCACTTGAAAAATCGGTTCAGCCGTTAAGGAGGAATTTAATTACAAACACACGCATAGAAGATTTATATGAATAAAGATAATTTCGAACTAAAAATTATTTTATAATATAGTCATTGTACGCGAGCGTCACAAAATACTATGTTGAATCAAATTTTCATTATAATAATGAAACTATGTCGAGCGTAATATTTATGTTCCACTTAATTATGTTTGATATTGTGTGAATAGTTTGTGATAAATACAAAAGGACTAAATTTTCATCAAATTGTTTCAATTACAGAAAACGTATCTTTATTTCTTACATTTGATCAGCTGAAGTCTAATCGACGAAATAAAATTTATGTAAAATGTTTTCATTGGCTGTTACTAATTCATGAAGCTTACATTTAGGCCCCCTAATATTTTTGAAAGAGGTGCTTAACCTTTTTTGGTCTTTATAAATATACTTAAATTTGACTTCTGCTTTGCTAACGAGGAAAGTGAGAGTGGAAGGGGTGGTATTTCATCTGTTCAACTCCTCCTTAATACTTTTGGTTGAATTCGTTGCGGATTCAAAGACAGTTTAGTTATAATCTCGGCTTTTCCATGGTACCACTGCTGAACCTAACTATTCCCATTGATTAGGTTAGTGGGATTTCTCCCAATAATAAATAGTTTTAAATTTAGTCAGTAAGTTAAGATAAACAGCAGTTGATAAGCATTTCACTGTCTGTCAACTTATTTTATACTGATCTGCTTTTTAGAAACTGGTGGTTAATATTATTAGTAATAGAACGTTTGCAACACGATGTTATGTAGTGAAATTATGCGAAAATTACATATTAACTACGGTTATATGACGACGAGGTGCTAACTCATCATAATGCTGTGATGCGGCGTGAATCACAACTCAGTGTTCATTTTAAATAATAACCCAAAGCAACATATGTATGTATTTTTGAAGCTGGAGTATTAATAATTTCCATGTAATTAAGAATAATAGAAGCAAGTATGCTTAAATAGTTATTAATATATATCTAAGAGCGTACATATGTATATATTATTATGCCTTATTGGTACAGCGGTTGTGAATACGCCTGCTGTGTATAGCATATAGTCAAGGATTCGATACCCAGTTCAAGCAAAGTGTTATTGAGGTTTTCTGTCAATATTTTTAGTAACGTCACGGTGTCTGAAACAGTGCCCGATAGCTGCCAAATAGACTCGCTTCTTTTTACATTGAACCTAACACTATAGCTGGTAAAACGTAGATGTAATAAACCTCAATTTACCCTTTCAGCATATAATAATTATGTTTTTTTTAACACTCATACGCAAAACAAATGCACAGTTCATGTGATAGAATCTATAGGCTATGAGAATATGAGACCAAAAGTATTGATAGTACTAATAAATAAGTAGTTTTAATACAAAAGGCTTTTTTTACGTAGTGGTATGCTTTGACGCATACATCTCCGCGGGGTGACGGAGAGGTTATGTCGGGCTCACCGGAGGAAAGATACCCTGGTAATACTGATTAAACCTACCACGGTGTTCCTCGACATAACCATAGACGGCGGGGCTGCGCGAATCGCTGTCACATGCAATCGCGACCCCGCCGAGGATTCGGCCCACCGTGTGAAACGGCAGGTCACCACATAAAACACTTCCTCTACTGTCCCCTTGTGGGGCGACAAAAACACAACTCAGAGGCGCGCGTGGAAACACGCATGCCACCTCTCGGACCTGGTGCTGATGCTGCCAACCCCGTCATATCCTATCATACACAACACAACATTATCGTAATATTTTCTAGATAAAAGAGAATGATTGATAATTATCGCGGTAGATTACATTGCAATTTCCGATTTTGGATTCGCAAAAATACTTTGAACAAGCCCAATATCCAAAATATTCAATTAAAATTGTCTTATCAACAATCCCTTTTGATTCCGGTTCCTGACACAATCCTTTAGCAAATGCTGCACACGTTTAGTTTTGCCACACATGTCACAGTTAGGTTTAGATTAGATTAATTTTTGGTTTGTCAACCGTGAATGAATCTTGAAAAGCGCAATACAGGCGCAATATACTGCCATCGCTATTAAAACTCATAGCAAGGTTATTGTATATCTAATGCATTTTTATCACCTCATCCTAAGTTATAACTTTCCTTACTTCAAAGGTAATATACACATCCATACTAATCTTACTCGCCTATATATATAGAGATAGATCTCTTCGTAGAAGTCAAAGTCAAAGTCAAAGTCAAAAATAATTTATTCACTTAGGTCACAAAGTAACACTTATGAACGTCAAATGGGTTAGTGAGTTTATTATATTTACTGAATTTACATTTATGTTAGTTGCAAGGTTCAGGCAAAAGGTTGAGCCTATGAGAAGATACCTGCAAGAAACTCAAGGCCACTCTTTTAAATCGCCATCAACTTATAATTTCAGTATTTTACAACTCATTTATGTACCAGGTGTTGCAGTCATTATGCCATATGTCACTGTCCATATAAAACTAAATTCTAAAATAAAGAAAAGTTGGTAATATTATGTAAAAAGAAATATAGACGATATAGCTTATACTTGCTATTCTTCTTTTCTTTCTTTTTCGTATGATTAGTGGCCAACCTGTTGTCAAGAGCTATTCAAGCCGCCCGTAGGCCTCTAACATGGCTTAACGACTGTTGTCAATTTGGCAACAACCGGGACCGACTTTTTACGTGTCCTCCGAAGCATGGAGACGCTCAGATGAAATACCACTAAGCGGTGACCCATCTATAGACTAGCCGCACCTAACGTTGCTTAACTCGCTAATCGTTCACCGATCAGTGAGTGCAACTGGCTATGAGCGCTATATTAAACCTACATTTTGGTTTGGTTGAGATTAGTGTCTTATAATAAAGCAAGAGCCTCTCGCCTTGGTACAGGTTCAGTTGCAGTGAACAACTATATAATATAATATTGTCTTATGTTTACGCGAATGCTATAGATTGATATTGGGATATCACGGGGAGACTAAGATAGTGAACATGGCTGCTGTAAAGCAACCGAAACGTCGGGGCAAAGTGTAAACTTAAATATAAACACTACAACATACAACAGACACAAAGAACAACGAGACTCAGAATTATTATTTGTAGATTACACAAAGTTTTGTCCCGTGTGGGGATCGAACTCACAACTCTCGGCGCAATACCAGTAGCGAGGCGACCACTTAAAACATGACGTTATTCGTGCAGACATAGCCTCTCGCCTGGGTACAGGTTCAGTATCCGTGCTACTGCTCACAATCATGACAAAACAACTGAATAACACTTGACCCAATCTTGTTGATAGAATTGTCCCTTCAAATAACAAAGGAAAAAACGTTACCTCGCTGATAAATAAAAGTACCGTCTCAATATTTATGAACCCTAGTTTGCCGTTGGATATTAATAAAATAATAAAAGACTTAAGAAATAGTAATAGCGTTGGATGTGACGAAATAAGTACAAAAGTAGTAAAATATGTCAACGACCAAATTTGCGGACATCTGAGTCATATCCTTAACCTCTGCATTAGTGTTGGAATTTTCCCAGACGCGTTAAAAACGGCAATAATTAAACCCTTATTTAAAAAACAAAATAGAGAGCTTATGGAATGTTATCGTCCAGTAGCCTTGATATCTGTGTTTGCAAAGATATTTGAAAAATTCATCTACAGAGAAATTAATCAGTACTTCGAAAAATTTAACATACTTTGTTCGGAACAGAAAGGGTTTAGGCAAAAAAAGAGCATAAATTTGGCCATATATGATTTTTTGAATAATGTTATGGTAAATGTAGATAAAACTAATCCAATATGTGCAATCTTCTGCGACCTTACGCAGGCTTTTGACTATGTTGACCACGATATATTATTTGACAAGCTTGAAGCTTACGGAGTTAGAGGTAACATTTTAAGTCTATTAAAATCATATTTAAGCAATCGTAAACAAATTACGGTTATATCAAGGATGAATGTTAAAACGAAAAGAGTGGAATTTTTTCAGTCGTTACAACGAAAGCCTAATTTCGGGGTACCACAGGGCAGTGTTATGGGACCACTGCTATTCATTATTTATATAAATGACTTGCCAAAAGTGACAAAACATCCAATGTCGCTTTTTGCTGATGATAGCACAGTCACTGTGGCATGTAAAGACAAAAATGTATTCAAGTCTGACATAAATAATGCACTTAACTCAATTATTCAATGGCTAGAAACCAATAATCTTAAAATTAATACAAGTAAAACAAAAATAATGTATTTCTCTCAAAGACCTAATATTTCATCTAACATTAATATTTTTCATCAAAATAATATAATCACTGAAACTACAATCGCAACATTTTTAGGGTTAACAATTGATCAAAGGCTTAATTGGAAAACACATATTAATAACCTAACTAAAAAGATCAGTAGCTCTGCGTATGCACTTCATAAGCTGTCTTTTATTCTCAACGTTGAATCACTTTTAACGGCATACCATGGACTGATAGCTTCAGTATTGAGATATGGCATCATATTTTGGGCTAACTCGCCTGACTTTGAACAGGCCTTTAAGGCGCAGAAAAGATGTCTCAGATCTATGTTTAAACTTTATACAAAAGACAGCTGTAAACCTTATTTCTCACAGTATAAAATTTTAACACTGCCGTCAATATATATTTTAGAACTCGCAATATTTGTGAGAAACAACCCTCAGCTATTTCCAAGACTAGCAGATACTGTAGTTAGAAATCGCCGAGATAACACTAAGTTAAGGATGCACCCGGCTAAAATATCACTTATGAGAAAAAGTATTCTCTGCATGGGACCTACTATTTATAATAAAATACCAAACAATTTAAAAAGTTTAGACATAACTTGTTTTAAGAAAAAGCTTAGGGATTTATTAGCTTCTAAGTGTTATTATAATTTAAAAGATTTTCTAACTGACTCATTCTAAACATTTTGAAATATAATATTACGTACGTTTTTTTTTTTTTAACAATACTTGACATTATTTATTTGTGCTTAATGATATTTATTTTAATTTTGATTATATTTTAATTTTATTTTGATTTTAATTTGAACTTTACTGTCTTTATACAATTTTACAATTTATATTTAATTAATTACCATCATTTGAATAGTATTCTAAATTTAATTATTATTGTATTATTCTATGTAACTACTACACTCATTTGTACACCTATACAGGTAGAACATGCTGGACGTTCAAATTTTATAACATCAATGCTGCAATGTATCACACATGTTTAATGCAAATAAAAATTTTCATTTTCATTCCCAATCTACTAACTGCTGCACCAGCGAGGTACTCAAATTATTATATAATATCCGCTCTATATTAAACTGTACCATTGCTGGGTACGGGCCTTTTTTCAGTGTGAGAAGGTTTAGGCCATAGTCCAACACGCTGGTCCAGTGCGGATTGGCAGACTTAACATATCTTTGAGAACATTCTGGAGAACTCTCAGACATGCAGGTTTCCTCACGATGTTTGCCTTTACCGATAATTAACTATTTAATACGCACATTACTTTAAAATGTCAGAGTTGCGCGCCTTGGTAATCTATACTTATACCTATAAAGAGGGAAGATTTAATTTTTTTGTTTTTGTTTGCACAGGTTTAACGCAAAAACTACTTAACCGATTTTAAAATTCTTTCTCTATTTGAAAGCCATATTATCTCCGAGTAACATAATATTATAACATACATACATATACATACTTACATAATATTATAAACGCGAAAGTTTGTATGGATGTATGGATGTTTGTTACTCTTTCACGCAAAAATTACTAGACCGATTGCGATGAAACTGGATTCACATCTAGGCTACTTTTTACCCCGATATTCCCACAGGATCGGAACTTACGCGGATAAAACCGCGAGGTAAAAAGAAACGAAACTTTCTAAACTAACCTACTTTTACGTGAGCGAAGCCGCAGGCAAAAGCTAGTATCTAAAACAATTAAATTTAGTCGATGATTATATACATACTATGTACATAATAATACGTATTTTACTATACTAAATATACATTAATTAATACGTGAACCAGTACCACTCGCTCCTACCTACATCATTTATTATTTCCATCTAAAGGTTGCCTGGTAGAAATCGCTCTTAGCGATAACGCTGCCTGCTGTATAATTATATATTATGTACAGTAAAGGTTTGTTCTCATGGGCTAAGGTACGATACGATCGTGTAACAGAAATGTGTAGTCATATAAAAGGGTCATAATTCACATATTCAGATGGCCAGCGCTTTAGAATTTTTGTTTTTAGCCTAAGATCGTTTGCAATATTACTAAGTATCATTCACGTGTTCCGAATTCCGAATTTAAAAATTCCGAATCTACGAAAGATGAATTTAAGGTGGGTTAAAGCAAGAAAGGAAATTATATATTAAACTAACTACCGAATCGGACACATAGTCTTTACGAACTAAAAAGAATTTCAAGAAACTCGATCACAGAGCCATCTATCGGGTCCAATTAAGAAACTAAAGCATCCAGGGATCATATATACGTGCAAAATTTTATCTAGAACAAATTTAGAAGGAGTTCAGTGACATACACGTACAAAAGAATTATGAACCTATTTAAAGATACCTACTCGTGTGAATGTATACAACTGCGCGAATATTGTCTACTGTTTACGCGAATGTTATTCATTAAAATTAAACTAAATACTTTAAACGGATTTTATCGCATTGTTTATTAAACACTTTATTACATAATTTTGAGATTGTTACTCTACTACTATTGAAATTTAATACTTTTTAAGCTAATGATAGTATTAAAACTAGTTATATTTAAGTTTACACTTTGCCCGACGTTTCGGTTGCTTGCGTAGCCATGTTCACGGGGAGACTAAGATGGTAATTATTGTCTCAATGTTCTGAAGTGTGGTTATTTCAAAGTACCCGAACATAATTTAATTATTGATGTTTCTATTTGCGCAGAATCAAAGTGTAATGAAGACATGCTGTGTTTTGCTTCTTCTTGGATTTGACTATTTGTATTACTTAAATAAAAATTGTTTAAATCATATAATAAGCTTAAAAAGTATTAAAGTTCAATAGTAGAAATGTAACAGTTTCAAAATTATGTAATAAAGTGTGAAATAATCAACGCGATAAAATCCTTTATTTTATTTTTTTTTAACTTTTGGGAATGCTTTTGCGCATACCTCTCCGCGGGGTGACGGAGAGGTTATGTCGGACTCACCGGGGAAAGTTGGTGAGTGACATCCCGGTAATACAGACTAAACCTACCACGGTGTTCCTCGACATAACCGCAATCGGCGGGGCCGCGCGAATTGCTTTCACATGCAATCGCGACCCCGCCGAGGTTTCGGCCCGCCGTATGAAGCGGCAGGCCACTACACAAATAGACAACCACTAATTTTACTGTCCTCCTGAGGGCGGGACGGACACACGATACAGAGGCGCGCGTGGGAACACGCATGCCGCCTCTCGGACCTGGTGCTGATCGAGTGGCGGGCAGGCTCACGAAGCCCACCACCCCCTGGTCAATCCTCAGGGTAGCTGGAGGTCGTCTCGCGCCCTACGGCGCCCGGCTCTGTGGTTGGGGAGA
The DNA here is from genome assembly GCA_963675205.1 of Catocala nupta. Taxonomy (NCBI): domain Eukaryota; kingdom Metazoa; phylum Arthropoda; class Insecta; order Lepidoptera; family Erebidae; genus Catocala; species Catocala nupta. The sequence continues at coordinate 30,565,445 of OY776087.1, forward strand.
GGGTTTAAGCGTTCCCTCTCCCGTTTCGCCACTTCCTTGATAGAAATCACTTCCTCACAGAAGGAGGCGACGGCGCTCCACGATCTCTCACTCCGGACCATAGACTAAACTACGGCCGGGAACGAGAGGGCAACTAATCCGACTGCCGCGATCAACTCACGGCGCTGCAAATCCGCCAAAGTGTGCAGCGCCGTGTCCTCGACAACGTCGCGGCTGTCGCCGCAGTGGTGACAACCGGGCGTCTCTTGCCGGCGTATGCGACACAGGAACTGGCCAAAACAACCATGGCCAGTCATTACCTGTGTCAATCGGAAGGTGAGGGCGCCATGCCGCCTCTCCAGCCATTCCTCAAACACGGGACTTACCGCCACAATCGAGGCGTGCTCGAACGCGATGAAATCCTTATTCAATTTTAATCAACTGCGCTAAGATAATATGTTTATCCTTTCACGTGCTATATAAATATAACAGTATAAACACTTTTTAAATATTGGCTTTGCATAGATTTTCAAATGTACATTATATCTATGGAATCCTTGGTAAAGATTTTTACATAATATTTTTATCATATAACGTTATAATATTTTAATACTTTATTGGTTTGTCAAATAGAATAGATTAAACATAGAAACGAATACTGCTTTTTTACAAATTAAATACATTCATAGTCACACGCCTATGTCACTGAAGGTACGCAGATGTGTATTAAACCCACATTTCGTTAGCCATGATTTTACGTAATGGGAGGCTAGCCAACTGCCGTCTACCGAACACAGCTCCAGACTACGTGTATAAAAAATAATTGCCGATCCAAAAATCAAACACCCGACCTCATGCCAAGTGGCCACTTACAATACCACTGCACCAGCGAGCAGTACTACTAACAAAAACATCTCTTAACTTTACAATTTTAAACTGTAACAGAAGCACAAACCACTCGCATCTCAGGCCGTACCACACTACAACCTAAAGTAAACGTTTCCGGGGTAAAATATTGTAATGTGTCAACTATTTGTCATGGCGGCAAATTGTAGTGGTTACGTACTCCCGCAGCGAAGGTATATTCTGCTATATAACGTTCCATTATGCCACTACACATAGTAACGTGCAGAGAAAAATATACAACGCTTACGATATAATACACTGTTTGGTTTAGAGTTATAGTGTTATAAAATGGTTTTCATATCACCATGTTTGACATTACGGATAGTGAAATGGCTTAAAGTCGAATACACCCAGATTTAGAGCAGTAATTTGTGGATCATAATATGGTGCTCTGAAGAGTTATTCCACCTTATCACGACCTCCCCTTTCCTATCCAGAACAACGCATGCTGGGCTCAGATGCCATCCTTACACGGTGGAGTCAACTAGAATGCGTACCAACAAGTGTGGGTCTTCATACCTCTGCCAAACGATCAAGGCATGGAATTCTCTGCCAAGGCACGTGTTTCCTTCTTCCTTCAATCCTGGGTCCTTTAAGCGGGGCGTGAAATAGCACCTTCTCAGGCCGTCAAAGTAAAGACTTCAACATCGCCTCGGCTGCTATGAGGACGATGTGGATGTCACTGCTCTTAGATCACAAGACAGCTTACCATCAGGTGGTCATATCGACGAGCAAAAAGAAAAAACAAAATAATTATACCCGTCAGGAATTCAAATACACAGTATTTTTTCGCCACATATTCTATCGCCAAGTAATAATGTGCAAATTGTGCACTATCATGTTTCGGTTTGAAGCATCAGTACGCTAGTAGCTAGTAAAATTTCTGTGCCTATGAGATTTAAGAACAAATGTGCCGGGGTCAGCAACGATGATGCCTCTGGTGTTGCAAGCGTTCATAGGCTGCGATAGCCGCTTACCATCAGGCGGACGGTACGCGTGTCACACCCGTAACAATAAAAAGAAATGCGCGGCAGTTTTTGGGGACTTCCGATATAAGTGAAAACTAAGTAACTAGCGTGCGGTGACGATGACGCGAGTTTCACGCTTTTTGTTCACCCAAAAAGTGCTCAAATCGCCTAAAGAAGCTTTCACTTGAAACAAATTTAGGGCCACGGCAGCAGCGCGGGTTCCATTTTACCGATGCATCATCTGTGCAGTCATGTGGTACCATGTTTTCACAAATAAATATATCTTATCTTATCTTATCTTACCACGCTATAGCATATAAGCATCATGTGGTCATCATTGTCCACTCTTTAATATTTAGTTTGGTTGTCCCTGGTGACCACTCGGATACAATTCTTCTCCATTGGTAGAAAGGTAACCTGAGCTATGCGACTGATTCAATGTCATTTTAACTTGCTGATTACAATTATTACAATTTTTCCTGTTATATATTTTTGTTGTACATAAAATCGTATTTTAGTGCATTTAGTGTGCAATCTTATTTTTAGACCGTCACTTGACATTATTATATTTATATACGTTTTTTGCACATAACATCAGGTATTTATTTATAAATGTGTTCGTCATACAAACAAAAACAGACGCGACCGAACCTGATTACGTTCAAGTAACCATTCTCAAAGAAGCATCGGTAATGAAATTGTATTAAAGAACGTTACATCAAGAGAGCCTGAAGGTCGATTCAATGCCGATACAAAGGAACAACACAATGTACTGAAAAATCACGAAGGGTTCCGTGGAGCAACATAATAGCGTTAAATAAATAATACGAGAGCGTCTCAACTTAATTTGGCAGCCCTGTTATGTATTGTATGAGGACGTGGAGCCACAAATACTACGATGTTGTTATATTTAAATACTTGCAGTTTAGGGTAGATAATGGTAAATAGCCTAAGCAACAATAGACGCTAGCTGTTCATTCTTAGATCAATGTTGTATTTGTCGTTTTCTGTGTGTGTGTTTTTAAGAGCAAGATGTAAATATCGTCGAGGGTTTACGCAGAAATGAAACACTACTTTATGCATAGTCTCGGACTCTTCCATACACACCATACGTAGGATCAAATAATTAAAACAAAACATACATTCGAGGAAATGTTGTTGCAACGTTATAGTTAGTCAACCAGCTTTAGAGGCGTGGTTGACTTAGGAAGTGAACTAAACAGAGATAATTCAAACAATATTCTACACGATCTAAAGTATTTTTTTGAAATTTGTTCTATTATACAAACACTTTTATAAAATAAAAACTAGAAGTTAGATAGAAAAACAGGGCGTGGTTCTAAGAGGCTTGTTGCGTGGTCTTTAATAATAAAGATCACTTAACTTCGCGATGGCTGCACAGCAGAAGGGGTTGCATCTCGGCGCGGTCTTGATTATATAGGACGGCTACTACCGGTGGGGGGCAAGAGAGGACAGCCACCACCACTCGACCTGCACGCGGCCGCCATGCCACAAGCAGTCGACATGACATTGTGTAGAAGGTCAGTTTCAGAGAATGCGCTGGTATATTGTAAAAGAAATTTATTAACATTTCTCGAATTTTAGGTTTTATATTCTACGTTGGTTATTGCGTATCCACTAAAGAACAAACAAAAAACGATAAGTGGTGGTTAATTAACATATCCCACATATAATATATGTATCGTAAATATCATTTCATATAAGCCTTAGACAAAAACAATTACAAGCATGAATTACGTAAGTTTAAATATGAAGTTGCCCATTCTACTTAATAATAAAAAAACATATAAGAGTTGAGCTAACGTGCCAGTCAAACGAGCGTGGTTTGTCCGCATAGCTGCATGGTCGACTGAGTGCGCAGCCTGACCGCATACTTACGCACAGGGTGTCCGATTAAAGTGAGAGACGCGCGAAATAATTGCGAATACAATATGATAGGCGACACGTGAAGCCACTATTACAAAAGCGAGACCTCATGCACGACAAGCATTCAATTACGTATAAATTAATTGCACATACATACATTAGCCTTTTGCCTTTATATCCACGAAAACATTGGTAAAAGTGTATCACACAACTATTTCGGTGTGTTTATCTGGTGTAATTTACCTAAGCCTACGACGAAGCGTGAAACAACGAAGTGAAACGACGTACGTATGCTATTAAATGCCACGTAATTAGAAGCGAGCTTATTACCATCTTAAAAGCACAGTTCCAAACGACGAGTTGCAACTGAGAATAACTTAACAGAAACCTGAAAAACCTGGGATTGTAACGTGATAACTCATGATAGGAGGTTGATTTATTGGGTTTATACTTGCTTTGACAGTACATATATTAAAATTGAAACGATACAGAGAAGAACAGCATGGCTGTGCAAAGATGACAAGCGAAATAATAAAACATCTCACATTTTTCTTCTGGTTCTGTCGTTGAAGTAGTTAAAGTTCCTGCGACCCACCGACTATTCAAGGCAGCGTGTAGCACACCGTGATAGATTTAATCGGTAGGACCCGGAACTTTCCATCTTTCCCCAGGTGAGCTCCACATACTTTCTCCGCTCCTCGTTCCCTGCGGAGAGGGGTAATGAAATGGCATACCCCGACGATAAAAAAATTGTGGTATAAGCATTCTTAGATAACTACTTACCACGATGCAGATCGTAAGCTTGTTTGCCAACTTGTAGGTATGAAACACTTATAGCATTTCGTAAATTAAAACGCTCCCTTACAGGCCACACACTCAGAGAAAAGGATCTCGAAAATATTTACTGCAATATAACATATGTATCGCACATATCAATCTTTGCCACGTCCATTACCGCTTTTACCCTACATTAAGTACACATCGCAAAAGGAAAGCTACGATGTATATGTGTAGCAATTCGATGATCATTTGATTTTCCAATCATAGTTAGTTTTAGTAGATGGAGGCAAAAGTAACATGTATTATTATGAAAGGTTGAATAATGGGTATAGCGAAGTGATGGCCGGTGACAGTACAGCGACAATGTTGTTTAGCTATAGGTGCTATGAAACGGGCATTATTTGTAGTGCAATGTATGGCTGTAATATACTGGCCGGCAATTACAGCCATATTGTCGAACACACGTCAATATATTGCATATGATTATTAAAAAATATTGTTTTGGTATACGCATTCAATTGTTTTTGGGCAAACCGCTATAGCTATTGTTAAAAACACTGCAGCCACAAGTATATTGAAAATATTGCCGGATTTTTCTATTGGATAGGTTATAATTTTGACATTTACAATTAATTGAAATTAAACTACTATAAACGGATTTTACCGCGTTGTTTATTTAACACTCTTTTACATAATTAAGTACTGCAAGACAACAAGCTCCAACAGCCGCGCCGCTGTCACAGATCCCGAGAAAAGCCAGCCACAGTCGAGCGCCAGCCTGCTATACTGCCTTATGTAAGGGGTGTCACTGACAATATTGGCTACATCTTGAAGCGAGCTTCAATCAACACATACTACAAGCCGCCAACGAAGATAAGTCAATGTTTACCATCCGTCAAATGCCAATTACCTTTACAAGATGCAAGGGTCTATAATATAGATTGTGACTGTGGACTCTCATACATTGGTCAAACCAAGAGAAGCATAGGCACCCGCATAAAAGAACACATAGCTGATGTACAACACCAACGCTCGTTGAAGTCTGCTGTGTGTGAACTTGTACATCAGGGGACCAACCACTACCTGAGATTTGACAAACCACAGATTCTCGCTAAAGAACACCGATTCCTACCCAGGATGCTTCGCGAGGCTATTGAAATTAATAAACATCCCAATTTCAATAGAGAAGATGGTTGGAATGTACCACCAGCTTGGGATCCAGTAATTCATATAGTGAAACCCAAGAAGAAGCAATCTACAGCCAGACTTCAAGATACTTTGAGCTCATTCTGCGTAAATAGAAACACCAAAGATTAAATTATGTTCAAGTACTTTGAAATAACTACACTGGAACATTGAGGCAACCACCATCTCAGTCTCCCCGTGACCATGGCTGCTGAAAAGCAACCGAAACGTCGGGGAAAGTGTAAAATTAAATCAAAACAGATATAATAGTTTTAATAATTTAATTAGCTTCAAAATTAGTAAAGTTTAATAGTAGTAGTATGATGAAATCTCCTAATAAGGAGTATGACAGCTTTTTTGGTATTGTTAAGAAAGAATTTGATAATACGTTTAGGTTTAAAGTAAAAGTTATTAAAGGAACTAGGTCATTTAACGAATGGGCAACCGTAGGTATTTATAAGAGCAGAGTGAAAATGTATGAGTTATGTATATAGTATGAAGAAATATAATTTTGATCCTACTTTTACAGAATATGTTAAGAATTACTCCAAAATTTTTAAAAAGGTATGCAATTTAGCTAAGTCCAAGTTCGTCAGTAACAAAATCAAATAGTCCTCTAATAAAGTTCAGGCTACCTGGCGAGCTATTAACGAAGCTAGTGGCAAGATAACTCAAAAAGACAATAGTATTAGTCTGATGGATAATAATAAAATGATCAAAAATAATGCCGATCTAGCATTACTTTGCTAGTGTACCGATTACCACCACGAGCGCATTAAATTATTCATCTATAGACGCAGAGAGGTTATTACATTCCAGCGTAACAAAGTGTAGAGTATTATTTAGATTTGATTATGTTAATGCAACTGATATTATCAACGCTTTTCAATCTCTGGAATCTAAAACTACGGGGGATCTCTGGGGTATCTCCGTTAAGGTCGTAAAAAGTATAATAGATATAGTTGCTCCTTATTTAAGTGGGTTATTTAATAGGTGTGTAGATTCGGGAACTTTTCCAGATTTGATGAAAAATAGTAAAATCATACCTTTATTTAAATCCGGTAGTAAAACTAATCCTAGTAATTTTAGGCCAATATCAATTCTACCAGCTTTTAGCAAAATATTTGAAAAGTTAATACTCAAGCAATTACTTAGACATTTTAATTTAAATAGCCTCTTTCATGACAACCAATATGGCTTTACTAAGGGTCGTTCAACAACGGATGCAGGAGTAGCTTTACTGAAACATATATACAGAGCGTGGGAAAACTCACAAAATGCTATTGGTGTTTTTTGCGACCTCTCAAAAGCATTTGACTGCGTCTGTCATGATACGCTCATACGGAAACTAAAGCATTACGGTGTTCAGAGTATTGCACTGGATGTAATTACGTCGTATTTGAATAACAGGATTCAGTGTGTAGATGTCAAAGGTTCAAAATCAAATAGCTTACCTGTAAAGCTAGGGGTGCCGCAAGGTTCGATTTTAGGCCCATTTTTATTTTTAATTTATATAAACGATTTACCTTTTTATTTGAACAATATTTGTGACGTTGTACTGTTTGCTGATGATACTTCCTTAATATTTAAAGTAAATAGGAATAGGGACCATTTTGACGAAGTAAACAGTGCATTGATTCAAGTAACAAAATTGTTTACTTTAAATAATTTAGTACTGAACTCCAAAAAAACAAAATGTGTTATATTCATACTGCCTAATGTAAAACATCTTGGTCCTAGCATAACATTGAACGGTGAGGTACTGGAAGCAATAGAATCCACAGTATTCTTGGGCATTACACTTGATTCAAAGTTACAGTAGGGTGCGCAAATATCTTGTCTCTCAGCGAAACTTAGTTCGGCCGCTTACGCCATTAGAAAAGTCCGTGGATTAAGTGACGTTGATACAGCTAGATAAGTTTACTTTAGTTACTTTCACAGCGATATGTCATATGGAATATTATTATGGGGAAAAGCAGCTGATATACAAAGTATTTTTATATTGCAAAAAAGAGCTGTGCGTGCAATTTATCAATCAGGAACTAGAATCTCGCTCAGAGAAAAAATTAAGAATATAGGTATTTTAACTGTAGCATCACAATATATTTATTTTAATATCATGCATGTCCGTCAAAATATATATTTATACATAAAAAATAGTGACATACATAACATCAATACTAGAAATAAATATAAATTATGTGTTCCATTCTACAGTCTACATAAAGTTCATGGTTCCTTCATGGGTCTTGGTATACGTTTTTATAATAAAATCCCGAGTAATATTCTAGAATTACCAGAATATAAATATAAAGTTAAAATTAAAACTTGCTTAATTTCTAAAGCATATTATAATATAGATGATTATTTAAATGACAAACATCCATGGCAGTAATATTTGTATCAGATCACAGTATATTAAATGGCAAAAACTAACACTTATGTTTTTTTTAATATATGTATATATATATTTTTTTTTTGTAATATTACACCTTGTTTAAGCTGGAATTTGCATTGTTGTTACATTCAGTCGTATTTTCATCAAGAAGAATGTGCAATGAAGACAACTCGTGATTATGGACAGTTCCGTTAAGCTTTCTTTTGAGTCTTATTCTGAATTCTGGTTTAGTGGAATTCGATGATTTATTTACTACATTTTATTTAATATAATCACGTCTTGTCTTGATTATTTATGTACATGTAAGTGGATGCTCCTATTTACCATACTGCTGCTTTACAGGCTACCATCAATTTTCATCAAATGCTTGAGTATGTTGAGTAGTAGTTCATGGAGAAATGGTTGCAGCACCTTACAGTTATGATTTGTAAACGAAATATTATTGTACACTTGGCGATTAAAAAGAGTGGCTATGAGTTTCTTGCCCGTTCTTCTCATGAGCCCTACACACCCTTGCTTTGCTGAACGAGGCAGTAAATGTAAATTCACAGAAAAAAAATTACGTGTAACTTTGACATTCATAAGTGTTACCTTGTAACCTAATTTGAATAAATTTATTTTGATTTTATGTAGTGTAACAGTTTCTTAATTATGTAAAAGAGTATCAAATAAACAACGCGATAAAATCGGTTTATAGTAGTTTAATTTCAATGAATAACTTTCGTATAAGCAGAAGACAATATTATTTACAATTAATCATTTATTTCAAATCATCAAATCATTTATTTCGGGCTGCATAGGCCCATAGATAAATACCATAACCTAGATTTACATATTATAAAATTTTATAATACATACACACAACACCATCTAGCCCAAACTAAGCAGAGCTTGTATTATGGGTACTAGACAATGGATAAACATACATATATACTTTTTTTTTATAAATACGTACATATATATATAAATACATATACATAGAAATACCCAGACCAAGACAAACATTCATGTTCATGCACACAAATGTTTGACTTGTGCGGAAATCAAACCCGCGACCTCAGGCGTGGCAGTCGGTTACATTAACCACTACGCCATCGAGGCCGATTTGATGTTAGTAAATACACCTTAATACTATGTTAGTGTAACTTCACTTCGCACACTTAATACTAGTGCGCTCGGCTGGTACTTGTCCGCGGAAGCGACGGAATAGCACGTCTTGCGGCCAAAAGCTTTCGTCCAACACCTTGTGCAGGTAACAGTCAGGTACACGCACGACGAACGCTTTAAAGTTGACGTTGCGGCGCGACTCCAGCAACTGCACTCTCGGCACGTACTTCAGCTTTTGGCACACGTACTTCGCGATGTCCTCCGCCTCAGTGGTGTAGTGCATGCGCGAGATGTACACCGGCGTGTTCGGGGACGCGGCACGCACCTTCAGGTTGGGATCCACAGGTGCTTTGCCACAACCGTTCTTAATGTTTCGCGAACGGCGCTTCCTCCGTTGCACTGTCAGGAAACCATCCTCGGTAGCCCGGTTCGTTGCTTTTGTAGGCAAGGGCTTAGCAGGGGCGCTCGCAGAGACCGTGGGGTCAGCTGTTCTTACAATTCGCGCAGAACAGCGGGGAAGACCTGCGGGTGCGGGAGCGGGGCTGCGTGACGCGCTTGCGGCGCATAACGCAGGCTCAGCAGTCGGCGCCGGCGACAAAACCGCTGACGCATAACTCGTTGCCGATGTGTTGAGGCATGCACCTCGACGCGTGTTCACACTGTTTACACGCGTCGGTGACCCAGTTATTGGCACAGACTTGCGCAACGCCTCTAGTTCGATGCGCAAATCTGCAACAGTGACCTCCGATGCACTCAACTTCATCTGCACTTCTGCTAAACTTGCCTTTAAAGAGACGATGTCTTTTAAAAGGCTAGAGACGTCGACGTGATCGAAAGTGACGGCAGGTAACTTGTGTAAGTCTCTCGCCACAAATATCGGCACGTCATCTGGATCGGTCTCCTTAAGCAGCGTTATGACGTCCTATAGATTCTTCCTTGTCCCGTCACGTCGACGAGATACCATCTGGTCGCTCTTGTTCAGCAACCGGAACACCAGCTGCTTAGCAGCCAGCAATTCATTTGCCACGAGTGTGTCACTCATGGTAACAGAAATAGCGAGCGTCGGCTCGCGCCGCGCCTCACAATAATAATATTAATTATTATATTCGCTGCACACGTCCGCCTCAGAGATCATTAACATTCTGAGATTTAAAATGTATTGCTATAACTAGAACAATAATTATTAATGCTATGAATTATTATATTCCTAGTTTTTAATAATTAATAAAGTTATCTGTTTAATATTAATGTTTCAAATAATTAAGAACCTTTATGATAATTTTAGTAGAATTGTATATTACGCGCCCCTTGTAGCAAAACTCAGCGCACTCGTGAAATTTTGTAACATCTCTGTAAACCTGTGCTTAGCAAATAAAATATTATGATTATAAACCTTATAAAATTAAAAGATTAAAATCTACTCAAGAAGGATGGGTGGATCGGTCTTAATATGATTTTGCCTATTGTTTTAATGATAGGTAGGTTATAATCCCTTTTCTAGTTTAGAAGCATTTGTTGAAAAAGTATTCAATTAGAAATAAATACTTTAAATATTAAATTGTAATGATTTTAAACATATTTTATTTCTGGTGATTTTAACAGGCAATATACGATGTTCAATGAAATGTCTAAGTATTTCTATTTTAACGTTAGTATGTTTATAAAGGTTAGTAATATACGATACGTCAAATTTTAACTATGAGTAAAATAAATAATTTGAATATATTTTTTTTTTACTATTATTAATTTCATAGGTCTAAAAGAAGCCAAAATGCACAGTATGTACAGAAATCAGCAGAATTCATATTGATAGGACTGATGAGACGCGTGCGCTCAGTCATACTGAATTGAACGGGTATAAAATGGATACAAAATATAAATTTTAATATTTAAACTATACTTTACGAAATATATTAATACGTAAATCGTCAAAAAATATTCCAAGACATGTACCTAATTCTAAAATTTCTATTAATTCGGCAAGTCATTTTTATTGCATATCAAATGTATTTACCAAATAAAAACCAAATCTGCTTTATAAGTTTTTATAAAACCAAATCTATATCACTTCTCACAAATAAAATGATTGAAATTTATTTGAATGATGAATTTTATTTGAATATAATAAATGTATATTATATATAAATTAATATGTAAATTTAAAAATAATTAATTCATTGTAAAAATATTTTTCTTAAGAAGCTTAATTTGTAAATATAAGAATTCTTATAAAAGCTTTTAAATTCTAAAACTCATAATAGAGATTTTGCAAATTGCTATCGTTTAAATGATTTCGTTCAAACATAATGTTGTTATACTGTTGCTTATATTGTGACAGATGATATTTTTTTGGTCAAGCCATAACGGTATACTGTAATGTGAGAGAGTGGCAGTATGACAGAGAGTGGGAAATAGGGGGTTAGTGCAGTGAAGTAATGTATTAGTGGTGAGTGAGAAAATAGGAGAATATTAAACATCGTATTTTGAAATTAAACACTTTATACGGATTTTGTCGCGTTGTTTATTTTACTTTAAAACACTTTTATTACATAATTTTGAAACTTTGACCTACTATTATTGAACTTTACTACAATTTAAGCTATTTCAGACGTTTCAGAAAACGAAACTTGAAAAATACATATATAATCCAACTATTATAAAATAATGATCAGATTGAATTACCTTTTACATATTGAAATTTAAAAAACGACATACATTTTGCTTGCCACTTTGAAGCCGACTCTTTTCTGCAAAACACTAAGAAAACGTATCAAATATTGTGTTAACACGTCATAATTCTGTCGCGAGTTCTCGCCTCCTCACTAATTATATTCCCGGAGCAAGCGAGTACAGCACTTGTATTAATTTTCATTATGTTACCCAATTTATTAATTATCTAATAAACAGACAGAATATCAAGTAGGTGTTAATGTTGTTTGTAATTACGTCAGACGTATGACGTAGATACACTTAATAGACGCTTTTCTCATTAATTCTGTTATTGTCTTATAGATAAAGTTTGATATGCCGTCCGACCGCGTTTGACTTAAGTTATTCAAGTGCTTCAAGAACAAACAGCATAAGGTCTGGTGTAGGCAGACGATAATAGAATTGGCCTCTACTTGAGCTGACGAAGAAGCAAACGTAAGAACACGATGGCGCATCGCTAAATCAGTGCGACTTCTGGGCTCGATTACCGGTTAGGTCAAAACGTTATTAGATTTTTCTAAGAGGCACTTCTCAGTGGCACAGATTTTGAAACAGCGGTTGGTAATAGGGTGGCCCCTGTTATGTAGGAACTAAAATCAAAGCAGGTGAAAGGTGAGTGAAATAGACTCCTTACATTACATAGGTACATATACAGGCAGGTAATGTTAGTGTATTTAACAAAATACAAAATTGTGAACAGGAATGATAGGAAAAGAGAAGAAGGTGGCCAACTATTATTTTTATTTTCTTCTTAAGCTCAAGGACGCTAAATACTTCGAAATAATTTATGTCGAAACCACGTCAAAGCTTATTTAGCTTCGCTGATCGTATGGTATACAAAATCATATGCTACCATTTTAAAATTGTATGGAGACTACGTCTCATAGGAGATATAATTTTAAATCTCAATTCGTTGAATATTTAAGTCTTAACCCAAAACAATAATTTTATAATAATTATTTGTCAATCCATCTGCCTCTGTAATACATTAGCATATAAAAATGAATATTAATGCAGTTTTAAAATATAAGCTACTAGGGACCCGCTCCGGCTTCGTACGGGTAGTACAAAACCTTAACAAATTATTTAGGTATACATCCTTATAAATTACTATCAAAACCGCATGCAAATCCGTTCAGTAGTTTTTAAGTTTATCGCGAACAGACAGACAGACAAACGAGGCGGTAGACTTTGTTTTATAATATGAAGTGATAGTGATGTTTGACGTTATGCTGTAGTCTGTGTCATGTCAATGAACTCAGATAAAAACGTAGACTAAAGCTAATCTTTAAATATGTGCTATTCGTGTATCTATTAGAGTTTCAATGATGATTATAATATTTACAAAGTACACTTTGAGTGGCTGGCTCTCATCCAACTGCAAGTTTGTTATTAAAGCTTAGCATTGGCACTGTTATTAAAGTTTTTTTTTTTTAATTGTATATTATTCTGTCACTGATTATTTAAAGAAAATTTACTTCACGAAAGGCGCAATAGTTTATGTTGCCCCTAATTTTCACACGCGATAGAAGTTTTTATGTTCAATCAATAGTTGTTATAAAAATGGGCTTTCTTTGTGTCCGTCATGGTAAAAAAATTATAATAATTTATAATACATCTGGAATCGTCTTTGTTAAAGAAACTAATTGACAAATAAAATAGAATTCATGATTTGCATAATTGATACAGTCAACAATAAAAGTCAGTGAACACGTACAATCTGCCACAAATCTTGTGCCCGGTTAAAGTTACAAATATCGGTTAAAGTAAAAAACATATTTATTATATTATGTCACGAGAAAAATTCAGTGCTTGTCTACTTCAGCCATGATCAGATCAGCTTACATACAAAGATTTACCTCGGACATTTGTAAGTCTTGAATCCTCTATTCAATTTTCAGGTGGTACTCCGACCCCCCGAAAATAGGCGTGAGTTTGTCTATGATGAAATATCTATGCAGGCAAATACTACATATTTCTTATTATTACAATACAAGCATAATATCTCTCTTCCTTTGAAATTAAGCAAATTTATTTATACGGATTTTATCGATATTCCTACCGAGAACGCTACGCGAAGCTATTGAAATTAAAAACAATCATAGAGAATATGGTTGGAATGTACCACCAGCTTGGGGTCCAATAATTCAGATAGTCAAACCCAAGAAGAAGCAAAACAGCCAGACTTCAATATACTTTGAGTTCATTCTGCTTACATAGAAACACCAATTAAATTAAATTATGTTCGGGTACTTTAAAAATAACTACACTTAAAACATTGAGACAACCACCATCTTAGTCTCCCTGTGAACATGGTTGCTGAAAAGCAACCGAAACGTCGGGGAAAGTATAAAATTAAATCTAAATAGTTTTATGATTTAAATAGCTTAAATAGAATTAAACAGTACCTAACTAGTAAAAGTGTCTAACAATAGTAATTTTAAGTTTCAAAATTATGTAATAATAGTGTTTTAAAAAAATAAATAACACGATAAAATCCGTATAAATTTGTTCAATTTCAATGTATAACATTCGCATAAATATAAGACAATATTATCTCTCTTGATCCTTTCACTCTTAAGGCCGGTATACACTAAATTTGCCGGCACATACGTGGCGCAATGGCTATGGACGCGTCAGATGATACGGACGCGCGCATTTCGTGAACAATCGCTCAAAGGTGTCGATAATATGTTCCTAAAATACCCTCCAGCCGCACTGTTCAGACGCATGCACAAGTGTGGACCCACCTTTGCATTCTTCCTGCACTCTCCTGGGTATAATAGGTTTAAGTCAACGAGTCTGCCTTTCTCCAAAACAATTCAATGGTATTATAATCTTCTATTGGCTTCCAAACCATAAATACTTCGTACACTCGTCGATGTAATACATTTACACCAAGAAATCGGCTTTTCTCCAAAAGAGTTAAATCCAAAATATGAGTAGTTTGGATTGACTTGTAAAATGTTTGGAAGCAAATGACTGGTAAAACAATTACGATGCAACTAAATAAAATTATTGTAAAGATAAAAATAGCTCAAAAAGTTTTTTTGTAATGCAATAAATACACCAAAGTGCACGACACATCGAAACAGGAAATTTGTTCGGCATTATGCAACTGTTTCGGTACCCGACAATCTTTTTTAGATTGTACAAGAATATTGCTTTAGACAGACAGAGTTGCTGTTAAAGGCCGTATTTTGGCAACTTGTGCTAAAAGACTGTTAACTATTTAGAAAGACATACTGGAGAGAATACGTGAATTCGTAAACGGGCACTTCGTTTGCCAAGGGAAGATATACCGGCACAGATTGGTGGAAATTTACGATCAATGCAGAACTGGAATATAATTGTACCTCTTGGAACGACTATAGCAAAATCAAAACGAGATTTTAGTTCAAGTTTTCTATAGTTTTACTCGAGTAAGTGTTTGGCATTAGTATTTTTGGAATTAGACATGGACGTGCAGATCAACTTGGACCCAGGGCCCAGACATTGTATTTTATTGTATTTAGATAAGGTCATATTATATATATATATATAACTCTTGCGTTGCATGATATATATATATATATATATATCATGAAACGCAAGAGTTTAAAAGTTACTATTACTAACATAATATTGTAAATTATGGTCTATTCACGTATACATTAGCATATGTAACAACAAATGCTATTTTAAATTAGTGCTAGTCGTGCATGTTGATTGCAATAGGTATTCTAATAATGATCAGAATCACCAGTCACTTAAAACCTTATCGCGTATAAACAAATAAACAGCTGTTGAAATACTATCTATATTTACATACATACATAGTCCCATTTATCTGTCCCAAAGGGATAAGCAAGTAGGTATATTATTAATCGACCGAAAGCAAAATATCGTATCGCATACTCTGCAGTCATAATGTTCTTATATACTACAGAACTCCTTAAAATATATGTTCTATTATAATCCCTCTGGATACTAGAACCCAAAACAAAGTTGTAGAAAATATAAAAAACACCTTTACAAATTAACAATAATTAAAAATCAATCTTATATAAAAATGACCAAGATGTTAAAACTAAAATAGAAACCGCTTTCTAAACTTATATCATATAAACAATGGCCAAATGATTCACAAGCATATAACCACAAACTACATTACAACATACTCGTTATATTCTCAGCATTACAGATGTAATCAACAGATTAAATTCTACGATAAAAACATCCTTTTCATTACGTAAATTAAATTGGAATGCTGAAATAGAACAAAGCTGGTTTTGGAGCAAAAATAAAAGGATTATAAAAGCGATGTCTGCAAATCTAGCCAGGTATAGATATAACAGAATGGTACATTAGGCAGAAATTTAAAATGGCTGACTCTGCCAGACGCCTAACTACGGTTTGAGGCATTACTTTTATTGTTATTAGTTTATATTATTAAAATAACCGTGTAGCTGTCTTTGATGATAAGGATTAATACCAAAATAATTTTGTTCTGTTTATCGTGATATTAATATTTCTTACGGTTAGTGATCGCTAAACGTTCACCAGTAATACTCACGATGTGCTAAACACCTTTATTATACGAATAAAAATAATATCTATTTGGTATCTTTATCTCCCCTCGTATAAATAAGAAACAGTTACATTTTATATAGCTTCAAGTACCCACGACAATAACAATTATTCCCTAAGCACTAGTTGAGAGAACTCGCGCCACATTTGTGGTAAAACATAACATAATAATTGGTTTCCGCTGTTCCTATCTTTTTGCCTATTTACTTGAACACAACCATTTCAATTATTTCAGATGAATTGCAGCTGATGCCTGAAATAGAACTCTTTTAAGTCTTATCTTGTAACCTTATTTGTGTGGAAAAGACTAGATTTTCCGCTAGCATATGTGCTGCTTCCAATGTATAATATGTAGTTGATGACAAAACATATACAGTGTGTAATAAAAAGGTGTAGTGTATCTGATAAATAAAATTTGCATTTGTCCGCAAATAAAAAATATTTTAATTTTATGGTGTATCAAATTCAAACATTTTAATTATTTAGTATTAAACCACCGAAACAAACGCATTACATCACTATCAAAATGTTATCTGTCACTTTCGGATTCACGTAGATCAACCTAGTCTTTTGTAAGCGTCAAACATGTGTGACATTGATAAGTCGTTAAAAAAGAAAATGCTACATCTAAATGAAAATAATTAATGTGGATTTATTTGTCACGTTTTCCATTGTTTAGGGGCTACATAATGTGACACTTAAATATGACCACACCTTACTGTTATACGCTGTATATACAGGGTGTCCGGTAATTAATGGATAACCTTGAAATGTCTTATAGTAGAACTGAAGGCCGTTCAGAAAAAAGAAAAAAATAATAAAAAAAATATATATATTAAAAAGTGCAAGCTATATAAGCATAGCATACTTTTGACAGTCTATCTATTAGCATAAGTAGTGTTTAATAATAAAACAACAAAAAACCGATGGATTTCATTCATTTATGGTCGTAGTACACAAGAAAGTTATACAAGGTAATTAAAAAAAAACGCATATCTCAGGTAGTAGTTAGGATAGATTTTTTTCATTTTATTTCTGAACGGCCATCAGTTCTACTATAAGACATTTCCAGGTTATCCATTAACTACCGGACAACCTGTATATACAGTGTGCTTGCGGAATAACAATTACAATGCTTTATATATCTGATTTACGTTGTTGAGTGAGGAGAGAATTAGCAGAAATCGATGAAAGAGAGATTTTAGCGGAGCAACTGCGCAGACTTTTCCCTAAGGGTCGCAGGGCGAGCAATTTTTATACAGAGCCAGAGCTCAAGAAGAAGAAACGCTTAACTACAAACATCGGCTTGTAGTTATTAATAGCACTCACTAAAGATTACTTGGCGATCCGCGATGTAGTAGCGGTGTACGATTATCGATGTGAAATTACCAGGTAACCTGTAACACTACATGTCTTCCTGATACCTATCACAGGTATATCATAAATATTAGTCTTATTGCAATTATTCTAGCATTATGTGAAGAGAGTAAACGAATATTTGCACTAGAATTTTATTTGAATTTGTGATAGGATTATTCGAATATCCAAGCAAATAGAAATCTTCAAAACTGCAATAACTATAGGTATAATATTTTAACTATTTATGAGAACATCATAATTTAGTATGATGAGTATGGAAGATATAGAAATATTATCAGAGGATCTTAAATAAGGCCAACGTCCCTCTGTGGCTAATATTTTGTCATCGTATACACAATCATAACACAGCATGTCTCAAATGTTCGATTATAATTAAAATCATAATAAGTGAGAATGAATTGATCACCATTTAGATGCCGGATCGTACAAGTTTCGAATATTAGGATTTATATTTAGTAGCAATAGTACATCACTTACCTGTATATATCTAATACTAGAAAATATATAAGAATAACAAGCACTCACTGAATCTTCTCCTTATCTTTTAAATTTAAATATATGAAATCACATAACTCGAATTATTTATAAAACGTGAACGTTCGGTTTAAATCTGCATTCAACGTATACTGGCTAAAACAGAACATTAAAAATTCATAAAATGAAAATGCGAACGCCAAAATTTCGTCGCCAAAACTGTTGAATTGAAAACACTTTATTGTAGTCTTTCTAGGCAAAAACGCATTGAAAGCGTGCCCAATTTTCACACATGAAAAGAACAAAATGTTCAATTTTCTTAAATAGGTACAATAAACTTCATATCTATTCACTCGCGAAATAGGTATCAACAAGAGTTTCATGTATAATTTACATCGTCTGGGGACCTAAACAAAAACACTCGCACATAAGTGGCGAGGTGTTCAAACCAGGTGCAATCATCGATCGGAAATCGAATGTATAATGTACATACATATATAAGTATACGATTTTTCGCTTGATCGTGATTGTTCTATATTTATAAATATGAACAAATTGACGCTTATATAGCCAAAAGGAAAAGTAGGTATACCCCAAGGTACACCTACTTTTCGCAAACTATGTTTTTAGGTCCTACCCAGTCGAGGGCGAGCCTATATCCATCATATCAATACAAAAACGGGAACATAAAAAAAGAGATCTTAATAACACATGATATTTTCTTTCAAGTTTCGCCTCACAAAAAGCAGCATCCACAAAATCAGTTCTTAGTTCCATGCATGAAAAATTAATATCTGTTCAAGTTCATTTTACTGGCGATAACTAAATATGATAAAAAAAGTTGAGCTCGCAGAACAAATTACCGTTCACTCCATCACTCCTTATTTAACATGGTTAGAGCAACAACGCAATATATCAACGTTGCAACAGCCTAAAGGCACCTCGGGGAGGCACACGTCAGTGGGAGGGCGGGGGGAAACATCCTAATAAGTGCGTGTTCAGTTAAGTATTCACTTCGACTGGTTTATCGTTGGCTGTGAAGGTTTTCCTGTTGTATTAGTTAGGACGGTGTTAGGTAACTGGTATGTCATAGGTGATGTTATGTATAGGCATGTTTGAGTAAAGGCATGAGTGATACGATATGAAAGTTGATGTATGTTTTGATAAAATATTAAAACATATATTTTTGTTGGGATCTGAGGTTTTGCTTAGTTGGTGTCTAATATATATAAAGAAAGAAACTATTTTTACGTTGCATCTTTCAATGTTACGAAAGACATGAATGGTAATATACCGTGACCTCATGTTTATATAGTAGACCGCCATGCTGAGTAACATAGAGAATATGGTGGCGTTACTTTTTTATAAGCCAAACATAATATATGCATATAAGCAAGCCAAGACGAGATATATCCCGGCTTCACTTGCTCATCATTTGAGTGAGTGTGAGTCATGTAAGAAAATCGAGGATGGAGAATTGATTTAACAACATTTATTGTTAAAAAATGTTGATCTGGCTCAATTTATCGTGAAATACGAGGGTGCGTTTTTAAGTTCGCGGAATGGAGGGTATGGAAGGTGGTGGGGGTGCTTGTTTAGTCACTAACGTGTTTAGCAACTAATAATTAGTATATATACCGAGTATTATCATAATGAGGTCATTAGTCTTTGAACTATCGTCCCTCAAGCAACTCAATCTGGAAGAAATTGTGAAGTATGGAGAAAATCGAGTTCCGCGCCGTTATAAAGTTCCTTACCAAGCAAGGAAAAAATGTTCAAACCATTTTGGAAGAGATGTCATCTGTATACGGGGACTCTTGTCCAGGAAAAACCATGGTATACAAGTGGCACAACCTCTTTAAGCAAGGCAGGGAATCAATTGAAGACGATTCCCGGCCTGGGCGGTCTGTTGAGGTCACCACTCCAGATCTTATCGAAAAAATCGAAAAATTAATATTGGAGGATGCACGTTTGAAGAAAAAACAAATCGCAGAGATGGTTGGAGTATC
Source organism: Catocala nupta (assembly GCA_963675205.1). Lineage (NCBI taxonomy): Eukaryota > Metazoa > Arthropoda > Insecta > Lepidoptera > Erebidae > Catocala > Catocala nupta. The sequence continues at coordinate 30,585,796 of OY776087.1, forward strand.
TGAAACGACCATTTTCAAGGTTCTCCATGATCATCTCGGCATGACAAAAGTCAGTGCAAGATGGGTGCCTAGAATGCTCACACCGCCTCAAAAACAGAAGCGCGTCGAGTGTTCGCGTGCGTTTTTGAGCCAGTGTAATGAAAACAAGGATGATTTTTTGGAGCGAATTGTTACTGGGGATGAAACTTGGGTTCATCACTATGAACCTGAGTCTAAACAAGATTCCATGCAGTGGCATAAAAAGGGTACACCACCGCCTAAGAAATTCAAGGTGTCGCAATCGGCGGGAAAGCTCATGGTGACAGTTTTTTGGGACACAGAAGGAATTTTGTTGGTTGATTACAAAGAAAAAGGTGTTTCCATAACCGGAGAACACTACGCTTCAATTTTAGAGCAGTTAAAAGAGGCAATCAGAGAAAAAAGAAGAGGAAAATTGACCAAAGGTGTCCTGCTCTTGCACGACAATGCTCCTGTTCACAAGAGTCGAGTTGCGTTGGCTGCTTTGCACAAGGTGGGCTTCGATATCATTGATCACCCACCTTATAGCCCAGACTTGGCTCCCAGCGACTATTACCTCTTTCCAAATCTGAAAAAAGAGCTTCGAGGAAAGAAATTTTCAACCGATGAAGAAGTGAAGGATGCAATTTCGGCGTATTTTTCAGAGAAAGACAAAACATTTTTTTATGAAGGTATTCATAAGTTAATTCATAGATCTGAGAAATGTATTAGGGTTTCAGGTGAATATATTGAAAAGGAAAAATAATTTTGTAATATTATTTCATCCCCTTCTATTCCATTCCGCGAACTTAAAAACGCACCCTCGTACTATGCACTATACTGAACCATTATACAAAGGCTGAAAATGTAAGCTGTAACATGATACGATAGTGTGCCCTCGCCCCTGTCTGTCATCACCAGGAGCGAGGGTCCGGACGAAACAATGGCCGCCGAGCCCTCGAGGTCCCCAAACCAGTTGTGTCGGCTGGGAACGCAGTAAGGCTCGGCGACCACGGCAATGTCTATTGACCACTCCGTCATGTGCTGCAGTAAGATATCCTGCGCCCTGGCGGAGTGGTTAATGTTCACCTGTAGGAGGCGATGGGCCATAATTAATTAGGTTTCCATCGTCTCCGTACTGCTCCCTGCTTGGGACGGGGCCGGGGCGGCCGGAGTCCCGGCGACCGCCCCTCTGGCCCTAGTCGTTTCGGTGGGGAGCAAGATTTGCTCCCCATCCGGTGCTTCGCCGGCTTTCCTGCAGCAGAACAGAGGCTGCAGGAAGGTTTTGCGGCGGAGCAGGCGGCGGCCTTGTGTGTGATACGATATGAAAGTTGATGTATGTTTTGATAAAATATTATAACATATTTTTTTGTTGGGATCTGAGGTTTTGCTTAGTTGGTGTCTAATATATATAAAGTAAGAAACTATTTTTACGTTGCATCTTTCAATGTTACGAAAGACATGAATGGTAATACACCGTGACCTCATGTTTATATAGTAAATCAAATCAAATCAAATCAAATCAAAATAAATTTATTCAAATTAGGTTACAAGGTAACACTTATAAATGTCAAAGTTACACGTCAATTTTTTTTTTGTGAATTTACATTTACTGCCACGTTCGGCAAAGCAAGGGTGTGTAGGGCTCATGAGAAGAACGGGCAAGGAACTCATAGCCACTCTTTTTAATCGCCAAGTGTACAATAATATTTCGTTTACAAATCATAACTGTAAGGTGCTGCAACCATTTCTCCATGAACTACTACTCAACATACTCAAGCATTTGATAAAAATTGATGGTAGCCTCTAAAGCAGCAGTATGGTAAATAGGAGCATCCACTTACATGTACATAAATAATCAAGACAAGACGTGATTATAGTCCGTAGTTTAATCTAATTGTTTAAATAAATTGTAGTAAGTAAATTATCGAATTCCACTAAACCAGAATTCAGAATAAGACTCAAAAGAAAGCTTAACGGAACTGTCCATAATCACGAGTTGTCTTCATTGCACATTCTTCTTGATTTAAATACGACTGAATGTAACAACAATGCAAATTCCAGCTTAAACAAGGTGTAATATTACAAAAAAAAATAGATATAAACATATATTTAAAAAAACATAAGTGTTAGTATTTGTCATTTAATATCCTGTGATCTAATGCAAATATTAGTGCCATGGATGTTTGTCATTTAAATAATCATCTATATTATAATATGCTTTAGAAATTAAACAAGTTTTAATTTTAACTTTAAATTTATTCTCTGGTAATTCTAGAATATTACTAGTACTACTAGTAGACCGTCATGCTGAGTAACATAGATAATATGGTGGCAATACTTTTTTATAAGCCAAATATAATATATGCATATAAGCAAGGCAAGCCGAGATATATCCCGGCTTCCCTTGCTCATCATTTGAGTGAGTGTGAGTCATGTAAGAAAATCGAGGATGGAGAATTGATTTAACAACATTTATTGTTAAAAAATGTTGATCTGGCTCAATTTATCGTAAAATACTATGCACGATTCTGAACCATTATACAAAGAATGAAAATGTAAGCTGTAACATGGCTATGTAACTAACGTATAGTTTAGCCTGTTATGAAGTGAAAGAATTTATAGAATTGATGCAGAAGTTCCAGTGATGAACCGTTTAAAACAAGCAATTTTCACCTATAGTATAACTAAAATATAGGAATATTTTGGTATGGAAAATTCTCTGGCTTTCAAAGAGTGTTAGTAATCATCTTTTCATACGACTCAAATTTTTATAAAAGTATCAACATCGCTTTAGCGATTTAGCTGTGAAATGTAACAAACAAACAGAATTATATTCGTTATAAAATTATAATATGTATGTAGTACCTATGTTTATAAAATACCAGACAATTACCAAGTTAAGTAATATGAAATGGTATAAGATTTTTCTGTGAGATATCTCCAGAGCTTAGAACCGTGCGTTATACAAGAGACCATAGGGTATTAGTATATTAAGTGGCAAATAAAGCAAAGTCAGTGTTATGAACTTTATTTCTATCTTTTTGAATACAAAAGTGTAATCTTGAAATATTACTTACTAATTAATATCCTTATTAATATTATAAATGCGAGATTTTTTGTTTCTCTTTCAAGCCTTAAGTAGTTGGCCGCTTATAATGAAATTTGGTATATACTTTGTCAAGAATACAAAGAGAAAAGGATATTGGGTACCTTTTATTCAAAAAAATTACTATTCTAGAGATAGAAGTTATAATATAATATAATAAGAATAAACTTCTATTCCTCTAGAATAGTAATTTATTGACAAAATCTACATTAACGCGGGCGAAGCCGCGGGCACAATCTAGTCATTTATAAACTGTAACTAATAGACGTAGACACTAATTTAAATATATTTTAATTAAGTTGGTTTTACACTTAAAACTGAAAAAGAATTTGTAAAATTTAAACTATGAAGGGTTGAAACTAAGAATTTGTATTTTATATGCAATATTTTTGCAAACGTCGAGAATATGAAATTCGATATAAAAAGCCAAAACGATACAAGAATATATAAACACAAAAATTACGACAGCTGTAAAACACAGAGCACGTTCCCAAAATGTGTTTTACTTAAAAAATAATAGATTGCAAGCTCTTAACCTTTGAGCAATTTTCTGAACCATTAAATATCTTTCCCTTTTAGGCTATCATACAAATTGCCAGCGAGATATACCGGTGATATATCCTGTTTGCCTTTTATTACATCATAGAGCCTACTTTTGGCATACAATCACGCCCGCATACATTTGAAAGGTTAGATACAGATATATCTAGCAGCCACATATCACAAGTTTCCTTGCAAAAGAGGACGCTATTGCTCTCTGTATAAGATATATATATATGTATTTGGTATTGCTACTAGGAATTTTCCAGAATTAATATGTTAGTGACTTCAACTGCTACGCTTGAGGCGAGATCGAGGTTCAACGTCACAGTCTGTGAGTGTTATTGGATTTTGTCGTCAATAAAGTCTCAGCTGCGGCACTAAGTATAAAACTGTACTCAGAAGATGGCAATATGATCAATCCTATTAGCAAGATGGGGATTTGATCTCCTAAGTTCTATGGTAAAATATGGGTGTTATATTCTTTCGATGATGATGATTTCGATAACAACCCAGAAGGTATATTTCGCAAATCAAAATCCTTGAGGCAAGCGTAGCGCTTGAGGCGAGACCGAGGTTGAATGTCACAGTCTGGCAAAGTGTTTTGCCATCAAAAAAGTCTCAGTTGCAGCTTTGTGCCCAGCAGACGGCAATAGGTTCAATCCTATAAGCGAGATGGGAATATAGGTCCTAAAAATACCTAGCGAAATGTGGGTGCTATTTTCTTTCGATGATGATTATTCCGATAAAAATCCAGAAGGTCTATTTCGCAACTCAAATTCCTATGGCAAAAACATTCCCATTTACACCTCACGAACGTGCCATTTAGTAGTTCAATATTAAAACTCAGTGGAAAACATTCAAAATGAGAGAACACCAACTTAATTTTTAATATTGGCTTCGTTACATTTTAATAAACCCGGAGTAAAAATTGGTCGAACGTTTCGTTTAAATTTTGGTTGAATATGATATTATTAATATGGGCATTTATAATATGGAGACATATTTGACTGCGTAGTCAATAAAATTTAAACCATGAAACGCAACTGAAAGCTTTCGGGGTTTAATAATCGTCACAGTTTCGTAAAAGTAGAGCATAACGGCATCCTCGGTCAATCCTGGAGTTTCGCTCAAACCAACTAAGAACTTATTTTCATTGCGCAGAAATATCCTACTTTTTAATATTCGTGTTATATTCTTGCGTTGATAAGGGTTTCTATTGCTAGCTAAGCTGGTAATATGCTTTTTGTATAGGAGCAAGTGAGCATTGACTGTAGAACGGCATCCATCTATCTAATGATAAATAGACAATTGGTAAAGATGTTTGGGTGTTTATTACTATTATGATTACACGGATGGTATAGTAGTTTAAGCGTTCGTCTCGCCACTGCCACTGTGCCGAGTGTTGTGGGTTCGAATCAAACACGGGATAAAACTTTGTGTGATCCAAAAATTGTTGTTGCGGTTCTGGGAGTTCTTTGTGTCCATTGTTTGAATGTTTGTAAAGTCCCTCGTGACACAGAAATAATCTATAGAACGAGGGGTTGGCTTCTAAAAAAAAAACACGCGATTCTGGTAAACAGATTTGTGTAAAATTTGGCGCATATATAAACGTTGTTCTTTTTTTTTTTGATCGTCAAAATGACCACACTCTGCCTGATGGTAAGCAGTCGTGTGGTCTAAGAGCAGTGGCCTCCACATCGTCCTCATAGCAGCCGAGGCGATGTTGAGTTCTCTACTTTGATGGCCTGAGAAGGTGCTTTTTCACGCCCCGCTTAAAGGATCCAGGATTGAAGGAAGAAGGAAACACGTGCCTTGGCAGAGAATTCCATGCCTTGATCGTTCGGCAGAGGTATGAGGACACAAACTTGTTGGTACGCACTCTAGTCGACTCCACCGTGTATGGATGGCATCTGAGCCCAGCACGCGTTGTTCTGGATAGGAAAGGGGAGGGCGGGATAAGGTGGAATAACTCTTCAGAGCACTCCCCGTGGTATATTCTGTAGAAACATGCCAAAGAGGCAATATCCCTACGGAGTTGCAGGGGTTCCAGTGACCTCGTGATCTCTGGATCTCCGATGAGACGGACAGCCCGCTGCTGTAACCTGTCAAGAGCGTCTAGCAAGTACTGCGCGGAGCCATCCCAAAGATGAGAACAGTACTCCACGCAAGGGCGCACTTGTGCCTTGTACAATAGGCACAGCTGCCCAGGCACGAAGAACCGCCTCACCCTGTTCAGAACTCCGAGTTTTCGCGAAGCTTGCTTAGTGACGCTCTCGATGTAGGTTTTGGGATTAAGGGAGCGGCAAAGATCCATACCTAAGATGGAGAGGCTGTCACGTATCACCAGTGGAGTGTTCTTCAGCGAAGAGAGGAGAAGGAACGGAGACTTTTTTGTTGAGAACGCGCATGCCTGGATCTTCTTGGCGTTGAACTGGACCAAGTTCTTGGAACCCCATTCAGAGATGCGGTTCAAGGTCTGATCAAGTTCAACGACAAGATTCTGCCTTTTCACCTCAAGCTTAGCCTGTTTGGCCCCAGGACGTCCGAGATATCGCCCATGCACGGTACTGTCGTCTGCATAACAATGTATGTTGCCGAGATTCAACATATCATTGATATGCAGAAGAAAGAGCGTAGGGGATAAGACGGACCCCTGAGGCACTCCTGCATTGACCTGCATAAGTTTGGAAGCACGACCGTTGCAAAGGACCCGAATACGATGCTTCTGCAGGAAACTTGCAATCCAGGTGCACAGTTGAGGGGGCAAGTCATAGGCCGGAAGCTTGGAAAGAAGAGACCGGTGCCAGACTCTATCGAAAGCTTTGGCTATGTCTAGGCTGACAGCCAAAGACTCGCCGTGCTTGTCCATAGCCTCACCCCAGAGGTGCGTGACGAACGCTAGAAGATCACCCGTTGATCGTTTAGCCTGAAAGCCGTATTGGCGATCATTATCAACGAGTGATCCTCCAGGTAGCGGACAATTTGGGTGTTTATAATCCGCTCGAACACCTTAGAGAGCACCGAGGTGATAGCTATGGGTTGATAGTTGCCTGGCTCGGAACGGTCCCCCTTTTTGGGAATCAGTTGAACGTTCGCCTCCTTCCAAGCCTCAGGCACAGTGCCTGCGGCGTAAGACGTCCGGTATAGGCGCGTAAGTGTGGGAGACAACTCCGCTGCACATTTTTTGAGGACCACAGCTGGGATGCTGTCAGGTCCACTGGCTTTCCGAACATCGACAGACTGCAGTATCGCACGAACATCACGTTGCCTGATACGTATATCAGGCATGGTGTAGCATACCTATCTTACTCTTATTTGTGCTCTTGAGTCCTATATATTTACTAGATATTGCCCGCCTATATGTTATTCTGTTGTTGTATTAACGAACATCCATCTATCCTCACAAACTTTCACATTTATAGTATTAAAGTAGGAATACTCTATATAACAAAGGAGAATATTTAAAACTAGCATTATTAAATAATAGTATGAATCCATTAATTCAACGTTTCTAATTAAGCGCAGACCTAAAACTAACACTCCTAAATTCTTAAACGGCCCGGCCAGGACTTAAATATTATAAGCAAACTAGGTTTTGTGTAAATACTTTGAAATAAAATTAATTTACTGTTCGCTTTGTTTTACTTTAAACCTAGTTTACTTAATTTTATCTTGTCATACATAGATGCGCTACATTTATACTTAAGAGTCTCTTCCTTTGGATGCGTATAATATTAATGGCCGTGGTTATTGATAGTTTTCTCGGTCAGGCAGTGTTACTGTAGTCAAACTTTAAATAAGACAATGAAATTAATTGTGGAATAGTACCTATCCAATAGTCGGCGATATTATTATGAAAGATTTAAAACATAGTTCTTAAAATTTGGACGTGATCTCTCTTTTTTACGAAATATGGACTAAGCCGATGTACGTATTACTAAAAGCAAATCTAATAATCATATAAGTTTCATATTGGTCTACACTTGTGATGTTCTGTTTTTACTTTATGTGTTTAATTTCTAATAAAAGGCATCAGTGAATTATTGAGAATACTAGTTTATGCCCGCGGCTTCACTCGCGTAAATGTTGGTCAGATTAGGTCAAGTTTGTAACAGTACTTTTTAAGGTTGAAAGGTACCCTATATCCTATTTCATACCGCCGACAACGGGTATGCAAAATTTCATGATGATCGGTTGAGTAGTTAAGGCGTGAAAGCGTAAAAAACAAACTCACATTTATAATATTAGTAAGGATTCCCTGGTACCTCCAAAGTTTTAACGCGGTTATCATTCTGTTAAAAATTCATCGTAGTTTTATGACTAACTCAAAAACAAAAGAGCTTATATATACAATACGAGTACACATATGGCTCGATATAAGTTACATGAGGCCTGCAAGCTGAGGCCAACTATTTTCATCGTGTCACTGCTTCTTAAAGCAGGAAAGGCAATACTCTCAGCTTATTTCTTTTGTTTTAGAAGGCAGGACCGTTCGCACGGTTAGGCAGTTGTTTTCAGTAACAAAGTAACCAGGTCGTGAAGTATTTAGTTACACATCTTGGGCATCAAAATAATTATTATATACCTTAAAATTTACTTTAAATATTACCGTTTATTTTCAACTAGTAGGTTTTTTGATATATTACTATACGATTTGGCCTTGCCCTACAATGGTCGCAAAACAGTCACGTATTCCCTGTTCTAAATACTTATAGGTTCCAAACGATTTTAAGAAGAGGCGGCGTTATCAGTAGAAAATCAATGGTCTTTTGTTTCCAATACTGGCAATGAATATGAAATGAGCCTTTTTTTAAATAATAGATTACTAGCCATTTGGGTTTCAAATTACTAGTATTCTTGTTGACCCCTACAGCTAAACTTGAATGCTTGTATTAAGAGTGGGATCACGTCGGTAGAGTGAAGGGTGGGTGGTGGTGATGTAGCTTCTGTATAGCTTACAATTCATATTTCGGACAAAATACTGTCTACCGGGCATACTTAAACCACGTTGCACGAAGATTGCGTGTCATTCCAAGCTTAATACATTCTCAGATCTCGGAAAAAACTAAATAGAAATTTATGCCTGATTGTTCTAATAACTACTCTAGCTATTATTATATCTATGACATACCATCCCGGTATACAGTACAAAAACATATATAATTGATTAATATTAGACCACATAGATGAAATTCTCAGCGAATGTGTTTTGTTACATTTAATCGAAAATCCTACGGGTACAGAAGGACTACTCGATACAACGCTTGAAAACTGATGCGCTTTACACAAGGATTTGTGCGTACATTGGTTATCGATTTCGGATTAAGTCATTGGATGCGATAATTAAAATTGACTCGCCTTGTACAACATATATATTATATTTTGCCCGTCTAATAAGCGGTATTCATATCCTTTTCACATTTACAGCATGGTCATAATATGGTTTCATAAAGTACCTATTAGAACACGTTAAAAATTTTGATCACTGGTGTAAGCAACATATTGTAAAAAAACACTACCCTTAAGAAAAACTTGAAAATATTGACAGAAGTTTAGCTACCAACCACACAAAAATACCTTTATTCCAATTTCAAAATAATCAAACATTATTTAGAAGCTACAAACTTTTTTTAAAATTTATTGTTACTATAAAGCCGCACACAACGTCTGTAAAAAGGCTTAATATAAAATGTTAACAATACAATAAACAGGTACCCTCGTAAGTTGAGTACTCATAAAAGATTCATAGTAAACTAAAAACTAGTGCAAAGTAGGTCGCGTAACAAATAACCGAGGGTACTGCTCTCGGTGAATGGTTTTGACACACAGCAGAAGTTACTTTGACATTTTCATAATAAGCAGTTAGAAGTGGAGTAACAAAATGCATCATATCAAAATAACACTTTTATGTTTGCTTTAGTAAAATATTATGTTTGCTAGCTTTAATTCTTAGATACATTTGTATTTTATTTTCTACCTTATTATTTCACTCTACATCTACGTAACAAATTAGTAGTACCTATATAAACAACTCTTCAATAAGCTTAAATGTGCATTTAATAATCAATCATTCAAAGGGTGCGTCATAAGTAATCTAGTGTTTATGTTATAGACAGATCTTATGCCTTCCTTGATCTTATTTTTTATACTTATGATAGTCTTTTAGACCTTGTGATACAGTCTATCCTTGCAGCCGATCTTGTCTTTCATTCGATTCTTAGATCAAGTAAACATTATAGGATGATTCCACGTATTATGACAATGATCATAATACGTGGCCTGGCAATCTTGTCGTCGAGAAATAGACAATAGTTCAAACGGCTGATCAGATTCGGATAAAAATTAGTACATAGTATAGCATATCCTTGATAAACACATAAGATTATTTTATCCGAGGAATGCGCTCATGTGACTTATCAAGGCGAAGTCACAGGCAGGCTCTAGAGTAAAAATAAATTTACATTTTGTCCGAGCTCCTGTTTCACCTCGGTTGATTCCTCGATGCTTAATGGCTGTCTCTGCTCGACCCAATTTGATTTAAGCGTCACGATGGGCAGTCGCCATTACAATTACGCTTACGGCACTAAAGCAGGGAAGTACTGAATTTATTATCATTTACTTGTAAATATTAAACATAATAAAATGATCATTATAAAGGACGACAACCGAAAAAGATATTTCATGTTTGGATCTTTGTTGCTCACTTAATTAATTTTTATCTACCGCGCATAGATTCTTATATTAATATTTGTATCGTAATTCATACAGGCCAACGCAGGGAGATACATATTAAACATTTCTATGAATCTTTAATAACAAAATTAAATACATCATAATTCATTTTCTTATTAGAAAATTTGACATAGCTTTACATTCAGAATGATAAAGATAAGTTCTTCGTGAAAATATTATGAGAACCGTAACAAAAACAATACTAAGCTTTATCTAATCTAGAAATAAAAATAAGTTCTCAAAACATCTCATAAGTAAAGAGGAGGGTATAAAACGGTTTCTGTAGGGTCGGCACTGTGCTATTGAAGCACTTAGCGCTATACATACCCTGCGACGGTAACAGCTTACCATTATCTGGGACGTGTGCTTGTATACAATAAACAATGCCGAACGGATTGACTTAATGCTTTCTATTCCTTCCCTTTCCTTTGGCGATCAATATGGCGCCGCTAGAACCTTTAATTCTTATTTGATACTAGGTTTTGCCAGCGGCTTCACTCGCATAAATATACATAAGTTAGGTTAGGTTATGTTAGTAATGGGGTGTGTGGCCAGAGAACCTCCCCGTGTGCCCGACGGCTGCTGGTCCTTTCTACATTTTAGTGGATTGGAACGGCAGTCGTTGGGCCGGTAAACCCCGGGCAACACGGGTAATAATGTCCTTTCGGGGGCATTATTACTCGTGGCTAATACTCTGGCACACGCGTAGGGAACCCGAGGCAGTCTGTCTCGGGGTTATCGGCCCGCAAGGGCCGCGTTTGGGGGTCTCTCCACGTGTTCCTCTGATTAGCAGAGGAAACGTGGATTTGAGACAGGGAGGGTAGAGGAAGAAAACCTCGGTAAAAAATAACAAGTAGGGGCCCGTAAGGCCAGGGCAGGCCTAGGTAGGTAGGTAGGGTGGTAGGGTTAGGTTATGTATATATATATATATATGTGTATATATATGTATATATATATATATATTTAGGGTTGTTAGGTTAGGTTTAGTTAGGTTTTTGGTTAGTTAGGTTAGGTTTCTAGGTGTAGGAGTCCTGCCCAGTTAGGCGGTTTTGGGGTGTTGGGGCGGGTGGATTGGTCCAATATGGACCCCCATCCGGCCCAATACGGGGGGATAGAGGAAGACAACCTCTTTAAAAAATCACCAGTGGGGCCTGTAAGGCCCGGGCGGGAGCACATAGGGGAGGGGAAACCCAACCCTGCTCCAATCAAATCGTTACCCGTTGAGTGTCGTTGATCACGTCTAGCGGCTCAACGGGACCGAGGGGCTTGCCTTAGTTGGCCGGCCCGCGAGAAGGAAAACTCACACCACCCAACAGCGAAGTTGTAAAAACCTCTGGGTACCTGCCGTCCCCCAGTAGTATGTAGGCCTTCCCCCGGAATGAGCGTCACCCGGGGGTCGAGTTTATATCGGCTCGACTCGTGGGAATTATATGGAAGATTGCAATTCAAAAAAACCCGAAGAGAAGGAGAAGAGTACGGAGGAGCGCCGAGTGCCTTTGCGCGACTCCAAAGGGCGCTTTAAGCGCCCTTTACGACCACGCACCAGCGATGCTGGAGCTGGCGCATCAACGCCTGACGGAAGCCGGAGGAGCTCCGTCAGCGTCGAGTCTGAGTCCGAGGCGGGCTCCGGTTCGGAGGCCAGTCGGCCTCAGAGCCTGTGCTCGTCGGCGGCTCGAAGACAAAGGGAGGCTTCCGCGAAGCGCAGGAAGACGGCGCATCCCGTGCCGTCACGCTCGTGCTCGGACACGGAGGTGGAGGTAGTGGAGGGGATGCCCGGTCCAGGAACGGCTGGTTCCCCGATGCCGCCTCCCTCCACGAGGAAGCTCCCCGGGCAGCCCTTACCTGCCCGTCGGGATGCCCCCAAGGTGGCTGAGGTCCCGGATGCGTCCCCCTCGGCTGGGGACTCGGTTGCCGACCTCAGGCAACGGTTCGAGGCTGGCGCCGAGACCGTCTTGAGGGTGGCGGCCCGGTCCGGCAACCTGAAGGGGGGGTTCGTCCGGGACCTTAAAAATGCTACGGAGGACATGAGGGAGGCCTTCTTCCACCTGTGGGCACAGACATCCTCCGACATGCAGAGGCGCTGGAGGGCCGAAAATGAGGGGCTGCATAGGCAGCTGGCGGAGCTCCGGGCGGAGGTGGCGGCCATGAAGGCGGCCACTGCCATTGCCGCTCGGGCCGACGCAGCCAAGGCGGCCCCGGCCACCACCAGGGCGCCTGCCAGGAGGCCGAGGGAGGAGTTCCCGCTCCTCCCGCGGCGCACAGCGTTGACCATCACTCCCGTGGAGGACCGGCGTCCCGCTTGGGCGGAGGAGCTTATGCGGGCCACGGTGGCTCAGGCGCGCAACGTAGTTGAAGCGTGCCTGGCCAACCACGGCCTCGTGCCCATCCCGACCCCGGGCCCTCCGCTCGGGGGCCGCCCCCGGATGGTCGGAGGTGTGCCAGCTGACCCGGCGCCCTCCGGCCGACCGGTGGTACGGCAGACATCTGCCCCCAATCCGCTGGCTTCCTCTTCTTCTTCCAAGAGGAAAGGGAAGGGCAAGGGGAGGGCGACTGCCACTGAGGCGCCACCGCGTCCCGGTCCCCATGCCCAACCCACCTCGGTGGCCTCTACCTCGGCTGAACAGCCGTGGACGGAGGTCACCAAGAAGAAGAGGAAGAGAAAAAAGAAGGCCTCCCGGGCTATCCCAGCCCCCAGCAAAAAGAGGGGCCTCCGCCCGGCCGACCTACGCTCCCCGCGCTCCACCGCCATTGTGGTGGAGCTGACAGAGGAGGGGCTCCGGCAGGGCGGCAGCTATGCGGGCGTCCTCCGGCAGGCCACTCAGGCTATGAGAGACAATCTCGCCGAGATGGGCCTCGCCGGAGGCGTCCACTTTAAGGTTGCCGCCACTGGGGCCAGAATTCTGGAGGTCCCAGGTGCCACCTCCGGCGACAAGGCGGACAGGGTAGCGGATAAACTCCGCTCCCTGTTCTCACCTGAGGAGGTCAAGATCTCCCGCCCGGTGAAGTCCGCAGAAATGCGGATAACCGGGCTGGACGACTCGGCCTCCTCTGAGGATGTCGCCGCTGCGGTGGCACAAGCCGGAGCCTGCCCTCAGGCGCAGGTCAAGGTGGGGGATATGCGCCGCGGCAATGGTGGTCTGTGCACGGTGGTGGTGCACTGCCCCATCGCCGCGGCGAAGAAGGTGGCGGCCGGCCGTTTGCTGGTCGGGATGGTCTCGGCTCAGGTGAATCTCCTAGCGCCGAGGCCTAGGCGGTGCTACCGCTGCCTCGAACCGGGGCACGTGAGGCAGCAATGCACCGCCGAAACTGACCGCAGCGATCTCTGCTATCGCTGCGGTCAGCCCGGCCACAAGGCCGCCGCCTGCTCCGCCGCAAAACCTTCCTGCAGCCTCTGTTCTGCTGCAGGAAAGCCGGCGGAGCACCGGATGGGGAGCAAATCTTGCTCCCCACCGAAACGACGTAGGGCCAGAGGGGCGGTCGCCGGGACTCCGGCCGCCCCGGCCCCGTCCCAAGCAGGGAGCAGTACGGAGGCGATGGACACATAATTAATTATGGCCCATCGCCTCCTACAGGTGAATATTAACCACTCCGCCAGGGCGCAGGATATCTTGCTGCAGCACATGGCGGAGTGGTCAATAGACATCGCCGTGGTCGCCGAGCCTTACTGCGTCCCCAGCCGACACAACTGGTTTGGGGACCTCGGAGGCTCGGCGGCCATTGTTTCGTCCGGACCCTCGCTCCTGGTGATGACAGACAGGGGCGAGGGTTATATATGTGTTGATTGGGAGGGAACCGTCCTGATCGGGGTGTACTTTTCTCCGAACCGGCGCCTCGCCGAGTTTGAGCAATTTTTGGGCGCGGTGGGGGCCGTTATTAACCGGTACCCATCGCGTCCGATCGTGGTGGCGGGGGACTTCAATGCCAAATCGACGGCTTGGGGATCCCCTGTCACCGACACTCGCGGCGACGCGCTGGAGGAGTGGGCGATTGCGACCGGTCTCGTGGTCCTTAACCGGGGATCGGTCGCCACGTGCGTGCGCTGGCAGGGCGAGTCCATTGTGGACATTTCGTTCGCAAGCCCTGCCGTAGCGCGCCGCGTCCGGGACTGGCAAGTGCTGGTCGAGGCGGAGTCACTGTCGGACCACCGTTACGTGCGGTTCGACATCTCCGCCTCGCCGGCGATCCCGGACGATCGCCCGAGGAGAGTGCACACCCCGTCGTCCCCACGATGGGCGTTGAAACGTCTCAACGTAGACGTGCTGGTGGAAGCCTCCATCGTCCAGGCCTGGACCCCAATGGGCGAAGGGCCTGTGGAGGTTGAGCTAGAGGCGGAGTGGTTCCGGGGCGCGATGACGCGGATTTGCGACGCGTCGATGCCCCGGGCCAGTGCTCGACCTCCTAGGCGTCAGGTGTACTGGTGGTCTGACGACATTAGTCAGAAACGCGCCGCTTGCATTGCGGCGCGTCGCCAGTACACTAGGTACCGCCGACGCAGGCGGTACCGTGACCCGACCGTGGAGGCACGGCTGCGGGGCGATTACGTACAGCGGAAGCACGCCCTGCAGTCCGCCATCAGTGAGGCCAAAACCCAAAGATGGGAAGAGTTCCTGGGGACTCTCGAGGCAGATCCGTGGGGCCGCCCGTACAAGGCGGTCAGGGGCAAGTTGCGCCCCTGGGCCCCACCGGTCACCGAGAGTCTCCAGCCCCGGCAATTAGAGGAGGTGGTCTCCGCTCTCTTTCCTTCGAGAGCGGAGCACACGCCTCCCGAAATGGCGCCGCCCGATATTGATGAGGGCGGTGCCGATGCCGGGGCGCCAGAGGTAACAATGGCGGAGCTCGGCGCGGCAATGGTTCGGCTCCGAGGCAAAAACACCGCCCCGGGGCCGGACGGAATTCCTGGCCGCGCCTGGGTTTTGGCCTACGACGCCCTAGGGGACCGGCTCCTCAGGCTGTTTAGCGCCTGTTTGGAGTCGGGACGGTTCCCTGCCATGTGGAAGACGGGTAAGCTGGTCCTCCTGAGAAAGGAGGGCCGCCCCGCGGACTCTCCCTCCGCGTACCGCCCCATAGTGCTGTTGGATGAGGTGGGCAAGCTCTTTGAGCGTGTAGTGGTTGCCCGCCTCTCCAGGCACCTGGTGCGGGTGGGCCCCGACTTGTCCGAACGGCAGTTCGGATTCCGAGAGGGCCGATCGACGATTGACGCGATCAGTCGCGTCAAGGCCCTCTCGGATGAGGCGGTCGCCTCGCGCGGGGTGGTGTTGGCGGTGTCCTTGGACATCGCCAACGCGTTCAACACCCTGCCGTGGGCGACTATTAGGGAGGCGCTTCGATTTCATGGAGTGCCTCCCTATCTGCGCCGAATAGTCGGGGACTACCTGCACCAGAGGAGTGTGTTCTGTGTGGGGCGGAACGGAGAGACGTTCCGGAGGGAGGTGTCGTGCGGTGTTCCGCAGGGTTCCGTTCTTGGACCGATCCTGTGGAACATCGGCTACGACTGGGTGCTGCGGGGCGCCCTACCCCCGGGCGTCGGCGTAACTTGTTACGCCGACGACACGCTGGTCACGGCCCTGGGAGAGGATTAAGGGGCAGCTGCCCGTCTTGCCACGGCAGGGGTGGCCCTGGTTGTCGGTAGAATTAGGATGTTGGGACTGGAGGTGGCGCTGGAAAAGTCCGAGGCCCTGTTATTTCATGGGCCTCGGCGGGCGCCGCCACCAGATGCCCACATCATAGTTGGAGGGGTCCGCATCGGGGTGGAGCCGAGTATGAAATACTTGGGGCTCCACCTCGACGGCCGCTGGAACTTTCGCGTCCATTTTAGCCGCCTGGCCCCCCGGTTGATGTCGGCGGCGGGAGCGCTTAGCTCTCTGCTGCCGAATATCGGGGGGCCGAGTGTCGTCTGCCGCCGCCTCTATTTGGGGGTGGTGCGGTCGATGGCCCTCTACGGGTCGCCCATTTGGGCCGGCGCCCTCGATCGCCGAAACATCGCCCTCTTGAGGAAACCTCAGAGGGCGATGGCGATCAGGGTGTCGCGGGCGTACCGCACCGTCTCCTTTGAGGCGGCGTGCGTCCTGGCGGCATCGCCGCCCTGGGATTTGGAGGCGGAGGTCCAAGCGTCGGTGTATCACTGGCGCGTGGACCTCCGGCTCCATGGTGAGGAACCTACTCACGGGGCGGTGGAGACGCGAAGGTCCCAGGCTCGACTGGTCCTCGAGGCCAAGTGGCAGGAGCGACTGGCCCAGCCCCGCTATGGGGTGAGGACAGTCGAGGCTGTCCGTCCCGTGTTAAGGGAGTGGACGGACAGACGGCGCGGACCGCTCACCTACCGGCTTACTCAGGTGCTCTCCGGACACGGCTGTTTCGGAGAGTACCTGTGCAAGATAGCCGGTAGGGAGCCGACAACCAGGTGTCACCACTGCGAGGAGTGCGACCGGGACACGGCGCAGCACACGCTGGAGGAGTGTCCGGCGTGGGCCGAGGAGCGCTGTGCCCTGGTCGCCGTGATTGGCCCCGACCTCTCGTTGCCGACCGTCGTATCCATGATGGTCGGTGACGACAGGTGCTGGGGCGCAATGAGGTCCTTCTGCGAGGCTGTCATCTCGCAGAAGGAGGCGGCGGAGCGGAGGCGTGAGGAAGATCCTTACGCCCCGGACATCCGCCGCCGGAGGAGGGGGCGCAGGAGACGCGCTTATGTCGCTCTCCTGCCCCCCACCTAAGGGTTCTGGGTGGCAAGGCCTCAGGGGACCCTGCCACCCGTGAGTAAGAACCCATAGAGGGCGCGCGCGGTGTTCCCGCGCGCCTTCTAACGTCGAAAGGGGAGAGCGGTGAAATGCTCTCCCCCGGGGACGAGAGGAGGTCGGGTCCCATTGACCCGGCCGGCACCCACACGGGGGGGCCTGCTATGGATGAATCTTTTTAGACTCCCAACAGGCCCCCCCCACTGGGTGAGAGAGGGAACACCCCAGGTTTTTTTAGTGGGTATCCCAGCACTAGGCTGGTGAGTCCCACACGCCCCGCCGGTGCCGTCCCCTAGCCGGCGGGTAGTGCATCAAGCATTTTTTCCTGGGAAACAAAAAAAAAAAAAAAAAAAAGGTTATGTTAGTAATGAGAGGAGGTCGGGTCCGATGGACCCGGCCGCCACCCACACGCCTGCTATGGATGAATCTTTTCAGACTCCCAACTGCCCCCCCCCATTGGGTGAGAGAGGGAACACCCCAGGTTTTTTTTAGTGGGTATACCAGCAGTCGGCTGGTGAGTCCCACACGCCCCGCCGGTGCCGTCCCCTAGCCGGCGGGTAGTGCATCAAGCATTTTTTCCTGGGTATCAAAAAAAAAAAAAAAAAAAGGTTATGTTAGTAATATTACTTTTTTCTGGATGAAAGGTATCCTATGTCCTTTTCATTCCCTTGATAACGTACATGCAAAATTTCATGATGATCGATCGTGTAGTTAATGCGTGAAAGCGTTACAAACAAACAAACTCACATTCGTATTTATAATATGAGTTATGGTGCTCTAACACTGCTGTTCAAAAATGTTTACACACATTAGTAAACATTTTCTTAAAACATTTCATCACAATGTTAGGAAATGTTTTCATGTTTAGTAAATAATACCTATGTTAACTAAACATTTCTAAACAAATTGTAACAAAATAAAATATCTGCTCTCACACATCATGGCACAGATTATTACAGACATATTATATTACCTATATTAAGTACTTTATGGACTGTATTCATGTTTTACCACTGTAATCAATAAATACATTATTATTATGTTTCTCTTATCACAGGTACTTTCTAACATATTATATTAGAAAATACCTGGCCCTTTGGGAGGCTTACACGGAGACATGGGTCCAACGTGAAGAGGCCCTTCGAGAGTTTTAATCAAAGGTGTGATGGAACACCTACAGCGCCACAAGCCGCAGCAGGCGTAGGACTATTGCTACGTATGGATTCTAATATATGGGCTATAGGTATGGGTGTTTGGTGGACCGGTATATTGCTAACTATGGATGTAAAACGGCGTCTGCCCTGAATACTCTAATAGCATCAATGCAATGGGCAGACGGTGACTCGCCAACTCACTAGATGGGCCCCCTGACAAGCCACTATAGGCATACAAGCCAGCAGCAGAGGGCAACACCGGTGCGAGTGGCTAGGGGTGTTGAGCGGTGCGGCGCCGGTTTCACCATCACGGGTCTCATGACAACGGAGACCCAGAGCGGGTTTCCCCGTAGTTATGCCCTTGAAAATGACACTTCCACCCCCAAGCATATAGCTCTAGCGGCCCCCCTCTGACCGGCCGACCAAGGCAAGCCAGAGTTGAGAGTCCTACGGGCGCTCTAGAAGTTCCACCCCAGCCAACCAGTAACGGCAAGCCGGGGACGAGGCTCTAACCAACTCTCTGAGGCATTCAGGACCGCAGTGTCGCCACTCACATTCAGCCCGCCACAAGCTGCCCTGCGGTTTGTGCGCTTTAATTTAACCTGGTGATACATTTTTTGTTTATATCACAAGGCAAAGGTGATAGTTTTAAAGCTAGTGTACTGTGCCCTCCGATATCGCGTTAGTCTCATGATGAGATAAGGACTGTCCCAGAGGGGTTTATTATTATTATTATTATTTTTATTATCATTTGTTCGTGAACATTTACTTTCTCTAGCTCTTAGTGTTTGCGCCCCCAGATTTTTCTTTTTTATAAACAAATTAAATTAAAGCAAATCCAATGAGCAAATCTTCTTCCATTTTCGTGTTGATGCCTCGGAATTTAAATCCAAACTGCGAGCCGATGTCATGTTGTCAAATGTTAGAAAATGTTTGCAAACATTTTCCATCAGTGTAAAAGCAGTCAAAACATCTAACAGTTTCTAACATATTGTAACAACTCCTAACATTTTTGTTGGCAAATGTTTAGTGTTAAATAATGTTTGTAAACATTTTTGAACAGTAGTGTGGGAGCACCATTAGGATTAGGATTATTACTTAATCTATTTGATAAACTGTATCGCGTCCCATGCTGTAGGTTTCTATACATCATATCTACTCGACAACCTTCTAGCTTCGTAGGTTCTTCAGAAAATGTTACTCTCTATATACAAGGTAGCGATGTGCAGTTGCTACTATAAAGGAAAGTCGAATATTCGAAATTACACTACCCACGTCCGAACATGATCAATACGCTGATTAAATTTCGTATCGTCACTCAATATTCGAAATTTGATTTGCCGATGACACGCTTGATACGTCGTGACCGATTGTGCTGATGATGTTCTCGTACGCAGCGGGTGACAGTGATATAATTTTAACGATCTAGAGGTATCGACTTTTGGATTTTCATATGGTCAATACTAAATAATATTATAAATGCGAATATGAGTTTTTTTGATATGGTTTCACACCTTAGCTACAGAGGTACAGAATAGGACATAGCGTTACTTTCACCCAGGAAAATTACTATTCCCGGGGGATAAAAATTTATTGGCTAAATCTACAAAATGCGAGCAAAATCGCGGGCATAATGTAATACTTACTGTACTGTAAAAATAACGATTAAAGAATGAAAGAAAAATTGTTTATTTGACTCATGCTTAACGAAACACATAATAACAAGTATACAAGAAAAAGAAATAGGTATATGCAATGAAAAATTTAAGTACAACGAAACCAAACCAAAAAGGCATTTGAAAAGTCATCGTTTTTACGAATGCTTGGTATACTTCGAATTTATAATTGATAATCACACAAACAGTGTTGTACTTATATCCCATTCTTGGTTCTTGCCATGGCGTTGTTTTTTTTTTATTTATTTATAAACCCCCCACACAATCCTTACAGGACAAGCCAATGCAATTGTGGGGCAAAAATTGAAAAATCTAAAACAATTGTAAAATACAGCTTACATGAATACATTTAAAATATAAAACAAAACTAAAAATTAAACTAAGTTACAACAGATAAAGTGACTTTTGCGAGTTCACTCGAATTAGACGAAAATATATCATTTTTTGTGCTGACCTCGTTAATAACACGGATTGCGCGGGTGAGTGGCGTTTTTGCAAGTAAGTTTATTCTGCTAGTAAAGAATACTAGCAGGGGTGGACTCTGCCTCCACCGCACATACTGGTCTGGCACACAGAAGCTCAGACGTCTCAGTATTGTCTGTTTACACACCTGACTCTTTAAGATTTTAACTAAATTTTGGATTATATTACTTAACTGTGCCACAACTTTGGCATGTGAACTCTAGTTCCCCGTACGTGGATCACACTGTGAATCATATCTCCGGTTACAGTTAACAGAATTGGACAATACGTGACTTAGATTTTAAGTTAAACCCCTAGCTAGCAAAGTTTCAATAGAATTATCGTAACAAAATGTGTTTAGTGGTTCTTTCCTTATTCTTCCAAAAATCTTTACTGTAGGCAGAAATCTTTGTTTCAGTTAAAAATCTTTATATATATAAATCTTCTGTGCGTGTGTTTGTAATACTAAATGCTTGCACCGATTTTGATCAAATTTTTTGTGTGTGTTCATGTGGATTCGAGAATGGTTTAGATTTGGTTTTTCTTTTTTAATATATTTTTTTTGTGTGTACATGGCAACGTCTGTCAGATCCGCTAGTGCGTTATAAAAGTCTTCAATTGCAATAACTAGCTAACTAACTTAGTTTCTTATGGGATAATCTTCTTATAGATGTCTCATTTTTACTACCTAAGTCTATATAATATAGAACCAACAAAATTAAATAAAATTGCTGCTCGCTTATGTCAGTTTGCAAGCTAGTTTTCTCAATAACGGATTTTGATTCGGTTTTCCGTACGTTTTACAGAATTTATTTTAAAGGGTTTATTTTATGTAATATTATATTTATAAGCAGCGATAGCTCAGTGGGGAGACCAACAGACTGCAATGCAGAGGGTCTCGGGTTCGAACCACGTCGCACACCTCTGACTTTCGGAAGCTATATGACATTTTGAAATTATGTGCGTATTGATTGACAATTATCGCCTGCTCTGTGCCTCGGATAGCACGTTAAGCCGTCGGTCCCGGCTGCCATGAACATCTTTGTCAGTCATTATTGGGGAAGTCGACACAAAAGATCCCACTGGGTCGGTGTCGCCGGTCTGTACTGACTAGCTCCCACACAAGATAAGATAATATAATAGGACAAAATGATTATTATTTTCCAGTTAAATAATATAGTATTTAGAATTAATATTTTATTGGTCTTCTGTATTGGTCTACTGCCTTGGTAATTTTTGTAAATTATTAGTTAACAAAAAGTAATAACGCGGTAGATTTGCGTAAAAACCACGAGATTGAAGCCGCGGGAATAGATAGAATGTCATAACTTACAACGCTCTACAATTAATCACAACATACGGTAAAACAACAAGGTATTTATTACGATAAAAGTATGATTAATATATTTTAATATATACGAATGCGGAAACTTCAACGACAAAAGCAAATAAGACATGACAGATCTATGAATAGATTAATTAATGAATAAATAATCTATACAGAGAAAACAGCAAGATAACCAGAACAGATGTCACTTTCATTTGCAACAAGAAAACTTCCAAGACTCCCGACATAATATACATATTTATGAATATTGCATATAATTTTCCCAATTAATTTGCCCCATGTCGTAACTAGAGGGTCTGTACTCTTGTCATAATTTTGTGACAATTCAGTGGTAAGCTTAGTCGCATGAATATGATAAAAATATTGCGTGTTTAGGTAGTTGGGAAGGGTACTATTTTAAGCATAAGTTGTAGGGGTCAGCTAAGTGCCATGACAAAGTTTTATGAAACTAGTTGTCTACAAACAATTTTGGCGCTATCTCTATCTTGTAGGAGATTTAAAATATTTAGGTATCTTATCTTATCTTGATCCGGGGGCCAGTCATTGTAGACCGGCGACACTTCAACCCAGTGGGATCTTTTGTGTCGGCCCCGAGGTTTATCCTTGAGCTATCGCCCTATGAATGTACTGCATCAGTCGCAGCGTACACCTCAGAGGGAGAAGCCTGAAGTCTTCAGGGTTCGGATATGCCAATCCCATCAGACCCATCCTTAGTTCAGCCAACGCGTCACATTCACACAGTAGGTGTGATATGGACTCGTCCTGTTCACCACAGGCTCTGCAGATCGAATTGTTTGACAATCTCAATCTGCACAGGAAGTCGTTGGTGCCAAAATGACCAGTAAACGCTCCTGTGAGTAGGCGTATTTGGCCCTTGTTGTACCCGCAGAACTTCCAGGTAAAGCCCGTGGCTCTGTTTGCAATGAATTTCTTGGAGTGTTCCAGACCCCTAAGGGCCATCCACTCCAGCCTATGTTTATCATTGCCATGTGCATTCAAAGCTGCCTTGACGGTACTCTCAGAGAGACCTACAAATGGCTCGGGGCCCACAAATTGTTGCTCCGAGCCCTTTTTGGCTAATACATCAGCCTCCTCATTACCCTGCACCCCTGCATGCCCCGGAACCCACACCAGCCTGACTGTGTTTTTCCTGCCAAGTTTGTTAAGGGCTTTAACACAGTTCAGGACTAGTGCTGAGTCCACCCTACAGGAGTTCAGAGCCTTAAGAGCAGCTTGACTGTCACTGAGAATATAAACAATCTTGTCAGTGACATTGTTGTTAATATTCTCCTGCGCACAGGCAATTATAGCATAGGTTTCCGCCTGGAAGACCGTTGCATATTTGCCCATGCTTTGGTTCACCTTGCAGTCGTTGGCATAAATACCAGCGCCTGATCCTGTTTCCATTTTGGAACCATCGGTGTACCAGATGAGACAACCCTTGTCAGGGGATCGTAGACCTCGTCTCCATTCGTCCCTTGTGGGGACCTTTATTTTAAAATTATTTTTGAATATGTGCATTGGTTGCATTTTGTCACATCCCATGCTCATAATCTCTTTAAGATCCTTCGAGATCTCCAGTTTTGTGTGTCGAGTTACTGGCATGTTGACGCTCCACAGCCCATGTATAGATAGTCTATGTAGCGCCTTCATCGCCTCTAACTCCACAACAATGTGTAGCGGCGTTAGGTCCAGCAGGATCTCTAACGCAGCCGTGGGCGTAGTAGGGAACGCCCCTGTTATAGCCATGCAGGCTAATCGCTGCACCTTCAACAGCGCTTTCCTGCCTGTTGCTAGTTTGGTTCTTGGCCACCAGACAACGCTTCCATATGTGATTATGGGAAATATTTAGGTAGATATACTCGCTATTCCTAATTAAATAATTTAATCAACACATTATCTGTGCTGTCATATCTAGACTATTTTAACGTACGTGCAAGTGTATTTAATCTTCATATACTCACTAGTGCACTATTTAATAGACTTATTGATAAATTCGAACAAACATTTTCTTGTCTCATTTACACTATTCTTTTTTTTTACTTGTTTAGTCATAGCGCTACTTTTAAAATATTCTATCAAAACTATTTTACGGTTATTATTCATTTATTTATCGTTATTATTCATAAGTTGATTATATTTGAATGAATAAACAAGTATTTCTTAGTACGAGACCTTTGGTCTACTGCGTAGAGGTCTCAAATTCGATCTAAAGGCACCTTTAACTATATATATCAAATAGTTCATTATCGCTTGCTTTATGAGTGAAAAGTAAACCTACATGCCTAATAGATTTCCGTAATGTTATCAAAAATATGTGTGGTGTGTAGTCTGCCAACGCGCATGGCCGGCATTGTGGATTGCGGCCTAACTCTTCTTAGACTGAAACTAGGTAAAGTTTATATACAAGGCTGGTATTATAAATATTAGAAGGAAAAAAAAAGTGAAGAAAATTAATTACATAAGAAAGACAAGCCCCACGAAACGCGGGTAGTACGTAGAGGTATAACTTATAGCTATACCTAATATATAATTTTCAACAGACGATTTATAATATTAATAATAAAAAAAAATATTTCGGACATAATCCATATGAGTTAGTAACAATTTACTTACAAACTATGTTAGTAAAAATAAATAAATTAGGTATACATTACAGTTTTCCCGTAACGATGGTCAGCCAGTGTGCCTGTATGGGACAATCGTTACGGGCGGCAATCATTTGCAGAATGCTGTTGGTGCTACCACAGAATCTTTGAAAAAGTGATGCCGCTTTTTTCGCATTATAGCGTGAAAGTATTATAAAAACATAATTTTGCTAACTTAAAGTATTGCACTTGCAATCGGAACGTGTTCAGTTTGAATCCCATCTATTGCATTACCATCGTTAATTCATTCCTAACCGCATAACATTTTACATTTGCTATAGCTTTAACAAGAATATCTACCAGTATTTTGTAACCTAAAAGACTAATATTACTGAAAATTCTACTAATACTCCTTAAAATAACATCCCTTAGATCCTTTGTTTCACAACAAAGAACCAAACTTTCGCATCCATGATACTTCTAGACTTTACTGCTGTATAATATAAAAGCCTCGATAGCATGACGTAGTTATACTCTGGAACTTTCCTCTTGAAATCGAACATCGCCAATATCATGCATATGTTTAGAGGTAGTTTAGTATAGGCCGCAGGTGGGGATTGATAACACAAGTTTGTCGCACCCTCTCGGCGTCATACTGGAGGGATATTGAATGCCTTACGGTACACTAAACATATACTCATTTTACTCCATGAGTTTGTTAACTTGTACCTAATTCTATAGTAAATATTTATATGGAGTTAGGTAGCCATAGTTGGTTAAAAAGCTTCGAAATCTGACATTGAATTTTATAAGAATAAATATGTATGCCCCTACATTTATTGGTGTAAGTTATCATAAGGATTGGAAACCTAAAATAGTGGTAACTTTTAACATTAGTAGTTTAATAGTTTCATAATTTTATCATGTAATAATACTGTTTTTAAAATTAACAACGCGATAAAATCTATATAAAATAGTTTAATTTCAATCAAACATCTGATTGTCCCCATGTTGACTAAAATAAACTTATCTTTATCTTAAATTATTACTGTGTCACGGGGGACTATAAACATTTAAACAACTGACGACAAACATTGAAACAACGGACAAAAAGAAAACCCAGCATCGTAAAAGCTATTTTTGGATCTTATGAAAGACCCGTGTAGGAATAAAATTTTGTGTAAATCACAAATGGTTGTTTAGAGTCTAGGTGTACCTTGTGTCCGTTGTCTGAATGTTTGTAAAGTCCCCAGCAACACAAGAATTATTTCCTAGTGCGGGAGATTTATTATAAAAAAAAAAAGAAATAGGCCTATACACATGGCAGTGGCAAGTCGACCATTTAAACCGCCACGCCATTCGTGCAGTTTTATAAAGCAAAGCCTTCATTGAGCACGTTGCTTTCACGTACGACGGATATGTTCATACTTATGAAACCTCGTTGTAAAATGTAGAACGAAGCGCCGAACGCCCGTGCTCTCCGGTTACATACAATGCAAATCGTGACCATACATCTTCACGCTGGGACGTGCCAAACTGGGACGTGCAGTTTACTGGGATTGTATACATAGCTTTTGTCATCTATTCACTAAAAACAAATTAAAAAATATAAGGCACAAATTACTATACGACACTATAGCAGCGATTTATCTCTGCGTGGCAGTCTTACGGTCTTTCACTAAGCAGTGGAAGACCGTAAGACTGCCATGCAGTGATCTCCGGTTCGATCCCTAGGTGCGCAACTCTGACTTTCTTTCTATGTATTGTCAAACTAGGATAACTCTGACTTTTCAAAGTTATGTGCGTATTGAAGAGTTAATTATCGCTTACTTTAACGGTGAAGGAAAACATCGTGGGGAAACCTGCATTTCCGAGAGGTCACCATAATAATCCAATCCTCTCATATCCTGAATCCTCGAAGGATGTGTAAAGTTTTCCAATTTGCACTGGGCCAGCGTACTATGGCCTAACTCTTCTCATTCTAATAAGAGGCCCTTGCCCAGCAGTAAGACAGTTTAAAACAGGGCTTATGTTATTAATATTACACTATACGACAGCATAGTAGGCTAACTTGTAACATCACCACAGCAAATTAATTTAGGAACAAAGAATACATTTCTCACTGAAATAAAAATGATAGAATTGTTTATTGCTTATACGCTACTTTATAAGCAATCGGATCTTTGGATAAGCCACGCAGTTAATCGCCTTCAATTTGCCTACCAAGCTAGCTAATCGCATTGTGACAATATTGCCAGTTTCATCCACAGTGCCCGCTCAGTTAGGCACCAAATTTAGAGCAGCCGATAAAAACCGCAATGGATAGTAAACAAACATTTGGTAATTCTCAAAACAATAGACTTAGCGCGTAACATGTAAACGTTTAAATTACCTTGCAGTGCAGTGCAAACATTTCACACGGATCACGCCCACTTTAACATTCTACCCGGAACGTATTCATTGATATACACAGGCAGTAGTTTAAGCCTGGGTATTAGTGCCCGTAATTTGTGTGTCTATTTTAGAACAGATGCAGAAAAAGTTCATTCGTGGATAATTCCTTTCTAAAAACCGAGGATATAAATTTGATGATCTACCTCACATTGAGGCATTATTACTGTATTATGAGAATTAATCAAGTAGATGAATTACCTCAAAAAAAGATAGACGTAATAGAATATAGTTTAGTTAGTGTAAATTTAAAATTCATGAGTGTGACTTTGTGACCTATATGAACAAAGATATTTTAATTTAATATGATGTTATTCTTTGTTTCAAGGCACGTAACACGCGGATACGACACCAATTAATAACCATGAGGTGAGCCTAATAATATATAAACAGAAATAAACATTATATAAACATAAAGAAATATATACAGGTTGTCCGGTAATTAATGGATAACCTGGAAATGTCTTATAGTGGAATTGACGGCCGTTCAGAAAAAAAATTGGAGAAAAATCTATCCTAACTACTACCCGAGATATGTGTTTTTTTTTTAATTACCATGTATAACTTTCTTGTATACTACGACCATAAATTAATGAAATCTATCGGATTTTTGTTGTTTTATTATTAAACACTAATTATGCTAATAGATAGACAGTCAAAAGTATGTTATGCTAATATAGCTTGCACTTTTTAAATATATATATTTTTAATTTTCTTATTATTTTTATTCCTTTTTTCTGAACGGCCATCGGTTGTACTATAAGACATTTCAAGGTTATCCATTAATTACTGGACATCCTGTGTATAAAAACAATAATTTTAAGAACAGGGATTAGGGATTGTAAATCTTTGGCAATCAGGAAATATAATTATTATCTGTAATATGTAACTTCACTACATATTATTATAAAACAAACAATAAACGTGAAGACCTGTCATTGGCTATCAGATACTTTTTAAAATATATTGTCAAACTAGGATAAGCTGTTAAGCCACCCACCGCGTCTGTCTGTCTGTTCACGATAAACTCAAAATCTGCTAAACGGATTTTCATGCGGTTTTCACTTATAGACAGTGAGATTCATGAGCAAGGTTTAAATGTTTGTTAAGGTTTTGGATTAACCTTGCGAAGCCGAATATTATAAAACTTAAGAGTTTGTATGCTAGAACAGAATAATTTAAAGAACTACCAGTTAGATTTGATCATTTCTTTGAATGAAAATCCGTTTATTGAAAAGTTATAATTATAAATTTACGCTTTGATCCAAGAAAAGCAGTAGTTAACCATAAGAATAAAAATGTAGACGCGGTTAAAACTACAGCGTGCAGCTTGTTATATCTGGTTACACAAAACACACAATTTCCAATTTTACGTAGATAATTTACTAAAGTTTAACTTTGTTGCCAAATTTCCAATTACTGTTATAAACTATAAATGACGTACCCGGTGTGAAATTAATTAATTATAGATTATTTGATTTTATATTAAAATTAATTTATAATTTTCGCAATATTTCATTTTATTTACGTATTTAATGTAAATAATAAAACCGTAATATGTGACGATTTCATCATTTGATAATTAAATAAACCAAGGAACATAAGTACCTTAATTTAAATAAACATTTTATAAAATTCAGGCGCCTGACAGCAAGCAAAATTTAACCCAGTTATAATTTGGACCGCTTACAAATTAGCATGAAAACTACATCGCCTCCCTTAATAATTCAATAATTATCATCAGAATGACTCTCGGAAACCGTTACAAATTCAAATGTTTTTAACTTTTACAACAAACGATCTGAACGGCCGGTGAAGTTGTACATTTGGAACAAATTCGGGAATAGATATTTCAACAATGATTAAAAGTTAGCTTGGGTATCCCTATACTAAAACCCAAACCGCTTCTAAACATAAATTACCATATCCATTACTTGTTAAGTGTGCAAACCTTATAAAAGATGTAACCCAATCGCGCAATGGATATGATAAAGATATTTACGATTTCGATCGTTGTGTGTTTTGAAAAGAACTCGACGAGTGTGCGAATACTTTTGACGGACATTCGCAATATTAAAGTTGGTCGGAAACACAAGACACCTTCTTAAAGAGGCCGTAAACTTTCTCACTTTGTTACACGTCCACTTTAGATTCTTATGTATAACGTGAAAATATAAAAAAGGTAGTTAGGGTGCTGCTGATATATTTTATTTTGTTGGGCCTGTACTACTTTATCTTTGTTCAAAGCATTTTGTATAAGAATGCGTGTTTTGTAAGACACAGCTACGTTTTTATTGCGATTATAAGTAGACTAATTAGCTCTAATATATTGTGACATTGCATGTATTGTATCTCCACCCCTAGCGGAATCACACGTGTTTCACTTGAGGTTAATGTTTGTAGTGTGATATCTGAACGACCGCTTTCAAACTGTACATGAATTCGAGTGATTTGTATCGCTCAAAAATATCCCTAGTATTTTTGGCAGATGCACCTCAGCGAATTTTATTTGAACTGACACAAATATCCTTTTTTTTGGTTGAATACCGAATACAGGTTAGTTGTAGTGTTCGATGTTATCGCAAAGAGATTTTGTAATTTAGGACCGCAACAACGGCTTTATAAAAAAAGTTAACGAAAAGTTATAATTATAACATAAAGCTACGAGCCACGGGAGTAAAGCACTAATCATAAACGTAGGTGAAACAGCGGAGGCCAGTCAGTACTTTATATACAATCTCGATGGCGAAACGGTAGTGAAATCGACTGCTATCCATGAGGTCGCGGTTACGATTTCCGACTCGGACAAACTATTATTGGGTTTTCTTTCAAGAAATTCTCAGTAGAATTACGGAGCCTGGAATTGTATACAATGGGCAATATGTTAGCCACCTATGAAATAAGACTTAGATGGAACAAGGGTATCATATATCTTTGCCTACCCTCTTTGGACTATGTATTTAATATACATTTAGCCTATATATCGTGAAACAGGTAAGCAAAAGTATGTTATATCCATAAATTAAAAGGCATAAAACGAAACCAGACTTAGAACGAGTAATTGAGGATCACATAGATAATTATCCCATGTGAGATTCGAACCCACAACACTTGGCGTGGCGGCGGCAGGAACCAGGCAGTCACATGCCCGCTCCGCCATTAGTAGTTACAGATATAATACTAAAATAGACACATATGCTCCAGACCGAATTTCGGTCACGGTGGTTAATCTTAACGGAGATGGGCCATCTGCGCAGGAGATGTTATAGTGCACAAGTGTGTGCGCAATCACTCTTATGATCCGATGAACGGTAATCGACCACAACACGACCGAAAAGAGATCAGGTGCAGGACCAACAGCTTAAAGTGCTTTTCGAGGCACGGGGTTGTCTAACACCGCCAACTGCCTAACTCCGGGCTGCTATTGAGATTTCTTAACAGAAAACCCAATAACTATTTGTTGGCCCGACCCGGGATTCGAACTCGAGACCTCATTCATGCACAGCAGATTCCATCCACTACCGCTGTGCCACGGATGTCAGTGACTATATTATTATGATATATAAAAAAGTAACTGTAAACTTATTCAGTTATGTTCTTAGAAGGTCTTTACACACTTACCCTGTTTGAAACCCGTAACAGTAAATGTACATCAGGGACGTAAATTTGATGTTTAAGGTATTTCAATGAATAAACCAATGGAACTTTGTATTTTAAACTACGAAATTTACAAGTTTCAGCGTATGTATTGTAGCAATATTATTGTAAAATCTCTTAGAGTAACCTTTTTTAAGAAAGTGGTATCTACAATTTTATCGTGTCTGGCTTTCAGCTAACAAGTACTCAAAGGTAACTATTTTGGTACAATCATGGCTGTAACACAAGTATCTATTTGCAATTGTATCTTGAATTGTTTACTTTAGTTTATTAAATTTTGCTTTCTTGAATATCGTTGTAGATTTTATGATGAGCAATTCTATGTTATAAATCAATATATTTACAAATAGATTTAACCCACGGCATCGCTCGTGTAAATGTACTGTTATGTCAATTTTCTATCCCTCGAAGAAAACATTTTGCTAGATGAAAGGTGCCCTATATCCTTTTCTGACCGGTCGAGTAGTTAAGGTGTGAAGGAGTAACTAACAAACATACTCACATTCGCATTTATAATATTAGAGATATATTTATTTCCATTTTCAATGTCTAAAGTGTACATAGATATGCTAGTTTCCCCTTAGTTGAAACACATTTGTATTTGTGAACAGACAGATTAATTGTACCAACTTGCTCTCTTAATCAGCAGAGAGTAGGGAATGCGAAATAATATAGGACCCTGCCAATCATTGGAGAGGGAAAAAGGAGCATGACACCAGTATTGTATGGCGTTGTGGCATATTGTTTCGCGCCGATCGCCCGAGAGGGTAGTCTGTGAGTGAGTTAGGTTTTTCCTCTAACTGATTTGATGTTCAAAACTGCGGTGGTGTTATAATATTATCTACTAAGAACGTGTAAATAAACCGTTATATTATATTCTATTACTTATGACCTTTGACTGAAAGATTTACCAGGTCTGCCAACGCCATATTATTTCTTGCCAGAAAATTTAAACACCTTGAAGTCTATCCTCTCCTTATTATATTGGTTTTAAAAACAAAGCTGGCAAAATATGAGTATCTATCTCTGCCTATCTCTTCTTTATATATACAGACGTGACTATGAATGTAGCATTCATATATATAAATGTTTTTATACAATACGATCTTTAATGACCACGACTTTCAGTAACACGATGCATGCTAAGAAATAAGAAACAAACCAAATTGAAAAGTAATTGAATCCAGAAAATGTGCGTCCCGCAAGAGATGTATAGCATAACAGCGTGTATCGATAACGTCAACTAAATATTTTATGGACAAGTTACGCATCGTTAGCTACATAATATTTAGGATGGGGTAACGCTTTGCCAAAATAGAGAATTGGATTTTGAAAGCATTGGTTTTGTGCATATATATTTTTATGACTACTTCTAGCTCGGACTGAACGTGTGCCGGTCTCGGAGATGCAGCGGGAGGGTATGCGACTACAGTGAATTTATAGTTCTATAGTTTAAATCCCGGATTGGATAAAATTTTATTGGGTTGTTATATCAAGAATTTCTCAGTGGCTGCATGGAGTCTAAATATGTGTCCGGTGAATGGTAATAGGCTCGTCCTCTGGTACGTGGGACCTACAAGTCCTACAACCATGGCTGGCTGAATATTATATACATCTGCCTTTCCCCTAGAGAAAAATAAATATTTAAAAATATTAAGAAAAAAATGTTAATGTTGTGAGATTATGTACATAATTATGTATTTAATTTGATTATCCACAAAAATATTCAATATTTGCAATCAATCAGACTTTTTCTTAAAATATTATAGTGAATTATAAATTATCATAAAATATGAGAATTACAGTTTAAAAAGTCTATTAAGTGATCATTCAAAAGTTTCTTTAATGACCTTTTCTATTGATAGCCTCCGAAAACCATTTAACGTGACAAGTTTTAACCCTCCATAATTAAGCCGAACTAAATTCAACGACTTCATGAACTATTTTAATAAATTTAACCCTCATTTCGTATGTACATATAATTACTAATTAACCTTGAAAAGCGATAGAGTCATAAGTCCTTGAATACTAACCAGTTCATCAGTCATAAAGTCCTAACTCCTCCACATGAATATCACGTTCGCCACTTGAGTATAATTACGTATAATAAAAAATGTCGGTGCCTAGGTTTTGAGCTTATGCTGTAATAGGCAAGCGTTTCGCAAAGGCTTCTGTGTTGTGCTAATAACAAACATGACATGTGACGTTCTAAAACATTTCAAAGCCTATGTCGACTACATTTACATGATTTGATTTTTTTATGCAAAGTACTGTTTTAATCATCTCCAAAAAAATTGTATGGTTTAGTAAAGGTTTAAAATATGAATGTCAAATAATTTTCATAACTGGATTAGAGAAATTTAGATTTTGTCAATGAATTTCTATCACTTGGGAACAGTAGTTTTTTTCTAGATGTCAGGTATGTATTTCTGACAACGTGTTTACGCAATTTAATGATGATCAGTCGTGTAGATGAGGCTTCAAAGCGTAACAAATAAATAATCAAACTATTATATATATTCGCTATATAATATTAGACGAAGTTACGATTGTATCGTAATTGTATTTTTGTATCTTACTTATTTTCTTACCACGATTAGAGACATTCTGGCGAAAGGCCAGATTAGGAGGACCCTACGTCGACAAGCGTGCATGAAGAATATTAGAAATGCAAGAAAGATAATTATGTCAAAATCGTAGAAATATGTCCTCTTCCCCTCGGACCGTGATTGCGATAAGACGCGACCCATAATAGTTATAAATAAAAAATTAAATTAATTCGTAAAATAAAAAATTAAATTAATTTCCTGGAATTCCGCGCGCACCTGCATCGCTACGTCATCGTGCACGTGCAACTATAACGCTTGCAAAACGTCACAAGCGACAATATTTTATTGACAATTACGTGTTACAAAAGTTATTGTTAAATATTATTAAAAGACATCTTAAGTAAACAAGTGTCACTAAGGTGAAAGTGTGTAAAGTGACAATATAATATAATCTTCTTTCATTGTTCGCTACAACGCAACATAATTAATTACGATATTTAACCACAATCTGCCCGCCGTTTACGTTATTTTACCCTAGTACTTGCTAATTGAAGAAAATAATGCCGCTTAAAAGAACACCATCAAAGACGCATATGAACGTGAAGTCTGAGAAGACACGCCATCCGAGGACTGTGGCAGCTACGAATTCACCTCCTTGCAACGTCGAATCCCTCGTATCGATGGTTTCCAATCTGAATAGATCTATATCTGACTCGGACCTGTCGCACACTACTCCACTGAATTTAGTTTCACAACGCGAGAAGAAATCTAGAAATCAGAAGGAAGACTCAATCTCCAACCAAATGACTGACTTCAAAGAGGAAATGCGACAACTAATGACATCCAGTTTTGCCTCGCAGGCGAACGAGCTGCAGCAAGTTAATATTGCACTTAAAGAGATACAGCAATCAAATCACAATATTGAAAATACTGTTTCTTTTCTTGCTGCCCAAAATGTTGAGTTTAGGCAGAGAATAGTGGACCTAGAAACGCAAGTAAAGAAAGATAGAAACTACATTACTATACTGGAAAATAAAATAGAAGAAATTCAAATAGGACGCCGTAAATCAAGCTTTGAAATTAAAAATGGCCCAAAATTGCCTACTGAAAACAAAGAGGACCTCATCCAGATGGTTATTAGTCTCTCCAAGTCTGTGAACAGCAACATTTCTAAATCGGACATCAATGATATATACCGAGTGAGGCCAAAGTCTGCCACTAATAAAAACTCACCCATTGTAGTGGAAACTAACTCGACATTACTGAAGAATGATGTTTTAAAAGCAGCAAAATCTTTTAATATCAGACATAAAAGTAAGCTATGCGCCAAACACATTGGCTTTAAGACACAAGAGGACACCCCAATATACATATCCGAGCACCTCTCTCCAAAGGCCGCGCGCTTGTACTTCTTAGCACGTGATCTAGCTAAATCAAAGAACTTTAAATTCTGCTGGACCGCTTATGGAAAGGTGTACTTACGAGAGAATGAACATTCTTCAATTATTATGATTACTAATGAGAACCAAATACATCACCTCCTGACTGACCATCATCGTGACCCACAAGGAATCTGACTATCTGAACCTCACCCGACTGTCCAAGGTAACCCATCGACATTATATAAAATTCCCTCAACGCATGTTTTTCTTACTCAACTTAAAGATACGTCTTTATTTTGTTCATTATACTTATTGTCTGCATTTCTACTATTTCTAAATTGTAAAATACAAACTGTTTACGGTATTTTAAAATATTTGAATACTAAAATAATCAACTCGCACCACAACTCACATACATCTCAATCACAAACAAACACACACGAATTCACACAAATCATTCTACGCCAATTTACCTATAAAACTCTACACTTACAAGCTATCAACAAAATACACATTTACTCCTCAAACCTTAAACATACTCGAACAGATAAATTGAAACTCAAACCTATCTCTACTCCTGTAATAACATATTTATCTTTTATTAACACAAAATGGGAGATACACTTTATAACATGAACGTGATAGATGATGTTGAAATTGCCCACGTAGTTGAATGTGAGTGTGCTAATCTCTCATCTTACAAGCTAATTAATAAAGACGATCTCACTATAGTATCCCAAAATATACGTAGCATATATCGCAACTTCGATGATTTTTTAGTGACATTATCTACTCTTTCATTTGACCCCGATATTTTGATCCTAAATGAATGTAGACTTAACTCTAATAAATCTTTACCACAAATTGAAAACTATAACTCCTATTTTACTACTTGTCAGCTGAACCAGAACGACGGGGTAGTTGCATATATTAAAAAATCTCTACAACACAAAGTAAAAGAAATTATTGTTACACATGCTTCCTGTCTTCAGCTGGATTTATTCACTAACACAATACTATGCTTATACCGATCTCCATCTAATGTAAATGCTACTAGTTTCATAGACTCACTTTCATCGCACATTGATACTCTAACAGCTCAAAACAATATAATCATAGTAGGAGACATAAACATTAACATTGCACCCAAAACGAACGAACCAACTCACGAATATAATAACAGAGTTAACTACTTAAGCACTCTTTCCGGTTATGGTATACTGGCTGGACACACTTTACCTACAAGAGAAAGAAACTGTTTGGATCACATTATGATAAAGATTAATAACAATAAATACTCCGCATTTATTGCAATCTTGCAAACCACAGTGATAGACCATTTTACTACACTTCTGTCTCTATCTAAAACCAAATTCGAACGCACCATAAATAAAACAAAAACATATACAAACTATTCAGAGGCTCTTAAGAAACTTCAACAAAAAAACCTCTCTGCATTACTACTCTGTAACGACCCTACCACTGTGACACAGAACCTGATAGCTCAAATTACTGAATGCATAAAAGCCAGCACCACTAATAAAACTATTCCTAAAAGTCAACGCACACTAAAGCCATGGATTACTCCTGGTATTTTACGTTGCATTAGAAATAGGAATAAATTACAAAAGCAACTTAAGAAAGAGAGTCACAATGAGGTTCTAAAAGTGACCTACTTTCGTTATAGAAACTATTGCAACAACCTTATTAAAAAGCTCAAACGAAAATATGAAAGAGAGTTACTGGCTAAGTCAGTGAAAAATAGCAAATTATTGTGGAAGAATATAAAATATATAACTTACTCTAATAAACCACGAGATAATAATAAAGAGCTGATCAACCTTAAAAGTAATCCTTCTGAGTCTGTCAATTTTATAAATAGTTACTTTGCAAACATAGGAAAACATCTTGCCGATCACATACAAACCAACATCAAATTAACTAAAAATACGCTTACTAACAGTAACTTGCCTCAGGCCAACTCCTTTGTTTTACAGGAAACAGATACTAATGAAGTCGAAAGAACCCTTATGAATTTAAAATCTAATAGTGCTCCCGGCTGGGATAACATTCCTATGGCTTTCCTAAAGTTTGCAAAGGATGAACTTGTTCCCGTAATTACGCACCTAGTTAACCTCTGCTTTCAACAAGGATTATTCCCAGCTCCCTTAAAAAAGTCTTTTATTACCCCTGTGTACAAGAGTGGTGACAGAGGCGACATCGGTAATTATAGGCCAATTGCTGTACTTCCAGCCATCTCGAAAATATTAGAGAAACTATTAAACTCTAGACTTATAAGTTACCTAAATAGATACCAACTTCTATCACGCTCACAATATGGCTTCAGGCGTGGTAAGTCAACCGAAGACGCAGTTATAGCCCTAACTCAAATTGTCACCGAACAAGTTGATAAGGGTCAAAAATGCATATCGGTATTTTTAGACCTGAAAAAGGCCTTCGACACCGTCTCTGTCCCTATTCTAATCTACAAATTAGAAAAAATTGGTTTAAGATCTATGGCGCTGTCTCTCTTCAGCAGTTACCTTTCTGAAAGGAAGCAAACTGTGAGACTGAATCAGTATACGAGTGAAGACGTTACAGTGTCTTATGGGGTTCCACAGGGAAGTGTGCTGGGCCCTACACTGTTTCTAATATATATAAACGACCTCTGTAATCTAAACATTACTAACTCACATACATTTTCTTATGCTGATGACACTGCGCTGGTCTTTACTGGTAAAACATGGGCTGCTGTAAAAGAAAATACAGAACATGGCCTGTGCTTAGTTGCAAATTGGTTAAATCATAATCTTCTTACACTGAATACACTAAAAACTAACTTTATCTGCTACAGTATCCAAAACCACACACAACCTAATACCGACTTTAAACTTAAAATACACTCATGTAAAAGATTGACTACTAATACAGACGCTTGTGACTGTCCTGTTATAGATAAAATTGAGAACGCAAAATATTTAGGAATCATGGTTGACCAGAGACTGTCCTGGCATTCCCATATTGATCAAGTCACTGCTAGAATAAGAAAACTTATCTGGATTTTTAAAACCTTAAGACATGTGGTACCAAGGGAGCAGCTCTATGTTCAAAACACCTCAAGGAATATTCTTAAGGAAATCTATACAGCATTGGCGCAGTCCATACTAACCTACTGCTTACCTGTCTGGGGAGGAGCGGGTAAAACAAAAATGTTGGAGCTAGAACGTGCTCAACGTGCCTTGCTAAAAGTAATGCATTTTAAACAAAGAAGATTTTCTACTAGCAGTTTATACTCCATCAGTAAAGTCCTGTCAGTAAGAAAGCTTTATATTCTCTATACTGTTTTGAAAAAACATGTAACCACTAACTTTACCCCAACCACTAGATCAAAAAGAAGAAAATACATAATTGCTCGTACTCTAATAAAAACATCATTTGCCAATAGACAATATAACAGTCGTTCTGAGACTTTATACAATAAAATTAATAATAACGTAGATATTTACACTAAAACCTTTCAAGAAAATAAAAAAGCAATAACTAACTTTCTACTACCTTTAAGTTATGAAAAAACGGAGTCTTTATTACAACACACTCTATAACAACAACACTAACTTATACACGCGCATACACACACATACACACACAAACACACACACACACACACACATATTATAGTGAGAATGATTATAAACGTTAAGTTACTATACTGAATTATTCTGTAATTAAGTATGTTCGCAGTACTTAAGAATTAAGTTCACGTATTAAGTACAAATTATAATTATTATTTTAAGTAATATCATCATTTTAATGTTTTAGTTTTTATTAGCTATTGAAGAGCGTAGTCACCTGTCACAGGCATTGTTTGCTTACTAGGTGACTTCGATCACTACACAAAAAATGTAAATCTGTTTAATGAAAATAAAACAAAACAAATTATTATTATTAATTATTATGTAGTCTCTGCCTTCCTTTTCGAGAAACAGGCATGAGTCTATATGTGTATTTAATTATTATAATCACATTTATTTCTACAAGTAACTTGACAAATACAGATTTTAAGTTATATAACAATATTGTGTTCTACACATAAACATGTGGTTCCTGAGATGTCTTACACCTCTCTGTAATTTAACTTGTATAAAAGTTGCGCCGTCGTCCAAATTCTCGTTAAAGTAATGGATGGTTATATATGGTGAAGGGAAGTAAAATACTCTTTAAAACATATTTACTGTAAAAGAAATCATGTAATGGCAAACTAATCGATGAAGTGACAGTCAAATGATAGCATGGAGCTTGAGTGATTTATGAAGACCATTAAGAAAGAGCTGAGTTGAGACACCTAGTTGCGGTTGATTCTGAAAGGTTGGTCAGCTTTCATTAACATAATTTCATTACCATCTGATATCATTTCCACATTAACATGGGTCTTTCGCCTTTACAAACATGGGTTTGTAGAGCATCGGCTTTGCAAAATCTCTAGTATGTTCTGTTTGGCTCGCTGGTGTAAGAATACCGAACTGATCGATAACAACTTTCTGTGGCATCATCGCAATAAACAACGTCTAAATAGTTGATGTTTTTTTATATGTTATAAATAACTCAAAGCAAATGCAACCTTTTTTAATACCTAAATATTCATCCAATGTTATAAAAGCAGGCAATATTACACATAATTACATAATCATTTTTGTGATTGGTGTACTAACTAAAGGTGTAACTTAATAAGTCTAATTCATTTATAAATTTATCCATTGATGCCACCGTGACTTTGGCTGTACATGTCGAAACTCAGCAATAATATTGGTGTTATCCTGAATGCTACTTCACCAGACAAGCTGGTTCATTTGTACCTTCACTAAATAATTGCCAATAGGCGAAAAGAACCGGTAGGAAATTATTTAGAAATTTAGATAAGTTATTCTTAATTTATCAGAATGATAATAAAAAAATGCAGTTTTCATTAAGCTAACTAACTAACTAGCTAAACTAACTAGCTTAATAATCATTTAGCTGTTTTTTAAAAGATTATTAAGCTATCGTCTGCTATCGACTGTATAAATTTTAATGTAAGTATTTTATCTTTAATATTCTGACCTGTACGAATAATTCCACCTTCATAGACTGACTAAAGATACTGTTACTATAAAAATAAATCTAGCCTCCCACTCCTTTCTGTAAATGTAAGGTTACTTATACTTACTCGTCAAGTTATAACTTGAGAAGATTGAGCGTTTATGTTAAGTTACCCAGATCGCAGAGATATATTGTGCGGGATATTTGTCTAGCAACATTTCCATGTGCGCGGCAAAAGGAAAACAGAGGATTCTCGGTTTGTAGATAGAACGAGGTGATATGTTGGAAAATGAGAGAAATTTTAAAATTATGCTCCTATTTGATAAACCTGAAGCAAAAAAGGCAAAATTATAAAAGGATTTTTGCAGATGTCTTTTTTATATTAATAAATCAATCCACTGTTGATATGGGTGTCAGATTTAAATTTCAGGTTGAATAAATCA
Organism: Catocala nupta; assembly: GCA_963675205.1. Taxonomy (NCBI): domain Eukaryota; kingdom Metazoa; phylum Arthropoda; class Insecta; order Lepidoptera; family Erebidae; genus Catocala; species Catocala nupta. Next base: position 30,625,694 of record OY776087.1, read on the forward strand.
CTGGATTTCTTTCGTGCAGCGGACCGACTTCTGATTGTCGTAAAAAGCTTATTATATAAGTTTAAAACACAAAATGCACTCTTTTATATAATGTTTATTAACCTGATTCTCATTCTTCTTCTTTTCTCATTTTCAAAATGATCCTATCATTTTGCAGACAAATGCATATGTTTTAAATAATAAATAATAGCAATATTAAAAATAACTGCCACCGGCTTTTTTATATTTCTATAGCACAACAAAGGCTCTAAGAATATTATATCAAAAACGGGTCCGACGTAGTTTTACTTAAAAATGTAAAAGATCTTAAATATATAATATTATAAAGCGAAATAACCTATTTAATACAATCGCGACCAGGACAAATACGTATTTATTTTCCAATCTAATTAATTGAAGCCGCCATCAGGTAGAAAGCGTAGAAACAACAACGAGACTAATCCAAAGAAAACACTCCGTGTAACCGCTCCACTTGATTGGTTCCGGACTACAAGCAATTAATCGTGAGATGGATACATGTGATTATGGTGTCTCAAATACCATGCTTTTTAAACAATTAATGGTAAGAATTGAGGGTTAAGACAGAAATGGATGTTTAATCAGAAGGCTTGATAAAAAGGACGGTTGAAGGTAATGTAGGTTTTTATGTTGTGTTGAATGCGCTATAGTCAAACATACTCATATATTGTTTAAGTTTGATATTACAAAGACTTGTGTTGTGTTTCTGTTATGAGTAAGGTTGCTAGGCATCTTAAGAAATTAAAGTTCTTTATTCTATTTACTAGTACCAACACAAGGTCTCCTCAAGGATCATAGGTCGGTTTAGGCTGACAGTCTCAGAAGAAATTTTCAAACAACGTTTTGTCTGGGAAAGTACATAAAGCCATTGGTTCTGCGCCTGATTCCTCTCCGGTCATATCGGTCTGCCGTCCCATCGGATTATTCACGGAACAGAAAACATATTAGTGCACTTGCTTTGTGTGCCCTATAATGTCTTCTGCGCAGGTGGCCGATTAGCCACCCTGACCGAAATTCTGTCTAATAACCTAATCCATATTATTAAATATCCTACCATACCAAAACCAATATCATACCTACATATTAAATAGTTTTTTATATATGAATAGGCTTTCGTAAATGTATATTGTATATCAGGATGGTATATTAAATACGATTTTAAATCTGCAAGATGATGTATTGATAAAATATACTACTGTACCTATAATAAGATTATATCAAATTGTAACATTGCCAATACTCGCGAGCTGCTTGTGAATGCACAGCTGACGTCAATTAATTTTAAGTAATAAGCGTAAGCCCCAAGTAAATTTATGGAACGTCCTGAAATGTCTATGTGAAAGTGATATTTCACAGCTGTGATATAATTTTTATAAGAGGTGACGAGACATGGGGTCACGTGATCGATTACTGAATTAAGCAGTGTTTTAAATTTGGGTTTTCTTTTCAGGATCTCTAAATAGAACCACGATGTTTAAAATTTTGTTAAGTATACGACAATGTATTATACTACAATGTATGTCGAAACTGCAATTGAATTTAATACACCGGTGCTATACCTTTGGCGTTTAAATTAACGATACTAATTCTGAATCTTTTTACACTAAAGATAATATAATATAATAATAATATTCTACCACATACACACAACACCATCTAGCCCAAACTAACCAGAGCTTGTACTATGGGTACTAGACAATGGATAAACATACTTACATACGTTTTTTTTTCGGTAAATACATACTTATTATACATAGAAACACCCAGACGAAGACAAACATCCATGTTCATGCACACAAATGTTTGACTTGTGCGGGAATCGAACCCGCGACCTTTAGGCGTGGCAGTCGGTTACACTAACCACTACGCCATAGAGGCCGCCAATGATGGACGTTTTTTGAAATAATATATATAAAATATAAAATAATATTTATAAAAAAATATTTCACCATATTCTGGCCAGTGCTAACTATCTCTAAAAGAAGAGATACCGTGTTAAAGCAGATTTCTTACAATAGTCAGGTCAAAAGAAAGGTGCCGCCCATGCCAATACCTATTTTGGTTTGATAAACCTTAGAAATTGACTTCATATAAAATACCAACGGTACGCTGTTTTTAAACACATGGAATCATTCCTTGACATTTAATAAAGCACAGATATGTACATAAGTAAACTGATCGCTGCCAAATATGAGCTCTAAACGTTATAAATATAAAAATATTCTAAGTATAATAAAGATGTGGTGGGTCTCATTTACAACTAATAAGTTACTAGAGACTAGAGATCGCGCTGTGCTCAATTCTACACTAGTCTATACAACTTGTGCCTAAATCGCGCTAGCAATATTGAAAAATCCAGTTAATGAATAATAAGCTCTTGGCATTAATCAATAGGCCGCGAGTTTCCAGGCTCAATTACACAGTCTGATCATGTAATCACCGTTTTTTGTTAGAAGCTCAGCCAGGGTAATGGCATACCATTTCTCCTCGCTTTCTCCTTTACATTATCATGCCGAAAGCTCCCCGCTTCACACTACAACCTCCTTAGAACCACCATGACAGCGCCCACAAAGAAGAAAAGTTTTACAGCGGTGACTAACCCCCTCACCGTTCTTTTGGAGTTCAGCAATATCCGGGGACTCCACTCCAATCTAAAAGCCGTCCATCATCACTTGAAGACGGTCCGGCCTGCTCTGCTGTTCTTGACAGAGACTCATATTCGTCGTCCTAACGATTACGCCTACCTGCTTTACCCCGGCTGCACGCTCGAGGAGAATTTTCTGGCCAAAGCTGGGGTCTGTATACCATCTTGAAGTGGAAATATAAACGTTGTAAACAATTAAACTGCGATAGAATCCGAACAAAGTCATTTAATTTAAATGTGTAACATTATATCAGTATATACATTATTTGATATTGATTGTTTGATAATGGTATTTGAGACGAGTAGTTCTAAGTGTATTGTTTGCAAGAGTTTCAAATTATATTGTACTGAACTTCGGATTCTTAATACTTAGTTCAGACGTCTAGACAAAGGCATTTAGAAGTTTATACTTATAGATTATTATCAAGATTATCACATTTCAAAGGGAGTATATAATCTTCTATTCTATTTTTTATCTGAAAACTTCCGACGTCGATCTCTGTCTATTTAAACAGAGATGTATTTTTTTAGATCAAGTCAAATAAAAGCCGAATGCATGTCATATCAAATCGAAAACAAGAAAGCAAAAAATAGTCACAATGAAATATTTCCAGCAGCATAAAAGCGGGAAAAACTAAATTTCATGAATGAAACTCTAATCGAAATCAAATAATCTTTAAACTTTGAAGCAGAGCTGGAAACTCCGTCCTCACTGTATTACCCCGGTACTTTACCAACTAAGTTACAAAGAACCACGTTTACTTCTACTTTTTCGACGATTTTATGTGTTTCTCATTTATGTCATCGGTCAGTTTGACTATTTATCGTACTATATCAGATTAGGACTACATCATTCTTACCAGGGCTTCTGATGCAGCACGTTTCGAAAGAATCTGCTTTTGACTATTACTGACGCAAAGAAGTGAATATTTGTATTAGAAGCATATATAGAAATACATCAGATATCGTTTTTTTAAGATTCATCAGATGTACTGGTTCGATAACAAACAGTTATAATCTTCAATTAATATATTTGGTTAAGTTTGTATGCGTGAACGATGTTTTTCAATATAGGTACATAACGATATCGTCGTATTAAGATAATATTCTTGCTATAACAGTTGTGTTCGTCCGAAAACGCCAGCGTAAGCATAACGAATGAAGGTCTCGTGTCTATACGCAAGTTTTGTCCTACTAACTATACCGATGGCGGAATTGTTTTAAAAGTATTTGGTCGGTACAAATATGTCAAATTTTACTAGTACGGAATGGAATATTTGTTCTATCCACAGTAGTCTAGTATCTTGGGTCAGTTTATTCAATGTCTGTACAGTCCTCACTATACAATGATTTCTAGTGGAATATTTGTCTATTAAAAGACTAGAATATGGAGTCGGAATTTCCTGTAGAACAAAATAATTTCATTCTATTTCATGAACAGGTTTTATTTTTAACCCTCGACGCAATAACGATTTGTGTTATAAGTTTGACGTGTCTGTGTGTGTGTGTGTGTGTGTGCGCGCGCGCGCGCGCGCGTGTGGGTGTGTGTGTATGTGTGTGTGTGTGTGTATTTGTGTGTGTGTGTGTGTTTGTCTGTGTGTGTGTGTCTGTCTGTGGCATCGTAGCTCTCGAACGGATGAACCGATTATAAATTTGTTTTTTTTTTATTTGAAAGGTGAATTAGTCGGGAGTGTTCTTAGTTATGTTTAATGAAAATCGGTCCAAGATGGCCGCCGCCACAAAATGATGGATTACATATTTTTCCACATCTTCCTCAATATGGGTATCAAATGAAAGGGCTTGACTAGTAGAATACTCTACACTATGATAAATTTCAAACCCAATATGGCCGCCACCACAAAATGGCGAATTACATTTTTTTCCACAACTCCCTCAATATGTGTCGGGGGTTTTTAAATTTTTAATTTATATTTATTCAATATTTAATTGATGCCCGTTTGTTTTATAGTATTTTAAATATTTGGCATGTCTAAATAATATTTGGAATTATTTTATGGCAATAAAATATTTGCATTTAAATTGTTTCTCACGTTCGTAAACAAAATTCAGACTCAAAATCATAACGACAAATACTACAATGGCTCTTGTAAACTTGCAAAATACAATAAATCGTATATATTTGCGCTCTATACCGAAAATGTTCTTGACTACAAAGTAGATCTGTTAGTTCTGTTGCCCGTTGAATAATCCAGCGCGATTTGACAGCAACCTCGGTCAGAATACAAGTATCTGTTTGTGATAGAGTACGAAAACGTAACAGGAAAGCGGAGCTATTTGTGCACAATGAAGATATTGCAACTACAGTGTCGGATTTTGATTATATAGCTATTTATATAGAAGGATATAAACTGAAACTGTACTGTAACTGAAAATGTTTTCCTTCGTTTACGCAGCTTGCTACACATTAGACTGCTGTGGTGCATAGCGGTAGTAAATGCAACTGCCGTACATATAATCTTGGATTCGAATCCCGGGAAACTCATAATAACAGTCAGGAGTTGGACATTGGCGGTGTCACACAACTCCGTGCTTCGGGAAATACATGAACTGCTTCCTGCACTTAGTCTCTTTGGTTGGATTGCCATCCTATCGAAGTATGAGAATGAAGGAATAAAGAATGAACTTGTGTTTGCGCACACACTTGTGCATTATAATATGTGCTTCGCAGATGGCTAACTTTCGTAAAGAACCACCGGGACCGAAATTCGATCTGGAGCACATTATTTTTATTTGCTACACGTTGCAAACTAAACAACTTTTACGATCCCTTTCTGAGCTATCAATGTTAAACTGCTTCCAAACTTTCATAGACATGTCTATCAATAAGAACATCCACACAAAGCTACTGTTTATCAAACGATAAAAGTTTGCTAACCCCAGCAGCCGCACGCGCTGTTATATTTTCTTTGTTCTGCAGAGGATTCCAACTAATTACGACAAAAATTATAATTACTTTTTAAAAAGCGGGCTTTTACTACAGAATGCCCTCGGACATCAAAAGAATATACTGGTTCAACGCTTTTAGGATGAGACTTGCTCGAGAAACGCAAACAAATCACTATTATAAAATGAAAGTGAATGGGTTAAAATGAAAAAATTCAATTGAACTCATTTTCTCTGTTAGTAAGTTTTACCAAATCTCTGGAAATAAATACGGTAGACGACAATTATGAGTACCTATTATGTGGGACCCAAAAACATACATGCCGTCATTTAGATGTAATACACCATTATCTTTACCAAGGTTTCTACCAAATATATTTTCTTAAAACAATCTACCACATTTTTTTGCCCTGTCCAAATATTTTCAAACCGGTTTTCACCATTCAACTTTGCTCCCATAAAACATAGTTGGTCTTAACTTTATAAATTACTTGGCACACTAATTTCTGGACAATGAATCTCTCACCAGGGTGGTAGTTAATTCAATCAGGACAAAATTACGAGCCGTGTTAACAAACCAGGGCAACGAAAAATATGTGGAAAACTTCCTGGTAAAGAAAAATAAGTCTGTGTGATTGGTGAAATAATGGTGCAAGTATCTTATATTTTAAATCAGTCTATTTAAGTAGGTAGTCTTAGTTTTACTGGTTTAAAGTATTTTCGGAATTTTCAAAAAATTCTCAGTAACACTACAAATCCCAGTAGATGATAATATAGCCGCCCTCTATTACATGGAACCAAAAGCTATTATTCTAACGAAATGTTATTTTTAATAATAATGTCCTTCAGACCGAATTTCAATCACGGCGGCTGGTATTAACGTAGACTGGCCATCTGCGCAAGAGATATTATAGTGCACAAGCGTGTGCGCAAACACAAATGCACTCTCTGTTCCTTAACTCTCATGACCCGATGGGACAATAATCCGATATGACCGGAGAGAGATCAGGCGCAGGACCAACGCCTTTACGTGCTTTCCGAGGCACGGGGGTGTCTAACACCGCCAACTTCCTAACTCCGAACTGCTATTGAGCTTTCTTAACAGAAAAACCTAATAACTTTTTGTTGGCCTGACCCGGGATTCGAACCCGAGACCTCATGCACAGCAGTCGCATTCACTACCGCTGCGCCACGGAGACAGTTTTTAATAGATACGTATAGACGTGAGACTATGTTTATAAAGTCTACATTTCTAAAACTAATCTAAGAGCTGACGTTTAAATACTTACAATAGTATCTAAATTCGCTTAAGGGTTACAGATAGCAGTGATAGCTAAGAGGGAGACCGTTGGATTGCCATGCTATGCCTGCCATGGAACTCGAGACCCCTAGGGTCTCGAGTTCTATTCCAAGGTACCACTGACTTTTCGAAGTTATATGCGTATCAATTATTTAATTAGCGCTTGCTTTAACGGTGAAGAAAAACATCGTAAAGATACCTGTATATCTGAGAGTTCTTTATAATGTTTTCGATGATATGCTGGGTTCACGTGGTGGACTATGGCCTAACTCTTTTCACACTGAGAAATGACCCGTGCCCTGCTGTAGGGCAGTTTTTATACAAGGCTGGTATTATAAGGGTCACTAAAAGATTCAAATCAACTATCTCGATATATTAAATGTCGTAAAAATTAATGCAGTCATACCTGTAATTAACCTGTGTGTAATAAGTTTAAAAGTCGTCTGTGTCTGAAGACGAGACGCCTTTCAAAATTAAGGTGCTGCATAATTTTGTAATTATATTTTATGAGATCCGGTCAATGTGGAGATGTTTGGAGAGGGTTATTGGCACTTAATCACGTGTTTACCTACCGTTTTATACCTACTGGATATAATATACTCCTAGGAGATTCACGCGAGTGAAGTACGGCCAGAAACGATTATTCAAATAAACTTTAACATATTTTTAATAAGGTTTTCCTGACACCTCGCACTTGGCTGCTGAGCTGGTTTTATCACATAAACAAGCTTTAATGTAAAATCCTGTATATATCGGATGTTACATTCAAGCTTGGTCGTATATAAGGGACGTACATATACATAGGGTATATTTAAATCGTGAAAATCACATACAAGGGGAATTTAATCAAGGAAAACCTTTCATTAATTTATACGATTGACTTAAAATTTTGCCGATTCTGTGATTCCCTATTCAGATAAATTACTGGCGTGAATTTTTCGTCTATATAATGTATAAAAGATGGCAAATATTGATGGAATGTTTTGCAGTTGAAAAGTAGGTTTTCCCATTATAATTGGAATTAAAATTTCTCATACTACTAATTACATTTAAAATTCTTTAAATAAAATGATTCAAATTCACTTAGAGACTATATGTGTATCTATCTTTACGACTATACTACCAACGGGTGGGCAGAGGTACACTTCTGCTTTTCTTTGGACCTTTTGCCCTGTTTTTGGACCGCCAAATCTGGCGAAATGTGAGTATCTACTACTACTTTGACTAAAAATTACAAAAGCAGAAATATGCAAAGTTCAACTTTAAAATGTATTTTAAGCCTTTGATTTTATCACAGACATGACGCTACATTACTGTCCTAAAAGAAGACCAAGCTATTTAGATACACGCTGTATAAAGCAGATCATAAAGAAATAAATAATAGTCAGAATTTATTATCGAAAAAAAAATACAAAATACGCATGTTTCCTGTGTACTCAGGAAAACTAAAAGGTATACCTACATCAAAGAAATGAATGGCTTAGACGGTGAGGCAGTGAACTACAATGTGGGTAATATCAGCCCTATATTTTTATTCTAAATATTCAACTGAGTTGAGAAACTTGCGTATAAGGCAACAGTGCACATTTATTGTGGTTGACCCATTTTTATATGGCATGTTGCTCTCTTAGTCAGATGCATTCGATAGTCAAAGAACTTTATGTTGTTCGTACGCAGATGTCGAATAAAAAGGGAGTGCATGCTATTTGCGATTTTTTGAATTTTTATTTTACTTCTATTATGGCATACAAGCCTACGGCCCACCTAATGGTAAGTGGTCACCGTAGCCTATGGACGCCTGCAACTCCAGAGGCATCACTTGCGCGTTGCCAACCCTTTAGGAAAGGAAGTGGTAAGGAGAAGAAGCGGGAAGGGGGAAAGAGAGTGATTGGGCCTCCGGTACTCTCACTCACCGAACGAAACACAACAGTAGGAATACTGCTATTTCACGTCGATATTCTGTGAGAGGGTAGTCCTTCCCCGGTCGAGCCGGCCCACTCATGCTTTTCTTATTACACCAGACAACTCCCTCTCTAGGAATAAATCCTGTGTCGCGGGGGAATTAACAAACAGTCAAACAACGGACACAAAAATCACCCAGATTCGTAACAACCATTTGTTGATCTCATAAAGTTTTGTCTCTTGTGGGATTTGAACCCACAACACTCCGCGCAGTGTCAGTGGCGAGGTGAGCACTTAATTCATTACGCTAACCGTGCAGTCAGGCAATTACTTCAGACAACTCATTGACAACGTATTTATTCATGTATTAAAATTAATTTAAAATGTCTTTCATTTGGTAAACAGATGGATGAAGGTAAATCTTAAATGAGATTTTAGACTATGTCTAAGATATGCTATAATCGGTCGTCTTATCTGTCACTGTCGATGCGCTGCGTGGTATGAATTTGATCTCTGTACGGGTTAAAAAAATGTATGGTTTATGAAAGAGTTTCGCCGAGTCTAAATGTTCTTTGTGTTGGTTGTTTCAACGATATTGAAGTTCCGTCAATTGGGAATTATTAATAGTGCGGGAGTTGAACTCAAACAAAAAGAAAAGAAAGTCAACAGAATTTAATTAACGACATAAGAGAAAAATAGACTTCTCTATGAATATACAAATCCAATAAAAAAGTAACACGTGAAATTAAGTTCAGTACTTTGCAAGACCTTGGCATTGTCAATAACAAATTCGTATTCACTCCTACGTAACACTACTATTATTGTTGACTCGTGAAAAAGTTGTCGGGCTTGGCAAATTCACAACATACAAGTGATTGTACTAATAGAAAAGTCCAAAAAGTTTGGAAATGACATAAGTAATCGACAAATCACGCGGTTGAACAGTAAAGTCTAGTTCATACCTGACGGCGCGCAATGAATACTTGTATTTATAAAAAGTGACGCGGTTGAATTGTTAAGTCAAGTTCATACCCGAGCTGACTAATAATCGTGATTTTTAGAACGATTTCGTTGATTCATGAAGTAACTAAAGTGCCTGCGGCGTAAGTAAATACAAGTCTATTTAAATAAATGAATACCTGAAATGTAAATATGTATAATGTAAACTCATCGCTTCGGTTTTACATTGCTCCTTTCAGTATCTCTCTTGCCGACTTTTTAATTATAATATATTATTTTCTTTTATGTGACCAACAACGTCATAATATAAACATGCATGAACTATTTCACATTAAATATGCCACTTCAAAAACTACCACCTATTAATTTTAGAATGATTTACTTTAAGCGTTCGTACATCAAATGTGAATCATACTTTAGTTTAGGGTTAGTAAAAAAAAAACTGTAAAGAATGCCCACGTATTACCTAGATTCTCATTTTCGCCGAATACATATTATATATTATGAATCTAACATTTGTTATATATTCGTAAAAATTGTACGTTAGTTTTTCTTGAAATTCAAATTCGGCAGTTGTGTGTTGATAAAACTAAAATTCAGTAAGTTTGGTACAAATCATAGGGAATCATCAAATCAACCCTGCTTTTATAGGCTTAGAACTTAGTTAGTAAAACTGTGCCTGTTTTTATACTGAGAAGAATGACGTTGACCAAATGCTATGCAAACTTTTTAAACATACTGAAACATGGCAGTAAAATCTCGAGAGTATAGGCAGAAGTTTATTCCACACATGATATATTTCCGATAGCAGAAGTATGTTAGACATAAATTATGCCCGCAACTTTTAAGTTCTCAGGTAACAGGTCTAAACAACTGTATACCGAGTATTTTAAGAGCAATATCCAAAACGTTTTTACTCAACCAGGGCACTGAGCTCAAGGCTCAAGATGAGCTGCTCCTAAAAGAAAACTCATTGTAGACCGGTATTACATTATTGTAAAATAAAGCATTTGAGAGAAGTAATTTAATTATCTACTACGAAGTCACAAACGGAATACGTAAACTGTAAACATGCATGCAATGTGAAATATACATGTCGACAAATTTAATTTATTATCCGTTATAAGCTTTTTATAGCAGAAATGTATGTCACGGCTTTTAAATTTACTCTATAAGCCGGTAGAAAATCATTATATTATTATTATTATTTAATACTTATCGTACACATACGACCGGTATAAAGTGTGTGAAATTATTTATAGCTTAAACTGAGTGTTTACTTTTTTAATCGGCGACACAAGTAAATTACAAGAAGTTTAAATACCTAATGATGCTCTCGACACTAAGCCCATTGATAACCAAACTGACTTTTTTTTATGGTTTAGGTGGCAAACGAGCAGACGGATCGCCTGATGATAAACGATTACCGCCGCCCATGGACACCCGCAACACCAGAGGAGTCACAAATGCGTTGCCCGCCTTTTAAAAAGAAGTACGCTCGAGGCAGAAAATTTCTGGAAAAGCGCACAGTTGTGGACTGCCAACCATCTAAATGATGGGAATGGAAATTCTGTCGCGTAGGACGATGGCGAAAAGAGGCAGGAATCAGTCCGAACAATTCCTCGGAGCACTCCCCGTAGTAAAAGCGATAGAAGATGCATAGCGAGGCCACATCTCTACGCAGCGCCAAGGGATCTAGCCGATTTGAAACAACCGGGCAGTCGACGATTCGAGTCGCTCTCCGTTGAATGCGGTCTAGAGGGAGAAGCTGGTACTGGGGTGCCCCTGCCCAAAGATGAGAACAGTATTCCATATGAGGCCGAACCTGCGCCTTGTAAAGTAGTAGGTGGTGGCTCGGCGTGAAATACTGTCTCGATCTGTTGAGCACGCCAAGCTTTTTCGAAGCTAATTTAGCCTTACCCTCTAAATAGCCGTGGAACTGGACTTCACTCGATATGTCAACACCAAGTATTCCAATATTGGCTGAGGCAATTATGGAGATGTGCTCAAAACGAGGAGATACGACCAACGGAAGTTTTTTAGCGGTGAACGCGCAGACTTGTGTCTTTGTGGGGTTAAATTGGACCAAATTAAGTCTGCCCCAATCTGAGACTTGCTTTAAAGAGGTTTCAATTTCCGACACAAGTTTGTTTCGGCTCTCAATAACGTTTTCCCGAGAGATGTTAGCGCGGCCGGTATAGAGAGCATCGCTCGTGCTGTCGTCCGCATAACAATGAATGTTGCTTATTTGCAACATGTCATTGATATGGAGGAGGAACAGAGTAGGCGATAGCACACAGCCTTGAGGGACACCAGCATTTACAGGCATGGAGTTAGAGCATCCACCGTCGACTGCGACCTTAATGCTTCTGTCTGCTAAAAAGCTAGTGACCCATTCGCATAATCTCTCGGGAAGCCCATAGGAAGGGAGCTTCGAAAGAAGCGCTTTGTGCCAGACACGATCAAAGGCCTTCGCTATGTCCAAACTTACCGCCAAGGCTTCCCCCTTTGTCTCGATCGCCTGTGCCCAACGATGTGTTAGGTATGCTAGAAGACCAGCAGCCAACCGACCCTTACGGAAACCGTACTGCTGGTCACTAAGCAGCTGATGACCCTCTAGGTACCGTAAGAGCTGACAGTTGATAACGGATTCCACTATCTTCGAGAAAAGGGGGGTTATGGCTATCGGTCTGTAGTTGGATGGATTTGAGCGGTCGCCTTTTTTTGGAATCGGGTGGACCAATGCTGACTTCCATGATGTCGGGACTACGCCAGAAGAGTAAGAAAGCCGAAATAGTCGCATTAAGACCGGCGCCAACTCAGGAGCGCACATCTTTAACACGATAGGAGGGATTCTATCAGGCCGACTCGACTTATGGATATTAAGGGATAGAAGTGCTAAGCGCACTGAGCGTTGGTAGAACTTGATATCCGGCATACAACCGTCACACCGCGGTATAGTAGGCGGTTTTTGTACCCCGTCATCCAAAGTCGAGTTGGACGCAAAAAGTTTTCCTAGAAGATCGGCTTTCTCTTTTGCGTCGTGGGCCAACGAATCATTTCCCATGTGTAGAGGTGGAAAGGATGGCTTGCAAAAATTTCCCTCGATAGCTTTAGCAAGAAACCAGAATGTACGAGTTCCCGAAGGAAGACGCTCAAGCCTCTCACCAATTCTACCAATGTGCTCCGACTTCGCTCTTGCAATGTCTCTTTTGAAGGACCTGGAAGCAAAGTTATATTCCTTTTTTAATGCGCTGGTATTTACATCACATGCCGTCACCGAATCAGTCCAGGCTTGGTAAGCTTCCTGCTTCCTGCGAGAAGCGTTTTTGGAAGATGGACCAAACCAAGGCCGAAATTTGCCACCAATGGGGACCACAGAGGACGGAATAAAAAGCTCCATACCCTGTAGCACCACATCAGCAACAGAGTCAGCAACGGCATTGGGATCATCCGGCGAGAAGCATACTTGTCCCCAAGGGTAGGACGCAAAGAAGGACCGCAGCCGATCCCAATCTGCTGACTTGTAGTGCCACACATGGTGGCTGCGTGTGACACGCGATTGCGGCGGGCACGTGAGAGGCACTGTACTCCGGACAAGGCAATGATCTGAGGAACCAAGTGGGGCGCCAACAGATACGCGGTAGCCATCCGGATGTGAAGTCAAGAGAAGGTCCAACAGTGAAGGATTTTGGCTCTCCACATCTGGGATTCGCGTGGGCGTGGTAACCAGTTGTGTCAGGCCATATTCCAGGGCGAAGTCGTGAACAGATCTCCCCGCATGATCGGTCTTACTGGAACTGAGCCAGTCGGCGTGGTGGGCGTTAAAATCACCAAGTAAAACGATCTCTGTGGACGGGATCTGCTGCTGCACCAAGTCTGAAGCCATCTGGATGTGCTCAATGAGTCGGTCAGTTTCGGTGTCACCGCTATGGGACCTATAGAGGCACGCATAGACGCGGGGATGGTCATGGCTGTCTACACGGAGCCATAAGATGGAGAGGTCCCTACCTTCAAGATTGCTGAGGCGACGAGAGCTGATATCGTCTCTGACATACACGCACACTCCGACCCTAGACAGAAAGGAGTGTTCTAGTCCGTACCCAGGGTAGTTGAGGTAGGATATGTCTGCTTATGTCGCTCTCCTGCCCCCCACCTAAGGGTTCTGGGTGGCAAGGCCTCAGGGGACCCTGCCACCCGTGAGTAAGAACCCATAGAGGGCGCGCGCGGTGTTCCCGCGCGCCTTCTAACGTCGAAAGGGGAGAGCTGCGAAATGCTCTCCCCCGGGGACGAGAGGAGGTCGGGTCCCATTGACCCGGCCGGCACCCACACGGGGGGGCCTGCTATGGATGAATCTTTTTAGACTCCCAACAGGCCCCCCCCACTGGGTGAGAGAGGGAACACCCCAGGTTTTTTTAGTGGGTATACCAGCAATAGGCTGGTGAGTCCCACACGCCCCGCCGGTGCCGTCCCCTAGCCGGCGGGTAGTGCATCAAGCATTTTTTCCTGGGTATCAAAAAAAAAAAAAAAAAGGATATGTCTGCTTTTGGAGGGGTCCGCATCGGGGTGGAGCCGAGTATGAAATACTTGGGGCTCCACCTCGACGGCCGCTGGAACTTTCGCGTCCATTTTAGCCGCCTGGTCCCCCGGTTGATGTCGGCGGCGGGAGCGCTTAGCTCTCTGCTGCCGAATATCGGGGGGCCGAGTGTCGTCTGCCGCCGCCTCTATCTGGGGGTGGTGCGGTCGATGGCCCTGTACAGGTCGCCCATCTGGGCCGACGCCCTCGATCGCCGAAACATCACCCTCCTGAGGAAACCACAGAGGGCGATGGCGATCAGGGTGTCGCGGGCGTACCGCACCGTCTCCTATGAGGCGGCGTGCGTTTTGGCGTCATCGCCGCCCTGGGATTTGGAGGCGGAGGTCCAAGCGTCGGTGTATCACTGGCGCGCGGACCTCCAGCTCCATGGTGAGGAACCTACTCACAGGGCGGTGGAGACGCGAAGGTCCCAGGCTCGACTGGTCCTTGAGGCGAAATGGGAGGAGAGACTGGCCTAGCCCCGCTACGGGGTGAGGACCGTCGAGGCTGTCCGTCCAGTGCTAAGGCAATGGATGGACAGACGGCGCGGACCACTCACCTACCGGCTTACTCAGGTGCTCTCCGGACACGGCTGTTTCGGAGAGTACCTGTGCAAGATAGCCGGTAGGGAGCCGACAACCAGGTATCACCACTGCGAGGAGTGCGACCGGGACACGGCGCAGCACACGCTGGAGGAGTGTCCGGCGTGGGCCGAGGAGCGCTGTGCCCTGGTCGCCGTGATTGGCCCCGACCTCTCGTTGCCGACCGTCGTATCCATGATGGTCGGCGACGACAGGTGCTGGGGTGCAATGAGGTCCTTCTGCGAGGCTGTCATCTTACAGAAGGAGGCGGCGGAGCGGGGTGTGAGGAAGATCCTTACGCCCCGGACATCCGCCGCCGGAGGAGGGGGCGCAGGAGACGCGCTTATGTCGCTCTCCTGCCCCCCACCTAAGGGTTCTGGGTGGCAAGGCCTCAGGGGACCCTGCCACCCGTGAGTAAGAACCCACAGAGGGCGCGCGTGGTGTTCCCGCGCGCCTTCTAACGTCGAAAGGGGAGAGCAGTGAAATGCTCTCCACCGGGGACGAGAGGAGGTCGGGTCCGATTGACCCGGCCGGCACCCACACGGGGGGGCCTGCTATGGATGAATCTTTTTAGACTCCCAACTGGCCCCCCCCACTGGGTGAGAGAGGGAACACCCCAGGTTTTTTTAGTGGGTATACCAGCAATAGGCTGGTGAGTCCCACACGCCCCACCGGTGCCGTCCCCTAGCCGGCGGGTAGTGCATCAAGCATTTTTTCCTGGGCATCAAATAAAAAAAAAAAAAAAAGGTTGTGTCTGTTGGAGACGATATCTGCGTCTCGGTCAAGGAGAGCAGGGCTGGCTTTGCTGTCTCGAGGTGGTGGTGAACAGCATTAAGATTACTATGTAATCCCCTGATGTTGCAAAAGTCCACGGCTAGCGTGGCAAGGGGTGCTATGGTATTTCTACTCTTGCCTCGGGCATTATTGAGCGCAGTTTTGCCCCCCCTCAGAATACGAGGGACGACCTGGGCGTTCACGCTCAGGTACATTCTGCCCTGAGCGTGGACGCCCAGAGAGGGATTCTCCAACGCTAGCGCAGTTGGTACCCTCCTGGGGTAGCGTTCGGTAATTCAACTGTGCCATCATAGGGGGGGTGGGCTTTGGGCTTCCGGTACCCTCACTCACTCGACGAAACACAACGCAAGTGCTATTTCACGTCGGTTTTTGGTGAGGCCGTGGTATCACTCCGGTCGAGCCGGCCCATTCGTGCCGAAGCGTGACTCTCCCACGGTGACTGAAACTTTATAATGTATACAGGGTGTCCGGTAATTAATGGATAACCTGGAAATGTCTTACAGTGAAACTGACGGCCGTTCAGAAAAAATATGAAAATATCTATCCTAACTACTACCTGAGATATGTGTTCTTTTTTAATTACCATGTGTAACTTTCTTGTATACTACGACCATAAATGAATGAAATCCATCGGTTTTTTATTGTTTTACTATTTAACACTAATTATGCTAATAGATAGACAGTCAAAGTGTGCTATGCTTATAGCTTGCACTTTTTAATATATATATTTTTTTCAATTTTTTCTTTTCTTCTGAACCTGACCTTCCGACGCAGGTCCTCACCGGGCATGGATGCTTCGGGAGGTACTTGTGTCGTATAGGCCGGGAGGAGACATCTAGTTGTCACCACTGCGGTGACGGCCCCGAGGATACGGCGCTACACACACTCGTGGAGTGCCCGGCTTGGGAAGAGCAGCGCCGGTCGTTAACCGGGGCACTGGGTGTCCAAATCCTCTCGCTGCCGGAAATGGTTCTGTCCATGGTCTGGAGCGAGGGTGCATGGGAGGCCGCCGTCGCCTTCTGCGAGGCAGTGATATCCGCGAAGGAGGCGGCGGAACGGGGAGGGAGGTGGTCTCGCCCCACCCAAACCGCAGGAGACGCGCGCAGACCTCCAGCCACCCTAGGGGGCAGCCTGCGGGCGGTTGACTTGGGTAGTCGGCCGCCCGAGCAGCACAGGCCCGAGGGAGGGGTGTAAGCGTCCCGCGCTTCAGTGGAGGGGAGGGCTATACCAGCTGGTCCTCCCCCAAAGAGCTGGGGCCCGCCTAGTTACTTGGCGGGCTAAGACCTGTCGGTGTCGCTGCGAATGCTAGCGCGAACCCCGTGGCACCGACACTAGGTACTGGAGAAACGTCGTCAGGGGTTTAGTGGGTATGGAGCCGGCTTCTCTGGCTCGAGCTCCACACACCCGCGCCCTGCCCGGGCGCGGAAGGAGCGTAAACGCATTCCACTGAGGTTAAAAAAAAAAGAAGTTAATTAACAATACTTTTTCTGGATGAAAGGTGCCCTATGTCCTTTCCAACACGCATGTAACGGAGTGTTTGAACGTGATTTTCACCCCTTTAAACCGACGGATTGACTTGAACTTTACACACTTATCAAGGACCGATGACAATACAATAATTTACAAAAATAAAAGTAAATAATTGTTTATAAAAACTATAAAACACGCTTTATTAAGACAAGTAGAAAATAATTTAATAATTTTAACCCCATGCTTTTTAACATTAAAATTATTTAATTATTTTCTACTTTTTTAATAAAGCATGTTTTATAGTTTTTTTTATTATTATTTACTTTTGTTTTTAAACTATAACTTTGTTTTTTGTTTGCCTGACAACGTATACCGTAAAATTTCATGATGATCGGTTGAGTAGTTTAGGCATAAAGGGTAACAAACAAACTCACATGCGCATTTATAATATTAGTAACGATTTAAAATACTATATACGGATTTTATCGCGTTATTTATTGTACACTCTATTACATAATTTTGAAAACTGTTACACTACTATACTACTATTAAACGTTACTAATTTTAAGCTAATTAAATTATTAAAGCTATTTGTATTTAAGTTTACACTTTGCCCGACGTTTCGGTTGCTTTTCAGCAGCCGTGGTCACGGGGAGACTGAGTTTACCCTGTTAGTAGTTTAATTTCAATGAATAACATTCGCGTA
The DNA here is from genome assembly GCA_963675205.1 of Catocala nupta. Taxonomy (NCBI): domain Eukaryota; kingdom Metazoa; phylum Arthropoda; class Insecta; order Lepidoptera; family Erebidae; genus Catocala; species Catocala nupta. The sequence continues at coordinate 30,643,550 of OY776087.1, forward strand.
AACAGAAGACAATATTAGTAAGGATAACCAGAATTATTTTTATTGTTCAATTACATTTACAAAGGGATTAAAAGTTATTAGGAATTTTGTCAACGTATTCTATTCATTATAGAATTTGAAGCTGTGTCGTATAGACTTGAGCAGACTAGCTCACCTCATAAAACGTAGTACCTACCAGAGCTGGCGATATATGTATTTAATTATTCATCCTAACCCTTCTGAACATATACACGAGAGGATAAAAATATAAATTATAGTTTAAAGGGTGCTTTATAAAATATTTTGATAACCCCACGCTTTTTTACATTAAAATAATAAATTACTTTCTACTTTTTTAGTTTGTTTTTTTAATAAAGCGTGTTTCATAGTGTTTGCTTTTTGTAACTATTATTTATTTTTACTTTTTAAACTATTATTTATTTTTCATATTTTTCTAAATTATTTAATTGTCATCGGTCCTCGACAAGTGTGCATAGTTTTAAATCAATCCGTCGGTTTGAAAGGGGTAAAAAGCACGTTCAAAGATTCCGTTACATAGATAAATAAATACCAAGCTAATAAAAGCGTGGTAAAAAAAGACTTAGTACTAGCTTTTAAATCCCCTTGTTGGGTTGTATGCTATAACTAATATTTTCAAAAACATATCGTGACTAGCACGATAAAACAAAGAGTACCTAAGTATTACTGATATGTGGCCAAGCTAAAAACTACTACTGAAAATAGTGAATATATTTCCAATTATTCAGTACGTACATTTTCCGTATGTAGTTTATTTTTCTACGATATACGAATTTTAGTCTGAATAAAAATAAATAATAGTTTAAAAAACTAAAAAACTCGCTTTATTGCAATATCTTAGAGAGCACCCACGCTTTTTTACATTTAAATTATTAAATTATTTTCTACTTTTTAGTTTTTTTTTTGTTTTTTTATTTTTTACAACATTTTTGTTTTTTAGACTATTATTTATCTTTGTTAATTCTTTTTTCCTATTTTATTGTATTGTCATCGATCCTCGATAAGTGTCCAAAGTTTCAAATCAATCCGTCGGTTTGAAAGGGGTGAAATTCACGTTCAAAGATTCCTTTACATAGATTCATAGATACATAGACACATAGATACATATATATATCAAGGTAATAAAAGCATGTTAAAAAGAGTAAGATTCCTTGATAACGGACTATAATTTTTTTAAATAACAGATTATTTCTGCAACATACAAAAAATTTGAGTTAATGTAGAATCAGGCTGTTATGTTTCACAATCAAGAACAACTGCGTAACTGACTACTCTGAAGTAGCTCTAGAGCACTGCTCTAAAGTACTAAACTAAAACAGAAAATAATTTAAATAATTTGATTTGAATTCAGCCAAGTACTGGAAATTGAAAATAACTTTTAAATTAAATTACTTAGTCAAATTAAATTGAATGACAGCGTTTTACTTGATTTGATTAAAAAATCTAAAATTACAGAGGATTGTTCACGGAGCCGTCTAGTGACAATTAAATGAATTATAAAAGCGTATTCTTCTGACGTGTGTAAATTTTTAAAATCATACGTGAAATTGGTGGATATTTAATCGCTACCTACTATCATTACTATTAAACTATTTTTAGCTAGTCATTGATTATTTAGAATATTCGTTTCTTTTCATATTGGTTCAATTGATCCATTGTCGCAATATCGTGAGGCAGTTTAAATTTACACCCAGACTCAGGATGATTATCTATATTACACAAATAATTCTCGCGTGCGGGGTTTAAATCCACAATAAGATGACTGCTTGCCCGCTACGTCATCCATGTAAGTGATAAATCATCCAATCTTTTTTCTTTACTTTACTAAGTTTATAATACTTTACAATAGCTTAAATCAAGGGGACACTGTTAATGTAGTACTTTTAAAAGGTTTTAAACTATTTTTGGAGATTTTAAAAAAGAATTTTTTTTATTAGATACTATGCTTTATCGCGGGCGGGCTTACAGTCATTCAAGTAACGAACACAAACAAAACAAATATTCGATACAAGTATTTGTAAATCACACATTTTTTTGTGCTGTGTGGAGATCGAACCCACAACACTCGGCACACCAATTTAGGTAACGTGAAAACTTAAGCTATTACGCCTTCCGTGCAATCAATTAGGCAACAAAGTTTGTATTGAAACTAAACAAACTTTATACGGATTTTATCGCGTTATTTATTTTTATAAAACACTATTATTACATAATTTTGAAACTTTAAACTACTATTGATAAACATATTTACTTTTTACTGTTTATTTCAATTTAAGCTATTTAAATTATACAACTATTTAGATTTAATAATTATACAACTACTTATATAAGGGGTGTAACTGACAAGATTGGCTACATCTTGAAGCGAGCTTCAATCAACACATGCTTCAAGCCGCCAACGAAGATAAGTAAATTTTTACCATCCGGTAAGTGCCAACTACCTTTACAGGATGCAGGGGACCATAAAGTAGATTGTGACTGCGGACTCTCATACATTGGTCAAACCAAGAGAAGCATAGGCACCCGCATAAAAGAACACATAGCTGACGTAAAACACAAACGCTCGTTGAAGTCTGCTGTGTGTGAACACATACAACAGGGGACCAACCACTACCTGAGATTTGACAAACCACAGATTCTCGCTAAAGAACACCGATTCCTGCCAAGGATGCTTCGCGAGGCTATTGAAATTAAAAAACATCCCAATTTCAATAGAGAAGATGGTTGGAATGTACCACCAGCTTGGGATCCAGTACTTCAAATAGTCAAACCCAAGAAGAAACAAACCACAGCTAGACTTCATGATACTTTGAGCTCATTCTGCGTAAATAGAAACACCAATAATTAAATTATGTTCAGGTACTTTGAAATAACTACACTGGAACATTGAGACAACTACCATCTTAGTCTCCCCGTGACCATGGCTGCTGAAAAGCACCCGAAACGTCGGGGAAAGTGTAAACCAAAAATAAATAGATTTAATAGTTTAAATAATTTTATTAGCTTATAAATTAGTCAAATAAAATCAATAGTAGTAGTAGAGTAATATTTTCAAAATTTTGTAATACAGTGATAAATAAACAACGCGATAAAATCCGTATATAGTAGTTTAATTTCAACACATAGCTGATGTAAAACATCAACGCTCGTTAAAGTCTGCTGTGTGTGAACATGTGCAACAGGGGACCAACCACTACCTGAGATTTGCCAAACCACAGATTCTCGCTAAAGAACACCGATTCATACCAAGGATGCTTCGCGAGGCTATTGAAATCAAAAACATTCTAATTTCAATAGAGATGATGATTAGAATGTACCACCAGCTTGGGATCCAATAATTCAAATAGTCAAACCCAAGAAGAAGCATGATACTTTGAGCTCATTCTGCGTAAATAGAAACATCAATGATTAAATTCGTTCGGGTACTTTGCAATAACTACAATGGAACATTAAGACAACTACCATCTTAGTCTCCCCGTGACCATGGCTGCTAAAAGCAATTGAAACGACGGGGTAAGTGTGCGAGTGTAAAATTAAATCTAATTAGTTGTATAATTTAAATAGCTTAAATTGAAGTAAACAGTAACTAGTAAAAGTGTATAACAATTGTAGTTAAAAGTTTTAAAATTATGTAATATGTAATAGAGTTTTATAAAAAATAAACAACGCGATTAAATCCGTATAAATTTTGTTAAATTTCAATGTATAACATTCGCGTAAACATAAGATAATATTAAACAAAGTTTATGTTAAAAGCCGCTAAGCCTCATTAAACTGTATTGCTACCTCTAAATTGCAACTGTGCTAGAACGTTTCATCTCGAGTCAATTCTGCTACGTACCAAACTTACTGCTTTGTTTCAGAACTGGTTTCGCAGTAGTGCAATGGGTAGAGTTGGAAATCGAAACCATTCGATTGAAGTTTCGATATCTTAACAGTCAGCAACATGGAATGATAAACTAGACCTCTTAGTTGGCAATTGGTACAATTATTATGATACTAAACTACCTTGACAGCGCAGCGGTATTAAATGCGAATGCTTTGCATGAGGTCTCGTGTTTGATTCCCAGGTCGGTGTTATTGGATTTTTCTGTAAAAAAAATCTTATTAGTAATACGGAGTAACTATGCCCGATGAACGGAAATAAGCGCGCTCTATATTACTTGTGAGCAAAAACCATAACTGGTAAAATGTGGGTGTGATATACTTTTACCTACGTATATAACGACTAGCTCTTACCCACGGCTTCGCCCGCATAAAAGTAGGTAAGGTTCTGTTAGTAACAGTACCTTTTTTAAATCAAATATGTAATATTGTCTTCTGTTTATGCGAATGTTATTTATTGAAGGTAAAGTAGTAGATCCTCGCTGGTTTCAGCATGAATGGGCCGGATCGACTGAGGTAGTACTACCCTCTCACAGAATACCGGCGTGAAGTAACGGTACCCGTACTGTTGCGTTTCGTATCGGTGAGTGCGAGAGCCGGAGGCCCAGTTACCCCGATCCTTTTCCTATCCTTTCTTTTGTCCTTTCCCTCCTTCATTCCTTTTTAAACGCACTTGTAACTTCTTTGGGGTTGCGGGTGTCCATGGGCGGCGGTGATCGCTTACGATCAGGCGATCCGTCTGCTCGTTTGCCAAACAATGCCATAAAAAAGAAAAAAAAATAATCTCATTTATACGGATTTTATCGCGTTGTTTATTTAACACTGTATTACATAATTTAGAAACTGTTACACTACTACGAGTAGTACTATTGAATTTTACTATTTTATAGGCTAATAAAATTATTAAAACTATTAAACCTATTTATATTTCGGTTTATACTTTCCCCGACGACGTTTCGGTTGCTTTTAGGCAACCATGGTCACGGGGAGATTCACTTTCAGGTGTCTCTCCGTGACCATGGCTGCTGAAAAGCAACCGAAACGTCGGGGAAGTGTATACCTAAATATAAATAGTTTTAATAATTTTATTAGCTTAAAAATTAGTAACTCTCTCTGCCTACCCCTCTGGGAAACAAGCGTGAATCTATGTATGCATGTAAAAATTAGTAAAGTTCAATAGTAGTAGTAGTGTGACAGTTTCTTTATTATGTAATACAGTGTTAAATAAACAACGCGATAAAATCCGTATAAATGAGTTTAATTTCAATCAAATATGTGACTCAGTGATAATATAGCTTCCTACTGGTGAAAGAATTTTTGAAATCGGTTATGTAGTTTTTCAATTCAACAAAAAATTCAAACAAACAATCGAAAATCAAATCTTTCCATTTTATTATCTTTATATATATAATTCTTCTGTATTTGTGTTGACAGTGAACACCTCCTAAACGGCTGGACCGATTTGAATGAAATTTTTTGTGTGTGTTCAAGTGGTCAAGTGGATACGAGGAAGGTTTTTTTTTTTTTCTCCTGTACACGACTACGTCTGTCGGGACGGCTAGTATTAATATAGATATAGGGGTAAGATTAGGTATATATATTACTCTAACTTCTGCCACTGATTGCAGTTACGTAGATCGCACTATGCCCCATAATATATATCTCCGAGAGTGCTGAACCTTATTGGAAACGTAATTTAGTATTCAGGCTAAACACCTATCTATCTTCGTTCTAACATGATACCAACACAAACAGACGTTCAGACAGTCAGATAAAATTTCAAAATACTGTATTTAGTGCTCAGACCCATATAATATTAAAAATAAATTATGTATGGATACAGCCTCATTAAAAAACTGTAGAATTATCTTCTAATGTCTCTGGCCTCTACAGATCTAGTTTCAAAGTAGTTTAGATATGAGTCCTTTCCACATGGGATTTGCGAAGTAGGTACCTGAATTGTGAACGAAGATGAGTATAAGCCGTGAAACTATAAACCTATTTCAATTAAACAGGTATGGTGGAGCGGATAACATGAGCGAAAAAGATGCGTTTTGAACGCAGTAATTGTGTGGCCAAGATGAGCAGTGTGGCCTAAGGCTTGTATGGTAAGTACTTTTACAATGACGTGACAATTGTAAGCTATGACATCCATTTGTACTAGGATACGTTACTCATTTGTATTAATTTACTTGGCGATGGTACCATATAGTGAACTGGGTATTATATTCACTACTCAAACGTCGGCTAGTCTGCTTCATCGGAACACTTTAAACGTTTTTTGTTTGTATTAAAATTTACTTTTGTTTGAAAATCTTTTATTCACGGACAACTAGATTTTACCCATGGTTACGCTCGCGTAAATGTACGTTAGGTTAGTAACAGTGCCTTTTTTCTGGATGAAATGTACCCTATGTCCATTTCTGTTCCCCTGACAACGTTTATGCGAAATTTCATTATGATCCGTCGAGTAGTTAAGGCGTAAAAGCGTAAAAAACAAACAAACTCATATCCAAATTTATAATATTAGTTAGGATTAGAACAAATTTTACGTCTATTGCATCATTTAAACAAAGCTTCTTGTTAGTGTTCCTGTTTAAAAAATTGTTCGCGGGTAAACAATTATAGATATTCTGACATTTCATTTTCGGTAAGAGAGAGGCTAACTTACATTCCTCACTCGGCTCCTTTACTTCGACGAGTATGTAAACACTTTTATGATAAACACAACATACGACAGCTAAACTATTTACTAACATAATCAATACTTAACTTTATCAAGCACGTTCAGAAAAAAGCTCTACCATTGCATTCTTACGCAACAAAGAAAGTCATATACATTACGCGAGGACACAAACATCTCGCTCGATTTAGCTGAGTACATAGCATTAAGTAGTGGTGCGGGGTACTCTACTCATCATGTCGATGATAGAGATGTAGAGATGTCTCTATCTGGTTTAAGACGGCTATGGAAATGAGTGTCGTGGACAGACGAGTGCAGAAGTGGATTGTGTTTTGTTTATGGCATCTATTTTAGTTGTGCATTATCCTAATTAGGTTTACTGCATGACTTCTTAATGTCTTAATACATAAGATAATCATCTTCAAACAGATATTGCCATATGCTTTAATTTATGATAACATATATGAGTAAGATTTTGTATCTCTCCATTTAATTGCGTAATTGAGAATATTATTATGAAGAAGAGCAACGTCTCCAAATATTGTTTGTATTTGATGTTTCCTTGCTTATAGATGGCCTGATTTTGGCTGCACTGGTGGCGCTATGGTTTAACACGTTGCCTGTCCCCATACAAAAATATTTGACGACCTCATATGTCCGACACTGCTTTTGTAATATTTTTAGTATCAAGGTCATTTATTTCAATTTCTTGTAATTTCGAGAAAATAAAATGAATTCGTCATGTTTTTTTGTTTTTCCCATTGTCTAATGTCCTATTCATAAGTTCTGTCTAGTTGAGCAACCTAACTCATAAGTCCACGAAGTTAGAGCACATTACAATGAAAAGGAGCCGTGTACTGTTAACGGTACACGAACGTGGCAGAACTACGCGGCTTGTACCAGTTAACGTGTTATGGTGTTACTGCGCCAAGTGTCGTGCGTTCGATGCTCACACGGGACAAACATTTGTGTGATCTACAAAAGTTGTTTCAAGTCTGGCTGTTCTTTGTGTGTGTTATTTGAATTTTTGTACGCCCCTTTGATAGGCATGTTTAATTTAATTACGGCTAACAGTCGAACTTCGGAGCCCACACACAAAGCTTTTTTCATTGTGCGTAGTTTTCGGCTAATTAATGAGTCCTTTAAGTATGGGCGTGTACCCTCAAAAGCTACACAAATATTATGATTTTTTAGTTTCGCTTAGTTCCCTCCGCTACCCGTGACTGAGCGCCTCAGTAGCTTCAGTTATTGTATTAAAACGACCAGCAAGGTTGAGGGTGCGTCGCTCGTTGCAAAACACGTGAGTTATACTTATTGAAAAATTGGTTAGAGCCTGTCAGGCTACACGTCCATAGTAGTCATATAAAAATTATATTTTGAAAGGATTCGTGTCTGTCTTGATTTTTGTGTAAATTAAATGAAAAATGGCTGAAAATAATAAAGCAGGTCATTTTCGTTCTAAACGACAATCCCAAAGTTTGGCACCAAAGTATAACCAATAACATGCATCTTTCGAGGAAGAATTCAATGCACTGTTGCTGGCTTCAGTTGAGTCAGATAATAAGAAGGATATTGAACAGTTTTTGATATATGAGTTGGAATTGATGCACCGACATGGCTTCAATTGAGTCAGATAATAAAAAGGATATTGAACAGTTTTTGATACACGAGTTGAAATTGATACACCGACATGAAAGCGACGAGGATAAAGAAGAAAATGAGTGTCAGGACCTTGAAGAAGGATCAGACTGCTATATCCCAAATTTTCAACAATGACTCGAGTTTTGGGTAAAGATATGGTTGATATCAAGGCACCAGCAGTCATGCAGGGAACTAGAAGAGGATGCAGACTTTGTCTCTCTAAGTAGCACAGAATGACCACCCATAAATGGTGTAGTAAACCAGTATGCCTACAATGTTTACGTCCCTTGTACAACGACTGCCAATAATTAAGCTTATAAAGATAGTCGTTAGAATTTTGAATTTTTGTTACCAGAAGTGCATATTTTTTTGTTCCTTATATATTAATATTTAAGATTAAAGTTTAAATTTTTCTATATATATTAGTATAGAATATTTTAATTAAACAGAACTATAGTTAGAAATTACTTAAAAAGTGCCATGGCTGTTGTCTTTTTTATGTTTCTAAATTTTTAATAAAGAAGTTGATATTATATTCACGTTTTATTGTTTTTTAGAAGTCAAAACCAATAGTCAAAGTCAAAGTCAAAAATAATTTATTCACTTAGGTCACAAAGTAACACTTATGAACGTCAAAGGGGTTAGTAAGTTTATTACATTTACCGAATTTACATTTATGTTAGTTGCAAGGTTCAGGCAAAAGGTTGAGCTTATGAGAAGATACCTGCAAGAAACTCAAGGCCACTCTTTTAAATCGCCATCAACTTATAATTTCAGTATTTTACAACTCATTTATGTAATAGGTGTTGCAGTCATTATGCCATATGTCACTGTCCATATAAAACTAAATTCTAAAATAAAGAAAAGATACCTGATAATTCACTTAAATATAGTTTTAAGTAATTTGGAATCATTTTATTTAAAGAAATATGCGGTAATATAGGAGTCTGAGAATACACGATATAAAAAAAATTATGTCCATACTTAAAGGTTAACAAGTTTGTCAAGATAGATAGATTAAATATTTTAAGATTTACTAACTACCTTCAGCTGTACCTAATGGTAGGCGGCGGAGCGGGAGAGGGAGCGTTTAAACCCTCTCCCCAACCGCAGAGCCGGGCGCCGGAGGGCGCGCGATGACCTCCAGCCATCCTGAGGTTTGACCTGGGGGTGGCGGGCTTTGTGGGCCTGCCCGCCATCCGTTCAGCACCAGGTCCGAGAGGCGGCGTGCGTGTTCCCACGCGCGCCTCTGCGTCGTGTCCGTGTCCGTCTAGGGGGAGACAGTAGGACTTTTATTTGGTAGTACCTATCTTGGGTAGGTCTTATTGCGTAGGGGCCTGCCGTTTCATACGGCGGGCCGTAACCTCGGCGGGGTCGCGACCGCATGCGAAAGTGATTCGCGCGGCCCCGTCGATAGTGGTTTTGTCGAGGAACACCGTGGTAGGTTTAGTCGGTATTCCGGGAGGTACATTATCTTTTCAACATCTTTCTTTTACCCCGGCGAGTACGACATAATCCCTCCGCCCGCCCACGCGGAGGGGTATGCGTCAATGCATTCCACCAAGTAAAAAAAAAAAAAAGCTGTACCTAATGGTGCCTGTACACGATGTGAATTGTTGCTACATGGACGGGTTAACCCGTCACGCGATTGCCTTAAAAAACAAAAATCAAGTCAAGTGATTTGATCGAACCGGTCATTGGGAGACATTTGACGCCAAAATTGTCTGCGGCAGCGTTTGGGCGCATGTCGCGTGACGGGTTAATCATATGTATTGGTTACTTGCATGGATCCCTTGTGGTCCAGCCATAAGCGCGACGTAAGCTTATGACATGGAACCAAATAGGCAGCAAAGCTTATATAAATAAATCACTAATTAATTTTCATTAATTTTGTGATTTAAATTAATTAAAATATTATATAAAACAGCCACAAACATGGTGCATGGGTATAAACATGACGATGACTGCTTCAATCGTAGAATTGAATTTCTTTTTTATCATAAAATGCAATAGGTCCATACCGACGAATTAAAAACGATCGGTTCACCGGAAGAATGTTTCTTGCCTTGGGCAGAAATAACAATTCATATAAAACATAAAAAGTCACATTTGGGTCATTATAAACATTTCAGCTACAGTAGGTATTGGGTTTATTTCCAGTAGTTAACTTCTGCATACGCTTGTAACTGCAATGCATGCACCAGACAATATCTTCTACATATAATAATAACTGTCTGTATTAAAGAATAAGACGATAAATAGAATTGCACGAAAATAAAATCATCTTAACAATGTGTCTTACAAATCTTTGCTATACTACTCTCAAATTCGCAACACAAACATTTATATATCAGTTCTCTACGCTATACGTTCACAAACATAAAATACAACAACCATTCCACAAAATTCCAAAATCTGCGTAACACGGACAATTCCATTGCATTTACTCGCTCAACACAATTCACTATCACGGACGTATTCTTTTACAGTCCTTAGGAACTCGTAAACCCGTCACTTGATTGCCACTTGCGCGTTGTATCGCCCTTTGTATTCATGCCTTTTATTTGCATAATTTATAAACCTACTTCCCTGTACAAATTTTCGTGCAAAAATCATAAAATATTTGCGTTGATTGCCTAACAAGTTTCTATGTTTGGAAACAGAATAACATTATGGAATTAGGGTTCCAGGTTTATTGTTAGTATGTTAAAAGTTAAATAAATATAATTGTTTAGATTAAGGTGAGGTTAAGTTAAACTAGGATAATAAATTAAAAAGGTAACTGACTATATTTCAGTCCTGTAAATTTTTGGAATGTCATAAATCATTGAATACCTGTTGTGTCTGGCTGCCGCCAGTGTGCCACTGCGACTCAGTAGGTTACAATACTAATAAAATGAAATGAGTATGGGTTGTGTCTCGTATGATATCCAATTGGATATAATTACATATAATACTAATTTTTCATATAAATATGATATATAGTGGTATGTCCCATATTCAGTGGAATATTGGACATTAATGCAACTATACCTTCACTAGAAAAGGTAATTTATTGCTTTGGAAAAGGACAAGAAACTCCAAACTTATTAATTTAGAACATTTTGGGTCTGAGTGAAAATAACAATGACAAACTGAACTGCTTTTTATCCACCTCCATGTCCTCCATATCTGTCGACGCTCACAAAATATTTAGGAACCACCCTCATGTTCACTAGTCAAGGTACTACATTATTTAACCAATTTTTTTTTGCATCCATATTTAGTGTGTATAATAAACCCTGTCCGATCAATTAAGGGCTTGCTTCTCACTTAAAAAACATGCTGAGAAAAATAATAAAAAACATCTATATCACCGTAAAACGTCTTCATAATATTTTAAGTACAGTATTCATCAGCATTTTTACCCTTAAATTACTGAAATTTCGCACAGTCTAGCAACACTCCACTAAACTTGACAAGGACGCTGCGTAGCATACTTTTGGTGGCATTTTTCTAAGGCGTAGGTAGGTAAGCGCGGCGTAGCGCGATACCTAGGTATTATGATTAATCAGTTTTCGGTGTTGCCATGGGTAATCTATTAATATTATAAATTTACCGGTGTAATTTTTTTGATCGATTTTTATAAAAGGATGTCACTTACGTACTCATAATAAGCTATCGTATAACACCTTTAAGGATCGGACAGGGTTTATTATACACACTGTATGTTTTTAATAATGTTCCGAGCTAAGATCTAAATTAGTGACGCAGGGGACTTTCCAAATATACAAACAAAGAACACAAATCACTAAGATTCAGAAGAACTATTTGCGGTTTACACATTTTTTAACCGTGTCAAACCTAAAAAACTCGGTGCGTGGCAAGTACCTTAAACCACGAAGACATTAGTGCGTTCTGGGTAAAGATAAATTTAGGCATATCTTATACTCACTTGAGTTGTAATACATAATTGTTTAATGTAACTAACATTATATGTCTATATACTAGTACAACCCTGTGTTGCGAATCATCCATCAGCTTCTAGATAGGAATTATTAGTAAAAACAAACACATGTATGCTTTATATTTTAAGCGATGTTATAAATAGAGATTGAATGATCATCATCATCATCTCAGCCGAAAGATGTTCACTGCTGGACATAGGCCTCCACCAAGGTTTTCCACTCAGACCGGTCTTGGGCAACCCGCATCCAACCGCTTTCCATGACCCTTACCAGGTCGTCGGTCCACCTTGTCTTCCAGTGCAAAGCCGCCACTCCAGAACCTCTCTGCCTCAACGGCTATCGGAATTTAAATATACTTCATCAAGACTATCATAATAGATGTTTCGATCCATTTTAGATATAACATAATAATAAACTTTCAGAATTCAGCACTTTAATAAAATTAGTAAATTATAAGACTCTGATTTTTCGAGTCGTCTTAACGTCCCGCGTAATAAAGACGAGCTTATTACCGTCGACTGGGTATTGTTTCAGACACCGTACTGCTAAGCTTCTGAGTTTGAGCAAAATTCCGTAGTACACTTTGTCTGACTGAGAAATCAAACCTTCCTATGGGCAGTTTTTGGACAATGGTTAAAATAAATAACCGGTGAACCGACTAGTGCGACACGGTAGTGTAAAGAGCAAAAAGACTACTAGTAAAAAGCAGTTTGAAAACGCTAACGTTACACAATTGAAACAACTAGGAAGTAAAAGGATAAGGCTCGCACTGAACAACTCTATTCCAGAATCGAATTGAATTCAAAATGTCGAACCACAATTTGCAGCACTTACTTGGAGAACGGGACAGATAGGAGCAATAGTTAACGTGTCCGCAATATTCCTTGTTCTAAATTTGAAGCGGTCCTCACCGCAGCAGTATCGGCTCAGAACATATTACGTAACATTTTATGACGTTCCGGTCGAGCGGCCGCCGCCCGGAGGTCATTACGCATCGGCTTTTCCGCTATACTGTTTCAGATGTTGTTTTGCCGAAATTTTTCGACCATCATCGCCCCGAAGTTGGCATACTTAGCGATTTCCGGGTTCTAACAATTTTTTACGACACACGGGATCCGAAACGTTAGCCGCAATTTGGTGTTTTGTTGTCCTGTGTTTACTCTTATTTAATTCTTCTTCCAACTTGGCTTACTTTTTGTTGAAGTGCTTTTTTGTTATAACGCTCATAAAGCCTTAAAGCGCTCGACCCTTCGCCCTTTTTTAAGATTTAGGGATAATCGTGTAAGTTGTTTGACCTTTGATTTAGAAGCTCTCTCTCTCATTCATGAAATTAAAATACCTTCAATCTGTGAAATCGATAGAGCTTTCACTTGAATGGATGAAGCGTGCAACAGCTTATAAAGTCAGTTTATTGTTAATAGATTATTTCTATTAGTTAGACTGGAAGTAAATCAATGAATAAATTAACAATGGATCTAAGTATACAAGAGTTCGTCCATATTTTCGCCACTGCCGCCGCGTCGAGTGAAGTGGGTTCGATTCCCACACGATACAAAAAATTGTGTGATCCAGAAATAGTTGTTACATGTCTGCTTGTTATTTGTGTCCGTTGTTTGAATATTTGTAAAGCCTCCCGCGACACAGGAATTATTCCTAGAGCGGCAGTTGTCTTTTAAAAGAATCACAGAGAAACTTCTCGGATACGTTTATAAAACACAGGTAAAAGCTTGGAGATTGTGATTATTTTTCTCGACTTCATAAGAAATATCCTGACAGCCTGAACAAAATTTCGTTGCTTATTACTGATGCTTCGCGCACTGATGGACCATGTCTTGCATTAAAATAGGATATACACGAGTGTACCCGCGGGCAGAAACAAGGAGCATTATAAATGTGTAAGTGTGTTTTATTAGCAAATATTTGGTAGCAACAGAGGCACGGATCGACGTGATGTTTTGCATAAAATAATATATTGGCTGGGTAGTGATAAAGGCTTTATCTAGTAAACTTAACAAATACTGTGGGATACTTATTTTCTTTAGTATTTTGCCAGTAAATGCTTGTTTTAAGTGAAAAATATACGAAACTTTAAAGATATTTAATTCCTCAATTGTTTCCGCGCAGCAACGGTTATTTAACTGAAGTAAATAGAATTTCTAAACCAAATAGTCAGAAAAGGAAAATAAAACGGTTTCCCGATACTCGGATGAACGGTACGTAACTTCCAGCGAATAGTTTATCTGTAGAGTAATAAAATAAAAGCACTTTTGTGCGCGAGTTTCCCGCGAACAAGTGCCTGTGGCGCACATTATAATAATCGATGGCGTCACTTACGCCCTTATGAATATTTTACATCCCTCATAAGACTCATATGCCCCCCTCACACCCCACGTAATGTCCGCCCGTAAATTGTGTTAAGCCTTTCCAACAGACGCGGTAGCGGTCGCGATGGCGATCAGCAATAGAATGACAACAACACGCATTTTTATGTCGCTTTAATTATTGGTACTTCTTTTTCAATTTTCGATTTGGAAGTGCCTACTTTTTGTAGCCAAATCTTCATATCTTTGATGGTGCCTTGAGGTCCTTGTAGTTGTTCTATCACGGTCTCTTGAGCTGTATTCATCACCGATCCTTTTAATCCCAATTCAGATGCTTTCTTTATTAATGATTGGTACTTTTTTACATTATTTAAACGTGTTCATAGTGTAAAGAAACGACGTGTGATATCCGTCAGACCCAAAAAGTTGATCCTTCGACCCAGATCAAGCCTGGCGTGTCGCGTCTCAACGGTTAAAGATCAGAACTTGTATATTATATAGTACTGGTATAGCAAATTTAGCATGCATGATTTGGGATTGTACAGGGTAGTCTCTGAGGTTAGGATGGAGAAATCGAGATTTGGGGACAAGACCTGTTTATAACTGGTCCCGGAAGGTGCTATCGGGCACTGGAAGGTACAGCGGCTCCCACTATTATAACCTGACGGTTGGTGTAGCGGAACGCTATATCATAAACTGGACTAGTCGTAGAGAGAGGGAATGTACAGAGTAGTGTATCATATAGCACAACGCCATCTCTCGTCGCTATTTGCAACTACTTCGTTTGCGTGAAGTCGCTACAATAGTTTTTGGTATTCATTATAGGCAATAAATCAAGGGCCTAATTGATTCATGTATGCCATTTCGGACTGCAATTAACGCTTGAAATCATGGTCATAACTACGTCATAGCTCTTACGTTTTTGCTGCAATATATCACACGGTGACCGATGTGCCGAAAATATCTTAATGTGTTTGAGTGGCAAACAGTGCACTCTATTCTTTTTTAAAGTACGGTGACGTTAGGCTCAAATACGAGCCGGTTGACTGATGCTACACTATTGCTTAATCTTACATGTTGAAGTAAAAGGTGCTACCCAATCGTTGGAATATGTCGTTTATAGCTGTCAATTCAGTAACGCACATACAAATATTGATCATGATTTAGCTGTATCAATACATGAATCCTATATCCTCACTTACATATTAAATACAAATGAGAGTTTGTTTGTATGTTTGCTGCACTTTCACACCTTAACTACTCGACCCATCATCATGAAATTTCGTACACACATTGTCAGAGGTACAGAAAAGGATAAAGTGTGTCTTCAATCCGGAAAAATACTGTTTTAGAGCTAAGCTGCGTGCAAAAGCTAGATTTGTAAATCATTTTCAGTTAGTGCATGGAACTTCGAAGGTAGAATAATTTCGTCTCCGATCCTCAGAGAGCACATAAAACCATTGACGCAAGCCGTTTGAACGTATATAACAATCGATAAGGAGATTTAGTACCTTTGAATAGACCTCAGTTCCTTGCTCTAGACCATTAATACTAGTTAAAGACCTTCGGATGACTTGAGGTCCGTGACAGTTGGTTAGCTACTATTTACTCGACCCAAAAGTCAATCTTATACAAATCTATAATCGTAACTTATATTATAAATGGGAATATGAGTTTGTTTGTTACGCTTTAATGCTTTAACTACTCGACCGATTTTTACCGAAAATTTTAAATACGCGTTGTCACCTGTCTAGGCTTGTATGACCTTTTCTTTAAAACAGAAGCCTATTATACAGGGATATCGCATCTACATTTCTTCAGTTAAGATTTTTGGTTCCACGTAATACTTACTTACGTTTTTCTAGTATTTTTTCGAGTTGTTCGCTATCGCAGACCGCTGCCGCCACCGCGTCTGTCTAGCGAGCTTTCCGCGGGTAATATGGCGAAACTAATGCTCCTTCTTTACATAAAACATCAAGTTACAGTTAATCAATGGCATTACTCGAGCTTATTAAGTCTTTATGGGGCACATCATTCACTACCCTCGCTTAAAGCTTGTTATATGTTGGAGAATGTTATATGTACACATATTATAGGGATTTATGGGCTTCATGGAAAATTAATTGATGGTGTATACCTTTGCTCGGGAGCTGTGGCGGGAAGTGCTTTAAATTGAATAATTAGATGAATTGCTATGTACTCTGTATTTGTATAAGGAGTGTGCTATTTTGCACGGTAAATGGAGACATGATTAATTTAGTAAGTTCGATAGCATCAACATTTGTATACATTCCAAAGTACTGGCTTTTGTAGGCGGCTTCGCTCGTAGTATTTTTTCTGAATGTAAAGTACCTACGTCCTTTTCTGTACCTTAATGTCTTATTGTCCTGATAATGTGTATGTGAAATTGTATGATGATCAGTCAAGTAGTTAAGGTGTAACAGACAAATAAACTCACATTCGAATTTATAATATTATTTAGAATTACCTATTTTTGATTGCAGTTTCTAACTCGTACTTATTTATTGAATTACGAAAACAAAAGTTTTGGTATCGCATTAATTTGAATCGATTTGAGTAAAATATCGTTCAACCACAACACTAGTTTTTATATCACTAAGTAAGAATACAATCGCAGTAATTAGAATAATTTTGAGTAAAATCTCATCCAGTTTTTATATAACAAAGCAAGAATATAATAATAAGATCCGGCACGTACTAAATGTCTGTCGTGCGATAGACACTTGCAACACTGGAGGTATACATCGAGCATTTTCAAGCTTGCCAAATATAATACTTAGACCCACGATTCATCTGAACGCACAACGCTTTCTCAAGGAGCTATGAAACTCATATCCTGGTCTGGAACATAATGCAAGACTCCGGAGTTCCTCAGTGAGACTTCTATAGATATATAAGTAGATAGCGCTCTGCCATAGTATCTGTATTTGTGTGTGTAATAAAGAATAAGGCAGTAGTAATATATATACACTGAAGCAATTCACCGAAATAGTTACAATAAATCGTACGGCAAACTTTATAAATTTTACATGAGTCTCAATCTGAGTCACAGTTATTACGAAATATTTTTCCACAGTAAACAGTATTTGTAATACGTAACATCAAAGAGTGTATTTTTTTGTCAATAATGTTATATTGGAGTTCAAATATAAGTCTGGGCGGGAGTATATTATCCCTAGACGGATGACTCACGCATACTAATCTCCGAGGGGTGAATCCGGGATATCTTTCATTCTCTCCTATGTCAACTTATTGCAATTGAGATATATCATGTAGAGATGTTTTTGATCTTTGGCTATTTATTGAAATAGAAACCGATTGGTAGGTAGTCGCTTTAGTAATGGGAATTTGATTTAAAGCTCTCATACGTACGATTAACGCGTATGATTACAAATTTTGATTGCCATAGAATTTCTAACCGATTATTACTATTACAAATTAGGATTTCATTTCTAAAAGCTTTTTTAAAATGAACTGTAATTGGATGTATTGTAGTATATTATTACATACTACGGCCAAATTTTCGTTTTGTTTCCTGAGAATCAGAACTGGGATTTTGTATGTTATCCAGTTTCTAAGTGTGACTGATTAAAAATATTGTGTTTATTTGTCTGATATGTGTAGTATAAAAAGATTCTTGTTAGAAGGTTAAAATTAAGACCAACATGACATTTACGCGATTTCGCAGCGATTATGGATGCAGCAACCAAACGGTTTACGCCACACACAATGTTCTGTAGCTTTTCATAAGCTGCATGTTATATGTTTAAAGAATTTAATATGGAAAGAAGAAGGAAATGTATGCATTTTATACGAAGTTCTAAAGGAATGATACATAATTGAAGCGCCAGCAAAATTTTCTATTGTTGATTCTAACATTAAAATTAAATAACAAGAGCAGAGTGATTTCGAACCGTTGCTTATACCAACGCTTAAAAGACAATAAAGATATATCCATCCAATTCAATCCATATTGCTATTGTATACTTTTTAAGGTTTTCCATCCAAGTAATTGTATTATGTCAGGCAGAAGAATCTAAAATTAATCTATCGGTTTTATGCCGCATTTAAAAACTTACTTAATCTTTAATCAGGCCAGTATACCGTGGTGCGTATTTGGTGACGTCTGTGTTAAACTGATACATCACAAAACCTTGTTCTTTTAATAATTCATGATTCGGTACAAATAGTTGTGGATTACAACTTCACCACACTAAAGGCGAAATGATCCCTGAAACTATTGCGCCATCAATGCAGTCAGTCAATATGTAACATTTTTATACAACGTTCCTACGTTGTATAAAAATGTTACATTTAAGAATGGGTATATATATTTTGAAATTAATCTATTTTATACTGTTGTTATCGCGTCGGTTACTTTATTTCATTATTCTGAAACTATTCACTACTCTTGTTAAACTTTACTACTATTCAGCTATTTAAATAATTAAAACTATTTATATTTAAGTTTACACTTTCTCCGATGTTTCGGTTGCTTTTCAGCAGCCATGTTCACGGGGAGAGTATAACATGTATGAATAACATTCGCGTAAACGTAAGACAATTTAGTACCACCTGTATTTTTAAATCCTACGTTGTATGAAAATCTTCACAATGTTACTCTTACTTTGTTGTTGAAGCATATCTCACGAGTAGTATTATTATAAAATAGTGACAGTAAACTAAAGAAAACCCAATTTAGAATAACAATGTTACGTCCGTGTATAAAGCTTTTCAACTTTATGACAGTAATCAGATTCCGCCCAAAGTAATATAGGCCCGAAATTACATGGAGGCTGACCCGATCTGATTTAGAAGACTATAAATAAACTTTTTGTTAGGGGCTAATTCGATTCGCCGACTAAATGGACGAGCAAATGTGATTGGGATTTCCTGTTAGAGGTTACCACTGTCCTCATTAAGTACTTATTTCGGAGACTACTATTTTAAGTTATTGCATGTTATTAAAAGCACGATCAATGTACATTATATTTATGGTAACGTTAGTCACTCTTTGCACCTACCCTACAACTACGTATCTGTGCATATAATAAGATAGGGTATTACACCCATCTTTGAAAAGTGTCTCAATTAGATTCTATAGTCCTCGTGAAGCACAAAATATTCACAATTTTTTTATTCAATCGATAAGTGCCATAAAAATGCATTAAAATTTGGCCTTTTCAAATTTCGCGCGTAATTTGACGAAAACGCTGGATGCAGTGGACGCCTTATTGCTCTGTGGTTATGACGTCAGTTGGCTGTGTAAACAAATGCAGTGATGTTTTGTATGTTATGTTAATTGTTTATATTTTAAAAATGAGTTATTATTCTACTTATCTTTGGTGTGCTTTTACTGAATGCAAAAAACTTTTTATTATTTTTAATAAAAAGAGAAGAGAGATTATATACACTGATCAGTTGACACTTTTGACAGTTGACACTTCTTAGTTTACACAGCCGTATGACGTAATAAAATTGCGATTACTATTTAATGGTATAATGAAACAGATTAAAAAATCTGAATATGAACAAATGTAACAATGCTATATTATGAACAAAATGTAACGTTTTCCGACTGCTTTTGCCTAAGCTATCTCAATAATGTATTTTTATATTTTTCTCATATAGAGTAAAATACCCTATTGCTTGTCGATGT